>NW_019167993.1:2326242-2566227 GCF_002303985.1 Durio zibethinus | reverse complement strand
AGTTACCTACATTAATATCCCATCATGACATCACTTCATAAAGGTTGATTGCCTTTAACTTGCCTAGAATCTTTAACTATAGCTCATACTTGAGATTATTAAATGTAACCCACCATGACTCTTCATCATGTGACTTTTTCTTGATTTTTATATGAATTTATCGTCAATTATCAATTGTCCTAATTATATCATTATCTTTTTTCTCATATATAAGGTAAAAATTAAATTCATATATGGTAAGAACTAACAACCCATCTCCCTTAATCTTCTTCAATATTCTTAATAGCTTCCCTTTTTTTCTCACAAAAACCCTTAATACTTGACTAACTTAGAGCATTAAAAGAGAACCATCCATCCCATTTTTCTTCGACGATATTTTTTTGATGATTCAAATCACTTTTTTTTTTCTTTATTGAGGATTTAAAACTTGTATTTTTTATTTCAAAATTATTTTTCATAATTTTGTTTATTTTTTTTATATTAAATCATAAAATATTAATTTTATAAAAAAATTAAAGTTAATATTAAATACATTAAAACCATTTAATTTTAAAACTTCAAAAAAATTAAAGAGAAACATACATTTTTAAACGAAAGGAGTATACAACCATAAATTATTTAACTTTGAGTTCATTTTTTATTTATGGTTTTATATTTAACGTTGTCCATGATTGAAATTAAAAATGAAACATGCTACCAACAAACGATACAGTTGTTTTTGGGGAACACCACAGCTTTGATACCATTTGTTGGGCCCAAAGCCTCCAATCCAATCACACCAGCGAAAGCAAAATCAAACAATAAATCAAACATACAAGAGACAATAATTTAACGTGGTTCGGTCCAACTGACCTACATCCACGGATGAAAAATAAGATCCACTAGTTGTAGAGAATTACAAACTTACATCAAATCATCAACCTCACTCAACAATCAATACTCATAAGACACTTTCAATCTCCTCTAGTCCTATAGAGTATTTTTAATCCAAACAAACACAAATCCAAACCCTTGTGCACTCTTTCAACATAACCAAACACATACCCATATGCTCTCATACATCATACCTATGTGGACCCTCTCAATCTCCTATAGTCCACTCACAAACAAACATACACACCCATAAAACGTAAAGCTCCAATACTCCTATGAGGTGTCTATCCCACAAAACCCTACAACTCTCTTACATCTTTTTCTCATACCTAACCCTGTAGAGACTTCACCTATTTATAACCATACAAACTTGCCTATTAAGAATCATTTTCCTTTTAGAATTCTTCTCTTGTAAGTCAAACTTACATATTAAGAATTCTCTTTCTCTTGAAATTCTTCTTTTGCAAGTCTTCTTGTCCATCAAGCAATATCTGACAAATCCCAAACAAATCTCTAAAAAATCACAAATAAATCTCTTATTGGATTTGAGTCATTATTCCTAACAATCTTCACCTTGACTCAAATTCCATCAATCATCTGTCTTCATGCTAGACATGCTTGGCTCCACCTACAATGGAAGTCTCACAATCATCTTCTCTTCTCTTGTGTCTTCACGCTTCATACAAATTAATCCTCAATTTTCAAAACTTAAACTCAAACTTTTCTCTCGAATCGAGCTCTTCTGGACTTGCTTCTTCTCATGTCTTAAACCAAGCTCTTCTCATATCTCGAACTGTCAACTCTTTTCATGTCTCGAACCATCGGCTCTTCCCACATCTTGAATCTTCAACTCTTCTCACGTTTCGAACCTTCAGCTCTGATACCACTTGTTGGGGAACACCACAGCTCTGATACCATTTGTTGGGCTAAAAGCCTCCAATCCAATCACACCAGCAGAAGCAAAATCAAACAATAAATCAAACATACAAGAGACAATAATTTAACGTGGTTCGGTCCAACTGACCTACATCCACGGATGAGAAACAAGATCCACTAGTTGTAGAGAATTACAAACTTACATCAAATCATCAACCTCACTCAACAATCAATACTCATAAGACACTCTCAATCTCCTCTAGTCCTATAGAGTATTTTCAATCCAAACAAACACAAATCCAAACCCTTGTGCACTCTTTCAACATAACCAAACACATACACATATGCTCTCATACATCATACCTATGTGGACCCTCTCAATCTCCTCTAGTCCACTCACAAACAAACATACACACCCATAAGACGTAGAGCTCCAATACTCCTATGGGGTGTCTATTCCACAAAATCCTACAACTCTCTTACATCTTTTTCTCATACCTAACCCTGTAGAGACTTCACCTATTTATAACCATACAACTCTCTTACATCTTTTTCTCATACCTAACCCTGTAGAGACTTCACCTATTTATAACCATACAAACTTGCCTATTAAGAATCTTTTTCCTTTTAGAATTCTTCTCTTGTAAGTCAAACTTACATATTAAGAATTCTCTTTCTCTTGAAATTCTTTTTTTACAAGTCTTCTTGTCCATCAAGCAATATCTGACAAATCTCAAACAAATTTTTAACAAATCACAAATAAATTTCTTATAAGATTTGAGTCATTATTCCTAACAGATATTGCCCAATTCATATCTTGGATTTGCCATAATCAGCATCATTGCTATATTAATTTAAAATTACCATTTCAAACTTCAAAACCACTAAAATTTTTGAAAAATTTACCCATGGCAAGACAAGTTCTTCTCTCATGCAAAAATTTCCAAGATTGTTTTGCAATAGATAACCAAACTTAAAAAAGTGTGGAAACGTTTTTCCCACGATTGGAGGGAAAAAAGAAGAAAGGAACTGCTCTACTTTTCATGTTCAAAAGCTAAATCCGCCAACCACGATTTTTCCCAAGGATTTCGTGTCGGATGTTGTTCAAGATTCAGTGCACTGATCTGGCCGTCGTGATTAAGAATTTATATTATATTATATTATAATATAATACAATATATTATATTGCTGGCAAAGATTGCTGGTTTGTCGTTTTCGTCTTTGGCTTGCAGTGATCAATTTTATTAAATTTCATCTTTGATTTTGTCATGCTTTGTTTTACATATATTTTATAGTAATAGCATCTTAAGAAGTCCTCTGACTGTACTTTATTGGTAAAATCATATATACTTTTTGAATGGAAGTGTTCCATCAAACATTCAAAGCTAATTTTATTTTTTATTATAAGAGAGACAAATGATTTGCTATTAATGAACTGAAGTGGCATTTGTATATGCCCAATGTTACTTTTTCGTGAATCTAAAGTTTAGCTTCAATGGTTTATTCATTTAACTGAATTCAAGTAAATTCGGAATTTAATTTTTAATAATTATAAATTATTTTTCTTTAATTTTATCTTTCTTTATAAAAAATGTTATTTTATCGTTAAAAACCATCAAACAATTTTGTAAACTAAATATAAATTAGAAGTATAAAATAAAATATTTAAGCATTTAAATTAATGATAATTAAGTTTTAAATTTTTTGTTATTAAAAAATTTGAATTCAAAATTTTTTCTCACACCAAAAAATAAAAGTTAATTAAAATTAAAATTATTACTTTTGCATTGATATCAACCATATTGATCAATACATTTTAGTTATATTAAAATACAGTACACCTAAGTATAATTTTTTTTATTAAATTTGATACTAGATAATATCGATTGTTTTAGTTAATTTCAGTTGGTTTTGATAAATTTTAATAGATTGACTTATTTTGGCGGAACGTAAATATGAAATATATTTTATAATTTTTAATTTATCTTTTGTTGTTTGACTATTTATAAATTAATAAAAATAAAATTAATTGATAAAATAACACTTAAAAATTAAGTTTTTCTAATTTTTTATTCTAATTTATTTATTTTTATTTTATACTTTATTTTTTCAAACCAAAACTTATAAATATTTCAATCTCTTTCAAGGAAGTAATTGTACTTCCCTTTTAAAATTTAACAATAATAAAATCAAGGTTAATTTTTTTCATTTTTTTGTTTTTTTCTTAATATTTGTATGAAAAAAGTACTTATTTAAATATCATATAGGATCAGATTAAGTATTTAAAAATATTATAAAAAATTATAATAATATTTCTTATATTTTTAAATTTATTTATTTGATATTTAAAGATATTGCATATTCATTTTGTAAATTATTAATAGGATTATAATATACAAGTTCATATATATTTATAAATATATTTATATTAAATCAAAAAATTTAAAATAATATTTTGAAACAATTAGTACTGACATATACCATATTTAAAAAAAAAATTAAAACGTTTTTCAATGCAAAATTAACAACTTTGATTAAAATTCAATTAAGCAATATGAAAAAACATAATATTCCCGACCACCCAACTAAAATAAACTAAGAAAGACAATAACATGCCAACTAACCTGCTAGATCCCGTAGTCTCCAAAGACAAAAGAAAATGAATAGAAAATCATGGAAACTAGTTTTAATTTGTTTAAAATTAAATATTTTAGTATTTATCCCACATCCTTTCATATTATAAAATTAAAATTTTCATACATAAGATACCATAATCTAGAATAACAGGAGGGTTATAAATACTAAAATTCAAACTTCGGACTTATTGAATATCAATTTTTAAAAATAGTTGTATAAGCAAATGAGTTAAATTTTAGGTTCTATTATAAAAATAGTTATCTATCTTTCCGAACTTGCATAATATTTTTTGGAGCGTTTGTAAAATCCGAATCCCTTATAGTGATATTATGAGGATTAGCAATTATACATAAGTACATATTTAAACTTATACTTGAGATGTACTTTTTATGAGATAAAATAATGAAATATTTAAATCAAAACAAATAATGTCTCGTAGATTAGTGCGAGTCTCTACAATAGTATCAAAATGATCATTAATTGAATAAGAATTAAGTGTTACACCTAGGGACCCATCTTTAAAATCTCAATATATAGTATGATCCTAGCTTTTTGTGTATTTGTATTGGGCTTGATATCCCTCATTCTATAAAGTTTGATGTTTCTGTCAAACTTAACACAAAATACTTACAGAATTACAGAACCAGATAATATCAGATTTTAGGATTCTAGAAATGGCTTCCATTATGTAGTACTTAATTCTCTTGAGATTTTAAAATTAACTTTCACGATATAACACTTAATTTTTGTTGGATTAATGATCACTTTAATATCATTCGTAAAAATTCACACTTAATTTGTAAAGTATTGTTCGTTATAATAAAAAAACTCACAATTTTGTTTCACAAAATATACTTTTCAAATATGTTTTAAATTTTTATTTATATATTATAATACATTTTAAAAACTTTTTAATGTGAGATTGAAGTGGTACACTGAAGAGAAACAACTTATAATTTTGTTTTAGAGTGAAGTTAGAATGAATTTGAGTAACTATTCCTATCAAACTATTAAGAGAGGAAGTACAAAATGTTTGTACGCTAACTTCTTAAAAATAATAATAAAAAAAAAAAAACTATTTACTCTATGGTCGTATCACGTGGCTGGACTATGCAAATTACTATTTGTCCACATAGATTTGTCAAGGATAGAAAATACAAAACCAATTACAAAACCAAAAACCAACAAAGCAGAGACAAAATACAATTGAAAACTAGAAAAGACCACCATTTTCACCTTAACTTGAGTACTCATTGATATATATATATATATATATATATATAAGTTTTCAAACTTTTTTAGAAGGAAGAATTTTATTTGAATAAGAGAATTATAAAATATATATAATGTCAATTTCGTCATTCTATTTTTTATTAAAATTTTAAATTATATCAATTTTATATTTTTGATATAATATAATCGTCAGATCTAATCCATATTAATTAAGCTAAGAAGTATTCGATTTGTCGTTTTAAGTCAAAAATAAGAATATAAATGGAGAAATGTCACCCATTGGTAGGCCCCTTGAAGTGGAAATATCTAATTTTCTAGCTCATTTTAAAGTCATCAAAAGTCCTTCTAGTGGCCAAATGGCAAATTCTGATGTGACTTTTTTATTCATAGTTACAGTACTTTTTTGAAATTGGGACACCAATCGCACACTTTTTTGCCCAACGCCGGCTCCAAATTAAGCAAAAAAAAAAAAAAACTAGTAAGTTATTATTTTATATTAATTTGCAAAACTTTTAATTTCACAAATAAATTTATATAATTGTCAAGTTTACTTAATTATTAAATAACTAATTTTTTTATCTCTTACTATGCATAAAATTTTTATTATATTTTTAAAATTTAAAAAGAGTGAATTTTAAAATAAATTTTATTTAATTTAAATTGATAAATATATTTTAAATTTTAAAAAATAATAAGTAATCTTATGATTTCAAATTTTTTTATCTCTTACTATGCATAAAATTTTTATTATATTTTTAAATTTTAAAAAGAGTGAATTTTAAAATAAATTTTATTTAATTTAAATTGATAAATATATTTTAAATTTTAAAAAATAATAAGTAATCTTATGATTTCAAATTTTAAAGAAGATTAAAAAAAATAAAAAGATTAAGTTTGAAATATTTATTTGGTGATTTAATCTTGAATTTGAATTTTTTTTTCTAATTTAAAATATTTATCTTTTCAGATTTTTTAATTTGTAAATTATAAAATTAGATCAACACTTAATTTAAAATATAATAAAGATTTAGATAATTAATAATTATTTTAAATACATTTATTTAATTTAATTGATCAATATCATAAAAATAAAAATTATCCTACATGTCAAATAAATAGACTATCCATTTAAGTATTCATGAAAATAAACTTGATCAGATAATCATATATCTTGTAATATAATATTGTTTATGATATATGATTAATATTTTTAAAATGTATTTAAATTGATACACCCAAATCATATTTATCAACAATTGTAAGATCCATTAATAAATTGTTAAGACTTTTAATTTCAATAATTAGAATTTATATTCAAATAATTTCAAATAAAAAAATCAACTATTCAAATTCACTTCTAAAACAATAAAAATATTAAAATTTAATGCCAATGTATTAATTTTAAATAATAATTCAAAATTAATGTTTTTTTCTAAACTACCTTCAGTCAAAACCAATGTTTATATGTATATATATATATATATATATATATGATGTGTATTTTATACATACATGGATGCATGTGTATTTCTAAACAAATAAAATGTATAATTACTAGTCAAAGAAACAAGTTTTAACTGACGAAATATCTTAGATTTAGTAATGTTCCAATAATTATGAAAATAGAAAAGGATAGAATTTAATTAACTACAATATTATGAGCATATATTGTTAATAATAATCACATGTAAAAATAATCGCATATTAAGACATTAAACTTGTTTAGTAGGCATAATTAATTAATTGTACCAAAGAAAGAGTATAATTAAAAACAACAAATATCTTGGAAACGTAACTTCACCACGTATGCTAGAATTTTCCAAGATCATCTTTTTCTATAGATTCAACAGGTAATTTATTTATTGTCAACCAAACAAATAAACAAATGCCAACAAAAATTTACATATTCTTTTTCAAAATCATAGTCATTATTTTGTTCAAATGTTGGCCTTCAATTCAAAGTAGCAGGTTGAGATTGGCACCATTAATACTTAGTAAAATCCTACAGATGACTACGTAAATAAAAATCTTATCAAATGAAAATGAGTACAAAATTTAAATAAATAAACGAACGTGTTGACGACTGAGGAGGATGTTGTAGCTTAACGGCAATCTTTTTTTTTTTTTTAAGTTATATTTATAATGAAATAGTACATTCACTCATAATCAAATATTACAGTCGTATAATCAACTATTACATCATTAAATAATCAACTAATATAATTTTATCACTTTCATTGAGATGATTTGAATGATGTGTTTATTTTTGTTAGTTCATATGATATTGAACTATACAATAAGAAGAATCCTTGTTTAGGATTTTTAAAAAATTAAATCAAAATTTAAGCATTTGAATCTCAAATTTAATTTAGGGTATGATTTTTTTTAATTCGTTTTATGAGTTAAAAGTGAAATTTGAACTTGAAATTTTCAGTATTGGAGCTGATTCCAATTTTATTGATCTAACAATTCATAGGTATCTTGATCTTTGGGTGATAATCTCTTAGAACGATTTTATTTTTGTTCTCGATTAATAAGAGGAAAATGGGGATTTGGAGAAAAAATAAAAGGAAAATGAAGATCAGGCACATTGATCACATTGCAGCCACCTAAAACTATAAAAATTCTTGACAATTTTGAAATTTAACAAATGAAAATTATGAGAGATTGACACCTAAATATCGGGGGCAGACTCTCCCAGACTGAGACTATCATGTGTGGAAAAGTCATTCCTATCATCAACAGGACAAACAAGTGAAGGCATGTAGTGGTTAATTAACTTATCTGGACCTATATTGAATTTCCACACAAATTTTTTCAAAAGATTCAAACACGTGCATCCTTAATTTGTCTTACACAGACCATTCAAAAGAAGGCAGCTTCTAATTTCTAATTGGATGACGACCGCTGCAGAAGATCAATTAACACAGTCAATTTTGGATTGTGACCGTCATCTCTCTCTCTCTCTCTCTCTCTCTCTTTGTATTTGGTCAATGCAGGAAATTCATATTTTCAAAGCCCGGAATTTTTTTAACCCATCCTCGAGGCATGTAAACTGGAGTTAGACAGAATAATCAGAAAGCAAAAGATAATTTAATTTAGAGTGAAAGTGAATGGCTACTTTTTTTTATATCGCCGATGGAGATTTTAAACACTAAAAATCGTAATTTAAAATTTTATCGTATATTTATTTATTTATTTTAAATTTTGATAAATATATTATATCATAATAAGACACAATAATCTTTTAATCACGCTTGTTGAATATTGGATAATTTTCCTAAAAGTGTATAGCTATTTTTTTTTATAAAATTATCCTCAAAATAAAATAAAGATAACGTTGTCAAAAAATTATTAGGAATTTTTGGCTGCGTAATTTTTTATATATATATACTATATGCACGACATTGAAGAAAATTTGGCAGCGGATATTCTGTTTCCAAGTCGTGAAAATTAATTCTTCTATCAAATCTTCATTCAATGTCTCAAGAATGACTGAATTAGGCCAAAAAGAAAGGCAAACTTGATGGCCAAGTAACTTGTCAAACAGGGTGTGTTTTTCCAATAAATAAACGAGTTATATTACGTAAAGCTGGTTATTTTCCATTTTCTTCACATTCCCCTTTTTTTTCGTCTCGCTCCTCCTTTATCCATTTTTCCGTAACTTGACTTTACCAAACAATCAAGAAATTTGACTAATTGGAGCAAATTTGACTCAAAATTCGAATGTTACAACTAATTCGAGACTAGTCAAAAATCGATCAATTTGATCAATTCAAATATTCAAAAATTGGAATAGTTGGATAAAAAGAAAAGAAATTGTTTTTCAAAAAAAAAAAAAGAGAAGTAAAAATAGTTGGAGACTAAAAGAAAGAGACGAAAAGAAGTAGGAGATCTAACATTCACGCTACTCAATTTTAATAAAATGTTTGGTTGGTGAGAATAGTTATTCCGTGCAAGTTCAATTTCCGAAGGAATAGGGTAACTAATCTAGCTTATTGTCCAATTAATACATTGTTAATAGAATTTTTGAATTTTAGGAACAAGTTTAAATCAAGATTG
Organism: Durio zibethinus; assembly: GCF_002303985.1. Next base: position 2,556,546 of record NW_019167993.1, on the reverse strand, counting down.
ATTGGTATTCATTTAAGATATATTTTTTTAAAAAAAATCAATTTTATGAACGAATTTTGGTCAACATTGATGAGTGATTATTTAAGAAATACTATTTTAAAAAATAATTATTTAATTATTAAATAAACATTTGATAATAACATGTCATTTGTAAAATTAAAAAAAAAAAAAAACTTCGCGACAGATATATAAAATAATAGTAATCCATTCAAATTTCAACATTTGGTACCCCATGGGCCTCAAAATGATTATTCTAGCTAGGCCTAAGTCCAAAACTTTATTTAGGCAAAAAGAAAGAGCAGTTACAAGAGTTTAGCCAAGAAGAAAATCAGTCTTCATTGCACCATTCATGCAGTAATAAATTCATCCTTATTTTAATCAAGGAACGAAGGAGAATAATATTATTTTTGGTGCCACCAACCATTCGTCTAGTAGGCCAACTTTGATCCCTAGCAGTTCCAAAATAAGTGTGTTTACCAGATTTAATCACTCTAAAGTCTAATGGAAAATAAGTGCATGGTGAGTGACGACTTAAAATTGGTTTTATTGGTTTTACAAAATCAGTCATAACAAATACACTTTTATTAAAGGGAAATTCGTATTTATTATTATTATTATTATTATTATAAGGGAAAAAATTTTGAATTTAATTCTTTGAATAAAGAACACATGTACTTACTATCAAGTTAAATTAGTGTTTGATACATCAAATTGACATTTTTCAATATTTTCTCTTCATAATTCTTAATATATCTATTAACCGATCAAAAGTTATTAATAATATAATTAATCACTCTGTGTTTTATACAAACGAGAAAAATCAAGAAGGAAGATGATTCAATTTCTGAATTTTAATTTATTCTTCTTAAGGAAGGATACTAATCAATATGTTAAGAATTTGTTAACTAATAATTTTATTTACTTTATTAAGAACTTCATTATAACAGCTAATTAATTACAATTTATTGGAATTATGAAGTCTTAAAAATACTTTAAAATCCAATAAATTTCTTATGAACTAAAAAAGAAATTGTTCCTAGGGAGCAAGCTGCCATAAACATTTATTCCAATCGTCTGTATCCTTTTTATTTTCGTCCTAGTCCATGAAACACATGGCATAATTTTTCAAACCCTATTGTAACATGTGATTCTTCATTGTCCCCATCTTAGGCTCAACATTTCACGGTCTATAATTTTGAGAACTTTGCCACATATCCTTATCTTTTAATTTGGTAATTTATTCAAAATTTACAACTTTCAAAGACCAATATAATTTAAAAAAAAATTTAAACTTTCAATGTGCCAACAGCATTTGGAACTTTCAAACTATCAACCGTTCTTAACTGCAAGTCTCCAACAACAATCAACAAGAGCTCTTCCCATCGACTTCATCATAATTATCACTAGGTTTACTCTCTTTTACTCTTTTTCTCGCACTAATCAATAGAAAAAACTCGGAATGCAAACGCCCAAGACTCCTTCCGCTCCTACTCAAGTGATCTTCTTTTATAGATTGAGAGATCCTTCATGCTCCAAGATAGCCCATCTACAAAAACCTCTAACAAGGTGCAGGTGTATCCATTTAGATCGTTATTGTCTTTTCTTCTTTCGTATTCAACTGCAACATTCACTTTCTTTTTCGAAAAAAAAAATCACACTTAATAGTAAAAAATAGAAGGAAAGGAATAAACTAATTGTTTGGCCTTAAGAATTACTATCAACGCAACATGGAAATTACAAATGAAGCAAGCTAATAGTTATAAGAGTAAGTAGAACTTTCACATTAACTTGGCAATGGCATTTATATAAGAACATTGACGATCTTTATTTATTTTTTAGTTTTTAGATTTTGTTAACATGGTGTTCTAGCATTTTTTTTTAAGGTTCTTGTATATATTGAGTAATATCTTCACCTGATGCATTAAAAATCATGAAATTAATTATCAATTATTATATTTAATGCGAGAATACTGTTATAAATTGTAAATAAAAAATATTAATGTCATGAACAAACCTTTTTAAGATATAAAGTTTTATAAATAGGAGAGAAAAGCTGCATATTAAACATCTGAAAAGACTCATGCCAACCGAAAAACACATAACTCAAATAACAACCCCATTAAAAACCAAAAAAAAAAAAAAAAATGCATGCTTGAAGGACTAAAGTCAGAAAGAGATGATACAATACAAGATTGACCAAATCTCAAGAAAAGTAAAATAACATTTACTAGACACATGCAAACAATTACTAAAACACTAGGAAATTAAGGTATAGCCTCTAGCACTAAACCTGGAAAGCACTAAACCTGGGAAGGCTTGCCCAAGCAGAACATATGCAAATTCTATAGTTATTAGTTACCCTTCTTATTAATACAATTTTTTTTTTCATTCTTCAATCCAATTGGAATTGGATCAATCAACAAGGAAGTGATGCTAGTTTTTGCTGCTTCCCCAACACGTGTGTACGCATCTTCATCCTTATAAAGGAGATCAATTACCCTTGTAAGATTGAGAATACGATTAAGAGCTTGCTGTGGCACTGCTGTTGGTTTCAAGAACTCTTCATTTATATCCTTCCAAGCATCCTTAATTTGTTTGTTTAACTCCTCGTATGCCTCTTGGTCTGATACCCCATATTGTTTCATGTAGCATTCTACGGAAGAGACAACATGTTCTCTCTCTTGCTCAAACTACACGCACAGAATTTTCTAATTAATATAATAACAAGGAAAATTTTGTGCTAATCTTTTACAAAATGAAATTTTTCCATGGTTTGATAAATCTTTTTATTTTGACAACAAACCATTAAAAATTTTAATAAGTTTTTCTATTGGTTTTGGTAACCAAATTCGGTATAGCAATAGCTCTGTAAGGCAAATAATGATCATGTACCTTGTGGCTAACAATATCATCCATCAGCCTACAAACTATTGTTGAAGCTCTAAGAATCTTTGGGTTATTAAATGCCCAAATAAAGGTCTCTCTTGTTATTGTATCTTCCATGCCAACAAAAGATGTAATTGTAAGCATATGATAAGCACAAGAAACTAAGGCAAGAGACATATACTTCTCCAGCGTTGGTATGTAATTTTCATGGAGCCAATCAGCCTCATCATAGTAGGCTTGACATTGTTTTTTCATCTAGTGAACATAAAAATTAACAAAAATCAGCTAATTAACATATGATAAAACTAATTATATGTTTGATGATGATTTGCAAAGTATAATATTCAAGAAAAATATAGATGATAGGAGGGTTTTGTTGACAACATACTGCTTCTTTTGCAAGTTGGACCCGGTATGATTTTCCTTGCTCGGTCATCAAATCTTCCATTTCTTTATAAACATTTAAGAGCTCACTATAGCACAGTTTCATGTAGTTCGGAAGTTTATCTATGCAGTTGATATCCCACCTATAAGTCATTCAATTTAAATGGTTAAGTGTCTATATAATTCAGTCAAATTTTACTTCCAATAATTTGAAATAAAGGTGGATGTAATAACCTATGAATTGCTTTCGTAAAAATTTCAAGTTCTTCATGTGTGCCATATGCATCATATATATCATCCAAAATTGATGTCATGGCGATTACTTTTGTCATGAACATTCTAGCAAGGGAGTAATGGGGTTCAAAGTACACTCCCAATATCCACAAGTAACATTCCACCAATCTATCACGTATAAAAGGAAAATTGTTTGCAACATCTAAGCCTTTCCACCACCTGAAATAAGATATATAATTAGCAAAACTATAGCCTAAAATCAATCGTGGCATGCATCCTTAAAATCACTCGCTCGAGAAGGGGTTAAATCCAAGTCCGGTTAAAAACTACATATCTCATTTACCTCAAATATATTGGTAAATATGGAGCAATTACCTATATATCTCACTTATCTCCTTCCTGTGCAAATATTGTACCATGTTGAAGTCTAACTTTGCAAATTTCATTAAACTTTCATCTTCGGTACCGTATCCTTCATATATGGAAATGTAGCTCCTAGCAACCAACCTTGGCAAGCTCTTGCGGAGGGGTCGCTTTAGAGAATTAGCAACTTGTGTCGAGAGAGGATAGTCTACCATAGTTTCAGCCAATTTTAGATGAGAGGTGGTAAAAGCCAGAGCTTCTTCAAGTATATTTTCTCCATGCACCCGAAGGTGTGCAGCTTCATACAATTCTAACAAGCCTTTCACATCACTAATTAAGGATTGCTTGAAGTTTCCTTTCTCATCTTTGAACTTGTTGAATGACTCTACTCAATCACCGAAAATATTTGAAACAATAAGTAAGAAATTATAATTCAGGTTTTCAGAGACATTGGTGAAATTAATGAAGATTAGATTTGGATACCGTAATGAACATTGAAGCCATGCTCTCTTAGCAATCGAAATCGAACAGATGAAGTGTAAAGATCATCAACACTCTCAAGATCATGATTGCAATATTCATGATATATACTTTGCAAGGCATCTTCTATCTCCTTCCCAAAATGGTAAGCCACACCTAAGCGCTGGATTGCATCAATTAAGTGCAATTTTTGGGATGATTTATCCACCAACATTCTCCTCACTTCTTCCTTCAATTCTTCATATTGTACTTGTGTTGTAGCAACCATATCCTGTTTAAGTGTGAAATGCATTCAATCAATTTTAAAAACTTAACACCTCCATAAAATCTGGAGATACTTGTGATGTATTAGTAGGAAAAATAATTCGTTAAAATTTAAAACTATTGTTGTTAAGATTCCAAACCTATTAAAAATAGTTAGGGACACTAAAAATCAGTACTCATCTTATAAATATGCAAAGGTAGTAGATTACGCAGTTAACAACAAGCTTTAGCACTCGAATTGGGTTTCTTTTTTTAGGAGGAATTTGTTTCAATGGGAGGTGGAGATGTTACAAGAACTGGGCGTAAAATGTGATGAAGTTTACTTAGTACAAGAGAAAAGAGACAAGATAATGTGGGATTAAGAAAATTAAGGAAAATTCTCCGTTAAAAAACTCCACTATCAATGTATTTAATAATTTCTTAAAAAAAATCATCATTAATGAATGTTTTCTCCTGCTCTCCTGTTAAGTTTGAGTGTAGTAACAGTGGGCAATTAAAATACCTCCAAAGTTTCAGTGTTTTCTATGGTTGGTAGTGTTGGATAGAATTCCTACCATTTGGTTGGCTAGAAATGAAATGATATTTGATCACAAAACCTTTATTATTGATGAACTGATGTTCTTGACAAAGTTTAAAGGCCACTGAAGAGAAAGTTCAACATGGATGGCTCAGCAAACGATAATTAAAAGCATTATCCGTAATATATTTATTCCCACTAAAATTAGAGATAACATAAATAATAAAGAAATTTCCACATCCACTCACAGTGAAGTTTTAAAATTTCAAATTAATGTAATAACACATATCTCTTAAGGTATAGTAAAAAATAAAAAAATAAAAAAAGAAGTGAAATATATAAAAAAATTTTATCCTCACTTGTAAAATTAAAAAAATTTACTGTTAGTATATAAAAAGAACTCTAAATAATAAGAAAAGAAAGAGGAAGCAGTAGAAATTAGAAAGAAACTCAAAAATTTTGCCAACAGTATGACAATTAGTCAATTTATTTGATGATATATATTTGGAAAATTAGAAGGCTGTAAAGATTAATCTGATCTTACACAAAAATGTACACAGAAAGAGGTTTTCATACATACCATTTCAGGACGGGAGAGGAAAATGTCCCCCCAAAAGTGAGGCTTAAAATTAGCCAAATGACGCTTTTCGTTGGACATGGTATCATCAAGATCAGTTGAAACTGGATTTGCAGAAATTTGAGAAGACATTTCTTCAGGAGATTTGGTTTATAACCTTTTGTATTGCTAGCTGTTACAACTTTTGTGTGATCCAAATGCTTTTTAGCCGTATGTATTTATAGACACTCAATCAATGGTTTACAGTCCAATCGGCATAGCATCACTGAGTGGTGTGGGTGTCCATCATTAGAAAGCAAAAAATTTAGAAGAGAATTTTTTTTTTATTCTTCTAAAATTTTTTTTGGACATCCTTAAAATTGGAAAACAAGAAAATTTAGAAGAAAATTTCTTTTGGACATCCCCAAAATTTTCTGCTAAGTACTCTTTTCATTAATTATAAAATTAATAAATTCATTAGTGGTGTTTTATTTCATTGATTTTAAGTTGAATTAGTTATAAACAGATCTAATAATTTATGTATTCGAATTATATATAATACTAATAATTTATATATTCGTATCATATTTTATATAAAAATTATATATTAGAATTTAGGTAGGTATAAAAACATTAAATATATTTTTTTATTTTGTTAAACTCATTATGAATTTTTTTAAAAATTTTAAATTATATAATATTCATCTCTTTTATTAATATTATTTTTATATCATGTTGTTTATTGTATTTTAAATTATTAAAACTACTCATAAATAAACTCTCTGTTGATAACATTAAGCCTACAAGTGAAAAAGAGTTCAATGAAGCTCGCTTGTTTTATTGATAACATGGGGCCCACACGTGGAAAAGGAGTGCTTCTTAGCTTTTCTTATGGGTTATAACTCTTTTCATAAACGGCAATTGATGTTTGCATAGTTGGTATAACATTGAAACATAGAATTGCATTTGAAAGTTACGTATTTAAATGAATTTATATATTTAATATCTTCTTCAACCATATAACCATAAAGTAAGAAAATTTAAGGACAGATTAAAATTAAAAAAAAAAAACTCTTGACATTTATTGTGGTTTTATATTTAAATTGGGTTTTTTGAATGACTAATAAAATCACTGTTAAACAATTAACAAAATGTTACATCTACTTCCATCCTTGGACCCATAGAATGAGAAATATCAAGAATCAAAAGTTGACAATTTATGCACGATAAACATGCCTCAAAGGTCTTAATAATTTATTCAAGGGATTCTCATTCTAATAATTGAGTGAACGGGATATGGGTGATCTTGAGTAGATGTGTTAATGTCATGTTGTGGTTTTTCATGTCAATATTTTGTTTTTGCTTGTTAATTTCTTCTTATGATGAGGATCTTTAACTTGCATGAATACTCCTGTTTTCACTAAAATTTCAATTTTAGCGTCTGCTCTATGTATTTTTGGTTGCTGGGATCGGGAATCCTCTTTTGAGAGACTAGTTTGTCCAAGTTCTTCCTTAATAATCTAACAAAATTCACTGGCTTAGAAAAAAAATTTGAGTGAAGAGGATTTATTTCTTTAAAGAGGACAAAAGATTTTACTATAAGAAAAAAAAAATCGAGTCAATGATTAGCAATTATTTATCAGGAAAAAAAATTTTGTTGTATATAGTTATCTAATACACTATTTCACACACTTACGTAATATATAAATTTTCTAAATTTTAATATTTTTCTCTAGATACGTCCATGAACATTTTTGGACAAAATCTCGTAAAAATTAGAGAGATATGTAATAAAAGGACCCCTAAAAAAATTTTAGTACAAACAGATTGATTCAACTCTCAAATTAAATAGTAAAGAAGAGATCTTGATTAATCTTAATCTCCGTCGAAACAAATTTGTTTAATTTTTTATTGAGTTAATTACTTTTTTGTATTTAAATTTTGAATAACATGTACAAATTGATGTCGAAAAAAATAAAATATACAATTTACACTTTGAATTTTCAAATAATATATCATTCTAATTCAAATTTTAATATTATTAATTTAACTCACCCATATGATATCTAATCAATATAATTTTGTTATATGTATATTTTTTTAAATAAAAGTGTTAAATATTTTATAAAAAATTTTATATGGATGTCACATGATAAAAAATATTGATTGTTTCTATACAATTTTTACAGTCTAGGTAAAAAATATAAAAATATTTTTAATTGATATTAAAAAATGATATCGATAATATGTATAATAAATACATAACTTAATAATATTTATCACATACCACATTTAAAAGGAAATATACCTAATAAGGTTGGAGCTTGGATTAACGTGGAATATAATTTGAAAATTTAGAATGCAAATCGTATATTATTTAAAAGTTAAGGGTGCAAAATTATATTTTTTTTTCTTTAGATATCAGTTTAAATATTTTTAAAATTCAAGTATAAAAATGTAATTAACCATTTTCAGGAGACTTAATTTCCTTCAACCAAGTCTCATTTGAACGAAAATGTAATCAATGTTTTTCCTTTATAGCCCGTTGCAAGATGTAATTTTTCTTTCTGAAAAAGATATGGCATAATTCCAGCCACAATAGACAAAAAAGTCGGTCACTCAAGAAATAATAATCATAATAACTACGATGATAGTGAAGATTGCAAATGAATATATTCAATTTGATGGTGGATTTATAATTTTTTTTTATGATATTTATTTATAATATATAAAACATTTATAAACAAAATTTAAAATAATATATTGTTATATTATTACAATTATTCAAGACGAGTTATCATATTAAAAAACCATAATTGCATCAATTTTTAATACTATTAAATACATATTCCTCATATCATTTTTTTAATGATTTAATGGTGTTCAAGTGAAGATGTTCCAAAAAAAATTAAAATGTTTTAAAAAAAATGAACCTTCAAAATTTTTTTATTTTTTAATTTTTAAAAAATCCATGTACATAACTCCAGTAAAACACATGCATCAACATAAAATTTTTTCATGAAAAATCTGGATGGATCTTCAATTATTGGACTGAGTATGAATTTTCTTCCTTGGTCATGATTTCATCCAATATTTTCTTCAAAAACATCCAGTGCCACATAGAACGATTTAGGTTTTTTTTTTTTTTTTGTTTCCTTTTTTTTTGGGAATTTGACCTAATGCAATGCATTGCAACTGATATAATTTTCCACCTGAAAATTCAATTTAAAGGTTTTTGTCTAAAATTCAATTCAATTCAACTAAAGTTGAAGGTTTAATGGATATAAATTAGAAAATTACCATGCTCCTAATCTATACATGGCCATGATTTTGTTCAAGTATTATATTAATTTTCAGTTAAAAGATTATTGACATTAACCATGCATCATGCATATATAGTCATTTTTTGTTCAAATAGTGGTTTTCAGTTAAAAGAATATGATTGACATTAAAACCCTTAATTAATTACGTAGCTTTACCTAGCTACTTATACTTAATCTACAATAAGATATTGCAAAATGAATTAAGACCCGAAAATTTATCTGAAAAAGCTCGAATCCTAATTTACCAAACTTGATTTAACACAAAAGTAAAATGTTCAAAAAAAAATCTTTATAATCTAAAATTTTAATTTTCAATCTAAAATAATTTGATCTTAAGAATTTGAACTTAAATTTGATTTGAAATTAAAAAATATATTAAAACAGTTACATCTTACACAAAATTCAAAATAATTGAAATTAATTCAAATCCAAAATGATTTAAATTCTAATCAACCCAAACCGAAAATAATAAGAATCCCATGTAAACCACATCTTTCCGTTTGCCATCTCTACCTACAATAAAAGTTTACCTAGCTATATATTTCTGTTATCAAATGTTAAAATCAAAGAGAAAAATAGTGGACGGCCTGCCATGTCTTTTCGCATGGACTTTTGGTGCTGGGTCTTCACAGGGTGGGGTCTGGTATGGGTCTCTTCGAATAATGTGAAAGACATGCTGTGCCAGTGTGAAACGGTTCATGGCCTGATTATAAAAGCGTGGTTATCGGTATGCTGCTACATTTTTGGCATTATCGTTGGGTAGAAATAAGTCGGTGAAGAGCATCCCAAGTATTTTAATTTGGTGGGTAATTGCAGCCGAGTTTTTTTGGCGTGAAATCTGTATTTTAGTGTTTACACATATTCAATTATTAAAACTTTGATAATGTTGATGTTCAATTTAAATATTCATATTATTTATTTATTTATTTCTCTTTATTTTTTATTATAAAGTACTTTTAGCTCATTAATTCACATCGGAAAGAAATTTGTGTTTTTCTAAAAGATTTATTAATGAGAATTTAGTTTTTCTAAAACAAATTAATTTAATTACTGTTTTGATTACATTAGTTTACGTTTAGGCATTTTTAGTATTTTTTTAATTATTAAACAGTAAAAAAAAAAAAAAAAAACCAAACTTGCTGCTTGTGTTGGGCTATCAGTTGAAGCTCAGTTTCAATAACTTTTTTTTTTTTATGCTTTTGATTAAGGGTTCATTTATTAGGATAATAAATTTAATTTCAATAATATTAAAAATAACAGTAAAAATACAATCAAATTATGAATTTTAGCATCCACACAAAACCACATATTCTTGGACTTTTTTTCAGAATAATTCTAATTAATAATTAAACTTCCAAATTTCAATCATTAAACAATCGATGTAGTGCTAATACTTGTTGATCATAATTGTAAAAGGTTTAATTGTTTTTAAGTAAAATTTTGATTTTGAATCTTGTAAATAATAAAAATAAATTTGAAAAAATTTATCATTTTATAGAATTCATGCAGCCATAAAATGGCAATCATGTGGCCATAAAATAAATAAGAAAAGGAAAACTCTGGACCGCTAAAAGTAACATTTGCAATCAAATTATTTAAGCTAGATTTTGAATTTTATAAGTAATTAAAATTTTCACATTTTCAATTAAATATAAATATCAATTTTAATGAAATTTATTTTACAAAAAACTTTTATTAAATTTTTTATCACAATTATAATAATTTTTAATATTATTTTTAATCTCATTGAACATATCAAATTTTATCTAAATTCATAGGATAAAATCTCGTTTTTAGTTTTCATTCATTATTATTAAAATTATTATAGTAAATAATACTAATAATATTATTAACAATAATGATAATATTGGTTAAATAATAAAAATAAATATATAATAAAAAATTAATTATTAAAAAAAAATGGAACGGGGATAGGCTTGGTGCCATAAAAGCACCAACCTGTCTAACCGTCCTGCCATCACCCTACAGCCACTCTACAGCCTCTTACAGCCTCTTACAGCCATCCCTATAATTCCCTATCCAGTCACCTTACTGCTACCATGTAGCCACCCTACAAACGCCTTGCCCTTAGACACAAACTCAAGCGCCCAGCCTTATAAAAAACCCAACTCCCTTCCCTTTTTGAGCTTTATTGGACAGACTTGGATGCCCAGAAACACCAAGCTCCCACACCCAGAAATCACAGCTCTCCCACACTCAGAAACTTTCCCCGTACCTTACTAGAAACCCAAACCCAGTGCCACCATGCTAGCACCCAACGAACCCCCGACTATCATTTTCCTACTATACCCATCAAAAAATAAAAAAACAAAAAAATACTTACAGAAAAAAACACACAAAAAAAAAATCAAATAGTCCTTTTTATAGGAAGGAACCTCAGTGCCAAGCTACTTGTAAAAAATAAAAAATCATCATTAGTTTTAGTTTATATAAAAAAATATAACCAAAACTTTGAGCCATGATCTACGTCAATCGAAACTATTTTAGTGAAAAAAAAAAGATCAAATCTAGAAAGGCCACGTTGAAGAGAACATTTTGGTGGTCTTTTAGTGTTTTCCTACCACTAATAGCAACCACCAGCGACGGTCGGCACGGCGGCTGGCGTGGTGGCATAGGTGGCCGAACGTTGGATGGTGGGAGAGCTTTGGAGTTCTCTTTAGAGCTTTGAAATTTTTTTTCTGAAGAGGGGAGAAATTAGAGAAAAAAATTTTTTTGGGCATTATATAAAAGACTAAAGCTCAAAACGACACCGTTTTAGACTAGGAAGGATCGCACGTGGACCCAAATCCGATTCGGGATCTGCATAATCCGACCCAGGGATCCATTTTAGGCAGACTTGAATCGGTCTATATGAACCGTTAGTGAACCAGTTCAAACCAGTCTGAACTGCCAAGCCATTAGATCGACGTTGACCGGATCGTTGATCGATTCGTTTAATTTTTTTTTTTTTGAAATTTTGAAATTTTTATATATTATTATTTTTGTTATTTTGAGCTTTATTATTAATATTTATGCATAATAAAATTTTAAATTTGTTAGAATAAATATTTGATTGTTTTTAATAATAATAAAAATGAAAATAATATAAAAAAATAAAAATAAGTAATGAAATATATGGTTAATTTTTTTTAAACCTTACAGAATAATAATAATAATAAAATATGTATCAAATGCTTATGAAATAGAGTAATATTTTTTCCTTACCTAGATATTGGAGTGAATAAAAATATACTTCTAAAAATAATTTCGCCTAAAAGTTGGAGAATTATAAAAAAAAAAATTAAAGGTAATAATAATAATACTAATACTAATAATAATAAATGTTCCTAAAAATATATATATGAAAAATTTTAATCAAAATTTGAAAATTATAAAAACCAAACTTACTTCCAAAATCTATTTAGATGTTGGGGATTTTAAAAAATGTTCATGTTTTCTTTAAACCTTAAAATCCAAACCTTAAATTTCAAAACTCTAAAATTGAAACCCTAAATTTCTAAATCCAAAATCCTTAAAACCCCAAAATCAAAACTCCAAACCCTTTAAACCTTAAAATCAAGACTTTAAACTTTTAAACTTAACCCTAAACCTTATAAACCCTAAAAACAAAACTTTAAACACTTCAAATCCTAAAATTCAAACCCCAAACCTTCAAACCCTAAAATTAAATCTTAAATCCTCTAAACCCCAAAAACGAAACCCTAAACTCTTTAAAACTTAAAGTCAAAACTCCAAACCTTTAAAACCTAAAATTAAACCTTAAACCCCTTAAACCTAAAAATCAAAACTCCAAACCTACAAAACCTAAAACTAAAACCTTAAACTCTTTAAACCTTAAAATAAAAAACCTAATCCCCAAATCCTAAATCAAGACCCTAAACTTCCCAAACCTTAAAATTTAAAATTAAAAAAACTCCAAATTTGATACGCAATCTCGAATCATCACCCGAAAACACCAATTCTTAAAACTTCGACCTAAACCTATACTCCAAACCATCTCGAAATTCTAAAAATGCATGTGAAAACTCAAGTGAAGTAATTTGTTCCCGAATACCGCCTAGATGATAGGGTATTTGGTAAACTTTATTCCATTAAGTTTTTCAGGTGGCTCCTTAATACGCGTAAACAATGGGATTAATAATTAATTAATAATAAAAGTATACTAATAAAATGGGATCTTAAATATAAAGAGTCACACTTAAGCTCTGCCTAGGTATTAGAGAGTCAAAGTAGTCTCATTATATTTAAGAATCTATTTTTTAAATTGCATTTCACCATCATGCATAATAATTGTTGGCATACACATATCTATTTGCTACTGTTTGCACTTGCTTTGCGTATTTATGCCTTTAATTTTTGTTCACTACTTGATAGTTCCATCATTTACTTTTTCAGTTGAAATTTTTTTTTACTTTAAAAACATGAATTTATAAAATAAAACAAAAATAACATTTCGAAGAAAATAATTGTTAGCACTCTGCTTTAATATTGGAGAGTCACTAACAATTGTTTTCTATAAAAAATGTTATTTTCATTTTAAGGAATATTGTATTAAATCTCAAGCGAAAAGAGTTACTTTAAATTCTACCTAGATGTTAGAGAATTTTAAAATAATTCTTTAGCTTAGAGATTTTCTCAGTATTCCTAAATAAAGAGTTAAATTTATTTTTTAAAATAAAAGGAATTAGTATTAAATTTTAAAACAAATCCATTTCATCTAACATCGAAAAATAGCGCATGATTAATTGTATCAATTTATGGGTACTGTGGAAGTATTAATCATTCCTCACACGTAACTAATTCTTGAGTCCAACTTAATTTTTTGTAGACTGAAATTTATTTTTTAATAAATTTTAAACTCATTTTTATAGTTTTATTAAAAAAATAAATTTTTGAGTAACCAATCATACCCTAAAAAAGATTGATGGCAACTTTTTCATTTTTTCTCAATTTTAAAATTTTTTATGTCTAACAGTCCCAAAATTATTATGACACTCATCAAAATTAATTTTATCATCATACTTTTCACTAAATTTTAAATATAAGAATTACCCTTCCAAACATAAAAAAATGCACACATAAGGGATTGAGAATCCTTTTGAATTCACACACATTTGTCATGCCTTACCGACTTCTTTTTCTCTTTTAACGAGAACTCCGGTGGATCCTACAGTTCACATTGAAATATAATAATTGCCAAATTTTAGTTAAAATAATTGTATAACTGATATAAACCATGTTTTTATTTTTAATTTATAACCAATCGTCATTATATATAAAACTCAAAAATTTTATAATAAATGTCAAATATTTTTATAGAAATTATAAATTTATACATCTTAATTTTATTATATAAAATATAATAAAATTTTGATTATTTAATATTAATTTGGATTATTAACTTTTAATTTTTTCTATTTATTATTTTTAAAACCATTACTTTTAAAATATATTGATCAACATTTTAGTCTTATAGCATTTATATTTTTTACTTTTGATTTTTTTGTACTTATGATCTTTTATCTATTTTAAGAATGAGAGTTATATAAATATTTTTCATGTCTCTATTACACTTATTTCTTTCAATTATTGTTTGTCATATTACTTTATTTATTGACTTTTAATTTTTTTGTATTTATTTTTTTAAAATCATTATTTGTTAAAATTTATTAATCAAAATTTTGATTTTATAATATTTATATTTTTTACCTTTAATTTTCTTGTAATTTATAGTTTTTTTTATCTTTTTTAAGAATGAGAGTTATATGAGTTTTTTTCATGTCTCTTTTAAACTTCTTTCTCTTAATTCTTATTTGTATAATTTCATCATCTTTAATATTATCAAATACATACTTCTCATATTGTGAATTTTTTTATGATTTAGTGGTATTCAAGTGAGGATTTTGAATATATTCAAAAAAAATTTTAAATGTTAAAAAAATATAAACCTTTAAATTTTTTTATTTTTTAATTTTTAAAAATATCCATAAACATGACTCCACTAAAACACATTCATCAACGTAAAATTTTTTTCATGAAAAGATTATTGACAGTAACCATGCATCAAGCATATATAGTCATTATTTTGTTCAAATACTGTTTTTCAGTTAAAAGTAGATGATTGACATTAACACCCTAAATTGCCTAGCTTTACCTAGCTACTTAAACTTAATCTACAAGTAGATATTGCAAAATGAATTCAGACCCAGAAATTTACTCGGAAAAGCTTGAACCCTAATTTACCTAACTTGATTTAACACAAAAGTAAAAAGTTCAACAAAAAAATAATTTTTATTATCTAAAATTTTAATTTTAAATCCAAAATAATCTGATCTTAAAAATTTAAAATCAGATCGACATGAACTTAAAAAATATATAAAAAAATGATTATATCTTCAAAAAATCTAAAAATAATTCGAACTAATCTAAATTCAAAAAATCCAAATCTTAAAAATTCAAATTCGAAATATCACGAACCCGTATAAGCCACATGTTTCCGTTTGCCATCTCTGCCTACAATAACAGATTACCGAACTATACATTTCTATTATCAATGTTACGATCAAAAAATAAATGGTGGGCGGTCTGTCATGTGGAGTGTTTAGTGCTGGGTCTCCACATGATGGAGTCTGGTATGGGTCTATTCGAATAATGTAAAAAATATGTTGTGCCAGGGTGAAGTTCCTTTTCATGGCCTGATTGGGAAAAAGTGGTTATCTGATGCTAGATTTTGGGCATTATGGTTAGCTAGAAATGAGTCGGTTTCGAAGGAAATGGATGGGATGGGGAGGAAGAATTCTTTCTAACAAAGCTGAGGCCATTGTTTTGGGTTAAAGCAAGTCAAGGATGTATGGCAATCAGCGAATATGAGCGATGATCAAACTCAGAGATAGAAATGACTAAAACGAATATTAGTTATCTTTTATATATTTGTATTTAAATTTGTTTAATATTTATAATATATGAATTTATTTAAATATTCATTTACGTTTAATATAATTATTTAAATTCATTTAAATATGCGTTATCATTTTAAATATTTAAATTCATTAAAATATTTATCAAAATATAAAATAAATAAAAATGTAATTTAAAATTCAAATTTACTCTTCATTAATAATAAATAAAGTTATTTTTTAATTTTCAAATTTAAAACTTTTAAAAAATATAAAATTTTATAAATTTTACATATATCAACCGATAACAAAATTTAAATATCTATTATTATTTATTAAAATTTAAACAAATTTAAATATTAAATATCTAAAAAATATTATTCATACACATTCTGAATCGATTACAAATAATAAATTTTTTATCTCAATTTATTAATTATTTTTTTAATTATTCAAATTTAACATAAAAATCAAATAATAATATTTATTTATTTATTATTCATTACTATCCCTACCCACAGACGTTGGGCAGGGGTTTTCTGAGTTCAAATCGAAGAGAGGGATCCATTAGTGACCTTGTCCTATTCGCAAGGTCCTTAAGTTTAATGTTGACTTTTATTTTTTTTTTGTGCCTATGATTTTTTATCTTTTTTAATTTATATATTTGTATCATATATAATACTAATAATTTATATATTTATATAATATAAAATACTAATAATTTGTACAATCATATTATATTTTTTTCCATCACAATTGTGATAATCTTTTTTAATCTCACTAAAATCAATTTTATCATTCATACTTTTTACTAAGATTTAAATTAAACCTGGTAATTTATGTTTTCTTGTCATATTTTGTGTCGTATTTGACATGTGTAATTATACGGATTATTAAAATACGAATTTAACATGAATTATAAAATATATTTAAATTTTAAATATAAATATAACACATTTAGTATACGTATTATGCGTGATATAATACCATTAACATTTGTACAATTAATTCATTTAAAAATGATGCGAATAAATACAAATAATATAAATATTAGAAGTGTAATCGATTGAATTCGAGTCGATAAGTATTAAGCTCGACTTGAGCTCGATTCGAAATTCGAGGCTCGAAATTTAGTTCGAACTTAATCGAGTTTTATTTTTTTAGCTCGAGCTCACTCGATTAGGTTCGATTAACATGTTAAAATAAGCTCGATTCTTATATTTGACAAAAACTCGATTATTTGTACTCAAGCTCCTGCTCAAATTCGAGTTCGAGATATTTTATTAATTAAAATATATTTAAATATATTTAAATATAAAAGTTCAATTAGATTCGCAAGTTACTCGAGTAAGATATAAGAATTCTCAAACTCAGCTCGATTGATGAGTCGGGTTACATGAGCTCAAGTTTGACTCGATAATAATTGAGCCAAATTTAAATTTTATTCGAATCAAATTCGAATAGCTTACGAGTACTAATGTATCATTTACACATTTAACAGATATACATGAATAGGTACGACTAACACATATATATATATATAAATAAATACGACTAACACAAATATATATAAGAACATGATTAAAACAATAAATAACTATAAACTATCCATAATTTATAAATTAATAAATTTAATATATTAATAATATAAAAAATGTTTATATATTAAAAAAATAAAAAAATTATTACTCATTTAATACGTATTTAATATATATTTAAATTTTAATTTATATTACATAACTATAATAATTTTTAGTATCAAATTTGAAATGATAAACTAATAAAGATTAAAGAATAAAATAATAATGTATAGGATTAATATTAATTTTATATTGTATTTATATTATTAATATCAAAATAATTTTATAATAATTATTAAATAAGTATAAAATTAAATGTTTAAAATAATTTTTATATGATATTAAATTACTAATTAAATATCATAATTAAAAAATTAAAAATTAAAATAATCTTTAAATATTTATATTAAATTAAAATAAAAATAAAAAATATGTTAAACACGTTAAACTTATTAAATGTATACTCATATGATAAATTTAAATTAAATATATTATTTGTATCATGTCACATGTTTAAATTAATCAACACATATACGTACTAAATTATATCACATTAAAATTCGTGTCGACACAAGTTAACACAAAACATATTTTCTTAAAATATATATATAATTTTTTTATATCATATCATTATATCATACTTAAAATTATCAAATCTAATTTAAATATAATAATTGCCCATCCAAACATAAAAAGACGCACACAAAAGGGATTGAGAATCCTCTCGAATTCACGCTCGTTTGTCATGCCTTACCGACTTCTTTGTTTTCCTTTAACGAGAATTCGAGTGGATCCTACTATTCACATTGAAATGTAATAATTGCCAAATTTTAGTTAAAATAATTGTATAATTAATATAAACCATAAGTTTTTTTTTTAATTTATAACCATTCATCGTTATATATAAAACTCAAATATTTTATAATAAATGTCAAATTTTTTTATATAAATTATAAATTTATATATCTTAATTTTATTATATAAAACATAATAAAATTTTGATTATCTAATATTTATTTGGATTATTAACTTTAATTTTTTTGTATTTATTTTTTAAAAATTATTACTTTTAAAATGTAATCATCAACCCTTTAGTTTTGTTAATTTATATTTTTTACATTTGTTTTTCTTGTACTTATGATCTTTTATCTCTTTTAAGGATAAGAGTTATATAAATTTTTTTTTGTCTTTATTACACTTATTTCTTTCAATTATTGTTTTTTATATTATTTTATTTATTGAACTTTGATTTTCTTATATTTATTTTATTTAAAACCATTATTCGGTAAAATTAATTGATCAAACTTTTGATTTTATAACATTTATATTTTTGACTTTTAATTTTTTTTGTGATTGATGACTTTCTATCTCCTTTAAAGGTAAAAGTTATATGAGTTTCTTTCATGTCTCTTTTACATTTCTTTCTCCTAATTTTTATTTGTCATATTACTTGTATTATTGATTTTTTATTTTCTTGTATTTATTTTCTTTAAAATCATTATCTGTTAAAATTTATTGATCAAATTTTTTGTTTTGTAACATTTATAATTTCAACTTTTGATTTTCTTATAACTTATGGTTTTTTTATCTTTTTTAAATATGAGATATATGGGTGTCTTTTATACCTGTTACACTTTCTTCTCTCAATTCTTATTTGTCATATTGATCATTAAAATGATTATTATAATAAATTATAATGATCATTAAAGATATTGATTAAAAATTATATGAAAAATTTTGAATTATTTAAGATTTTAAAATTAATAAATAATTATTAAATTATTTTAAAATCAAATAATAGTTTTATTAATAAATAAATTAAAAATTATTTATTATTAATTTATTTATTATATAATAATTAAATTTATTTTTATATCAAAGTAACAAATTACTTCATAATTTTTAAATAAAAAAAAAATCTAGGGAAAAAATCAGAATAAAAGATAGCAAAAGAAAAATAAAAAGCTACTAACTTAAAGAGAAAAAAAAAAAAACCAAAAAGCTGCAATTGAAGTTAACTGGACACTTAAACTCCAATGAACAAATATCGAAAATTCCAACGCACTACGGCCATGTTTTGATTCCTGTGCATTTCAAATGGGTCCTAAGTCTGAAATTGTTACGTGTGATTTTTTGTTTTGTTAGTTTTTGGCCGTATTGAATTGGGAGGTGCATTATTGTTCCTTTGAGGGTACATAGGGGTAGATTACAGAGCTTGGTTTTAGTCACAGATGGAGAAAGGCAAAGGCCATTTTTTTTTTTTTTTTGCAAATAAATTTCTTTTTGGCCTCTAAAGTTTGGGAAACAAGAATTAGTAGTAGAAACTTTTAAAATTATTCCACAAGTTGGTCATTAGATGTCCATTTTATAATTAATTATTAATATATTAAATGTTACTAATAGACTGTAATTTTTAATTTGTTTGTAAAATTAAAAAAAAAAAAAAAACTCTTAACATTTATTGTCGTTTTATATTCAAATTGAATTTTTTGAATGACTTTAATAAAATCACTGTCAAAGAATTAAGAAAATGTTACATCTAAATCCATCCTTGGACCCATAGAATGAGAAATATTTGAATGACTTTAATAAAATCACTGTCAACCTTTTAAGAAAATGTTACATCTACTTTCATTCTTGGACCCATAGAATGAGAAATATCAAGTATCAAAAGTTGAGAATTTATGCACTAAACATGCCTCAAAGGTCTTAATAATTTATTCAAGGGATTCTCGTTCTAATAATTGAGTGAACGGGATATGGGTGATCTTGAGTAGATGTGTTAATGTCATGGTGATTTTTTTGGTTTTTCATGTCAAATTTTGGTTTTTGCTTGTTAATTTCTTCTTTATGATGAGGATCTCCGGCTCGCATGAATACTCCTATTTTTACTAAAATTTCAATTTTAGTGTCTGCTCCATGTATTTTTGGTTGTCGGCATTGGGAATCCTCTTTTGAGAGACTAGTTTGTCCTGCTCTTCCTTAATAATACAATAAAATTCATTGGCTTAGAAAAAAAATTGAGTGAAGAGGATTTATTTCTTTAAAGGGGAAAAAAGATTTTACTATAAGAAAAAAAATCGAGTCAATGATTGACAATTATTTTATCAGAAAAAAAATTTGTTATATATACTTATCTAATACGCTCATTTCACACACTCACATAATATATAAATTTTCTAAATTTTAATATTTTTCTGTAGACCGTCCATGAACATTAATTTTAGACAAAATCTCGTAAAAATTAGAGAGATGTATTTTAATATATAATAAAAGAACCCCTAAAAAAAGTTTAGTACAAATAGATTGATTCAACTCTCAAATTAAATAGTAAAGAAGAGATCTTGATTAATCTTAATCTTCATCGAAACAAATTTACTTTATTTTTTATTGAGTTAATTATATTTCTTATATTTGAATTTTGATAAAATGTACAAATTGATGTTGAAAGAAATAAAATATACAATTTACACTCTGGATTTTCAAATAATATATCATTTTAATTTAAATTCTAATATTATTAATTTAACTCACCCATATGGTATCTAATTGATATAATTGTTATATGTATGTTTTTTGTTAAATAAAAGTGTTAAATATTTTGTAAAAATTTTATGTGGATGTCATGTGATAAAAAAAATATTGATTGTTTCTATGCAATTTTTACAGTCTAGATAAAAACATATAAAAATATTTTTAATTGATATTTAAAAAAGATATTGATAGTATGTATAATAAATACATAACCTAATAATATTTATCAAATACAGCATCTAAAAGCAAATATAGCTAACAAGATTGGAGCTTGGATTAATATGAAATATAATTTGAAAATTCAGAATGCAAATTGTATACTATTTAAAAGTTAAGGGTGCAAAATTATATATATTTTTTCTTTAAATACCAATTTAAACATTTTTAAAATTCAATTTGATGATGGATTAAAGAATTTTTTGATGATATTTATTTATAATATATAAAACATTTATAAACAAAATTTAAAATAATATATTGTTATATTATTACAATTATTCAAGACGAGTTATCATATTAAAAAAACATAATTGCATCAATTTTTAATACTATTAAATACATATTCCTCATATCAATTTTTTTAATGATTTAATGGTGTTCAAGTGAAGATGTTCCAAAAAAAATAAAAATGTTTTAAAAAAAATGAACCTTCAAAATTTTTTTATTTTTTAATTTTTAAAAATATCCATGTACATAACTCCAGTAAAACACATGTATCAACATAAAATTTTTTTCATGAAAAATCTGGATGGATATAGACCTTCAATTATTGGACTGAGTATGAATTTTCTTCCTTGGTCATGATTTCCTCCAATATTTTCTTCAAAAGCATCAAGTGCCACGTAGAACGATTCAGGTTTTTTTTTTTTTGTTTCCTTTTTTTTGGGAATTTGACCTAATGCAATGCATGCAACTGATATAATTTTCCACCTGAAAATTCAATTTAAAGGTTTTTGTCTAAAATTCAATTCAACTCAACTAAAGTTGAAGGTTTAAGTGGATATAAATTAGTAAATTACCATGCTCCTAATCTATGCATGGCCATGATTTTATTCAAGTATTATAGTAATTTTCAGTTAAAAGATTATTAACATTAACCATGCATCATGCATATATAGTCATTTTTTGTTCAAATAGTGGTTTTCAGTTAAAAGAATATGATTGACATTAAAACTCTTAATTAATTACGTAGCTTTACCTAGCTACTTATACTTAATCTACAATAAGATATTGCACAATGAGTTAAGACTCGAAAATTTATCTGAACAAGCTCGTACCCTAATTTATCGAATTTGATTTAACACAAAAGTAAAATGTTCAAAAAAAAATCTTTATTATCTAAAATTTTAATTTTTAATCTAAAATAATTTGATCTTAAGAATTTGAACTCAAATTTGATTTGAAATTAAAAAATATATTAAAATATTTATATCTTACATAAAATTTAAAATAATTCAAATTAATTCAAATCTAAAATGATTTAAATTCTAATCAACCGGAAATAATAGGAATCCCATATAAACCACATCTTTCCGTTTGCCATCTCTGCCTACAATAAAAGTTTACCTAGATATATATTTCTATTATCAAATGTTAAAATCAAAGAGAAAAATAGTGGACGGCCTGCCATGTCTTTGCGCATGGACTTTTGGTGCTGGGTCTTCACAGGGTGGGGTCTGGTACGGGTCTCTTCGAATAATGTGAAACACATGCTGTGCCCGTGTGAAACGGTTCATGGCCTGAATATAAAAGCGTGGTTATCGGTGTGATGCTACATTTTTGGCATTATCGTGGGGTAGAAATGAGTCGGTTTTCGAAGGAAAGGGATGGGATAGAGAGGAAGTATTCTTTCTAAAGCTGAGGTCATTGTTTTGGGTTAAAGCAAGTCAAGGATGTATGGCTATCAGTGAAAATGAGTGGTGGTCAAATCCATAGATATAGGAATGATAATAAAAGAGATATTTGCTATCTTTGATATATTCGTTTTGAACTTATTTAATATTTATAATATTAAATTTATTTAAATTTAATATTATTGTTTAACTTCGAATTTATTTAAATAAATATTATCTATTTAAATATTTGAATATTTTAAAATATTCATTTATTTAAAATTTTTAATAAAATATAAAATAAATAAAATTTTAATTTAAAATTCAAGGTGCTTAAGTTTCGTGTTGAGGGGTCTGCACATGGGATGGGAAGCCAAGATCGGCGGGACCGCGGGTGTGGAGGGGTGCTCAAACTTAAAATCTTTACTCATATCTAACTCCACCCTTAGCACTTAGGTTGCTCTATTAATTTCCTTAAGATGTAACTCCAATTTTATTATTCAAGTCATTTCTTTCATTAAACATCTTAAATTGAGATTAGATCAATCAACAAAGAAGCAATGCCAGTTTTTGCTGCTTCCCCAACATGCGTATACTCATCATCATTATCATCATCCTTATAAACGAGATCAATTACTCGTGCAAGATTGAGAATATAATTAAGGTCACCCATTGTATGCCTCTAGCTTTGACGCTCCAAACTGTTTTATGCAGCATTCAACTGCCATGGCAACATGCCTTTTCTTTTGCTCAAACTACATCAACAAGAAATTCCAAATAAACATTGCAACAAGGAAAGTATTTGAGCTAATCTTGTATGAACAAAATATTTTGCCACTACTTTTTTTTATAAGACGATCAATCCTCCTTTCTCTAGGAATAATTCCTGACCCATATCCATTTGATACAATAATTCAAAATTTTATTTTCAAAATACTTCTCACAATAATTAAATTTTGATTACAAATTTGAACTAAGTAGCTAACATCATGTTGTAACCTACTGAACCAAATGGACTTTAGAATTTAAGGGAAAAGAGGAAAAGTACAACATAAAAGAAGAAGATTTTAACTTTACAAACCAATAGCTAGGAAATGCCACCTATCAATACCACAATTTAATATTCCAACCAAGTTGTTCAATTCATTTAAAGAGTATTTGGTATAGGGTGATTCATTTAAAAGTTTCAGTAATTTACACTTACATCACCTTATTTGATAATAATTTAAAAATTTTATATAACAATAATCTTATTATTAAGGTGATTAGATCATTGGCTCAAGAGTGATTTGATTCCTAATCTAAATGATATGAAAGTTTTATCACTATGAGAAAGTAATTTTCAATATTATTTTTCTAACTAATTTATCCTCACGAAAAATATAATTAGTATTACCTTAAAAAGCTAGTTACTAAAAATTTTAAATGTTGGTCTTTTTAATCATTTATTCTAAAAGAGTTTTATGTTATAAATTTATATTGACTAAAAAAAGATAATAGATTTATTTAATAATTTTTTAGAAATTATTTTTATCAAAATTGATTTATATTTTGTAGTTTCTTTTTTATAAAATAACATTTAACTATTTTATAAATTATTGATTTAATAAGTATTAAATATTTTTTAAAGGTTATTTTGGATGTTTTGTACTATATGATTTATTTTTTATATAATATCAAATACAATAATTTAAAAATACTAATAATTTATAATATTGTACCAAATATAGTAATCTAAGATCATTAGTTGCCAAATTATCTTGGTAATTTTATCACCATGATAATTATATTGCTGTGATAATTTAAAAAAATGATACCTCAATGCCTTAATTTTATGCAAGGACAATATTATCTTAATGAAGAATTTCCAAAATCTTGGAAAATTTATATTTCAAGAGAGAGATTTCTTTAGCATGAGCATATATTATTGATAACTTGGTTTTATGCGTGACTGACGCAGTAGCTAGTGTGTGAAAGATCGACAAAATGCTCATAAAGGAACAGAATCAATGAGCATAGAAGCTACAAAGTCTTTAAGCATCACTCCAGCATGAGTATAACCATCTTCAGTCTTGTATACAACATCAATTACACGAGCAAGATTGACAATTCGAGTCAGGAGTGACATGGGGACAGTGGTTGGATAGAGACATTCTTCATTTATATCTTTCCATGCATCAGTAATTTGTTGGCGAAATTCGTTGACAGCTTCTTGTTCAGTAGCACCATGCTGTTTCATGTAACATTCAATGCCTGAAGCTACATGTCCTCTCTTTTGCTCGAACTGCTTCCGCAAAATCATCAAAATCAATGGCTAATATAAGTATATACCATGCCGGAATTTTGGTTTTTAAGCCAATTGATCATTCGAGAAATTAAAAATTGTGAAGTTTGTACCTTGTGGGACACAATGTCATCCATGAGTCTGCAGACAATGGAAGCGCCAGTAGCTATCTTGGGATCACTAAACAACCATGCGAAAGCTTCTTCTGTTGCAACATCTCCCATTCCGACAAACGATGTGGTTGCAAGCATTGAATAGGCAGAGGTGACTAATGCAACTGGCATGTACTCCTCCATTGTCGGTACATGGTGGTTATGGAACCATACAGCTTCAACACAGTATGCTCTAACTTGATTTTTCATCTGAGCAACCAAAAACAAAATAATCAGTTGAAACAAGAGGAATAGTTATTATGTGCACTGAAATCTAAATTCAGCTAATTAGCTTACAGCTTCTTTTGCATAGTCAAGGCGGTATAATTTTCCTTGTTCTGTCATTTTCTCTTCAATTTCTTTGTAAACATCTAGCAATGCCTGATAACAAATTTGCATGTACTCAGGAAGGTGATCTTTTTCAGATATATCCCACCTAAAAAATATGTTGACCAAAACTTTAATTTAATTCATCTTATGGAAAAGAAACAATTACTATGAACTTTGAAGGATAGACATGAGTGAGGAATTGCAAAAAAAAAAAAAAAAAGAAGAAATCAGACCTCTCAACTGCTTTAGTAAAGAGAACAAGTTCTTCAAGAGTGCCATACACATCATAGATGTCATCAATAACTGAAGTCATGGCAATCACTTTGGTTAATATGCTTCTAGCCAACCGATATTCGGGCTCAAAGTACACTCCCAATATCCAAAAGTAGCACTCTATCACTCGATCTCTGATAAAAGGTAGTTTCCTCAAGAAATCTAAGTCTTTCCACCACCTGAATACCATAATTGAAGTGCATCACTTAATTAACGAAATCTAATATGGAGGAAAATCCCAATTGATAGCTGGGCAAACTATAATCCTCAGCTGTCATATATATATCTATAGCTAGCAATTGCTAGGCATCAAGTAAGGGGGACTTCAAAGCTTACTTTGCGATTTCACTAAGTTCTTTCTGGTGCACCCTCTGCAGCATATTGAAATCTAACTTTGCAAAGGTTAATACAGCTTCATTATGAGAAGGGTCTTCTTGATAGATAGGCATGTACTGCCTGGCCTCAAGCCTTGGCAATCCTTTGTGGATAGGTTGCTTTAAAGCATGACTTATTTGTGCTGCAAGAGAAGAGTTCAAGCAGCTGGTAGCCATGGTCTCAAGGTGAGTAGTAGTGAAAGCAAGAGCTTCATCCAGGATGTCTTCCCCATGCACCCTTAGATGTGTGGCCTCATACAAGCTTAACATTCCTTGAACATCATTGATAAGGGATTCCTTCAACTTTCCTTCACTGTCTTTGAATTTGTTAAAGGCTTCTGCTTTCACCATACATAAACATCAGATGGTTTTAGTCAGTAATGTTAAATAAACTAAAAATCTCTAATCACATGAAAATTGAATGAATCAAACCATTTTTTGTAATAAAGTTTTCAAAACTCTTATCTATTTTTATCCCGACACAAAGTTGAAAATAAGCCTAAATTAAATTGGTTCACAAATATAGTCAAGTTCTGTCCATAAATATAGAAAAGCAGGTACTAAGATCAGTTTAATACCACATGACATTTTATAGCCATTTTGTCGAAGCAGGCGAAATTCGAGAGAAATGGTATAAAGGTTCCCATCATTGACCCCAATATCACAATCATTGTAGGCCAAGTGCAGGACTTGTTCAATCTCTTTTTCAAAATGATAAGAAACTCCTAGGCGTTGGATTGCATCAATCAACTTAAGCTTTTCCAAAGGTTTATCAACCTCATCAGCCATTAGCATCTTCTGTAATTCATTCTTCAGCTTCTGATGCTCTTCCTCCTTATCATGATCTTCCTCCTAGATAAGAAAATAATCAAATTAATACACCTCCCTTGAGAAACATGTTGGAACTTATGAAGTACTTTTTTGGAATATAAGTAAACCTTTCAATTTAAAACATGACTAAATAATAAAAAAAAAAATGCAAAGGTGACAGTTTAAAATTTTGAAAAAAATAATATATAGTTTAACAAAAACAAAAAAAAAATATTTCGTATTTTTTATATCAATACAAATTTTGACATAATTTTTATGTAAAACACAAATATACAAATTATCGGTGTTTTGCACGCACTAATATATGAATTATCAAAGTCTATTTATATGTAATTAAGCAGAATGCAAATATTAAACTAATTATTGCAATTACCCTATTAATGTTTGAGGCATATGAGAGAAAATGGTCACCCCAGATGCTGGGATGATAACCTGCCGACCGACGATTGATTTCAGGCAGTTCAGCATTTTGGATTGGAGATGAAAGAGTTACTGCTGAAACTTCAATAGACATTTTTGAAAACTGTTTTAAAGGATAATATGAAATAAAATTTTGAGTACAAAAGATATGAAGGTGCCGGTTTACTGCACTTCGGTGCTTCAGGAGGGATTTCTAGCATTGGTATTTATAGAGAGCTAAGGTGGCATGGGAATCCTAAAGAACATGTGACATGGAAGGCCGCAAAATTCGAAAAGTCAAGAAATAAACCATGAGGCCACTTGGAAGTGACAAGATTCTCTCCACTTTTCACATAGTTTTTCTTGGCTTCTGTGGTACACATTAAGAGAAAGCAAAATGCCAAGAACCTAGCATCCACACATTTTAAAACCCCATATTCTTGGAAATTTTTTCAGAACAATTCTAATTAATAATTGAACTTTCAAATTTCAATCATCAAACCACCGGATGTGGAAATCATGTGGCCATTAAAAAAAAAAAGGGAAAAATTCTAGTACCGCTAATAGTAAAATTTGCAATCAAATTACTTAACCCACCAAAAAATTTAACGAAGGCCTGAAAGGGAATAAAATGGATATGTATAAAGCCAACAAAAAAGAATAAAACATCAAGTTAAATATTATTACAATCAATTCATGATTTTTGGCAGCAAATCCTCTGCCTAATCCCGCCCGTTTGTTATACCTTGTTGTCCCTTTTTACGAGAATTTCAAGTGGATCCTACAGTTCACTAAGTTTTAAATATAATAATTGACCTCACAGGCATCAAAAAACGCACACAAAAGGGATTGAGAATCCTCTTGAATTCAC
Source organism: Durio zibethinus (assembly GCF_002303985.1). The sequence continues at coordinate 2,528,162 of NW_019167993.1, read as the reverse complement.
TTACGTTTTTCATGCCTTGCCGACTTCGTTTTTTTTTTTTTTTTTTTTACGAGAATTCATGTGAATCCTACAGTTCACTAAGATTGAAATATAATAAGTACGAAATTTTAGTTAAAATAATTTTATATTAATATAAACCATAAGTTTTTTGCTTTTTAAATTTACAATCAATAATAAATATAATACCTAAGGTATAAAGTCAAGTACGACAACTTTTCTAAGTGTATTCACAATTAGCTCCCATACCAAGTTGGCCATATGTTTAATGTTTTTATTTTTTATTTTTTTATGAAATTAGATATACATGCAAAAATTACAATCAAATGAAATGTTTCTTAATACGTAAAATACTACTATTACGTATATTCTAAGGCCTCTATTTTGTCCTTGGAAACAGACTTTTATTGGCACATAATAATTAGTTAAATGTTTGAAACAATTGATATGTGACCAGAAAAAGGAAAGAATGAATCGATAGGTTAGGGCAAAAGACAAATTGTGTTGCAAAGTGGGTTGGGCCGGTAGAAGATAATCTTGGGTGTGCAATTGTTGAAGCTTAAGTCCAATGGCCGATTATACTCTTCGAAGCTGAGAAATGAGGAATTTTGTTTACATTTTTTTTTTACTTTATATATCTCTTTATTAAATATATTTTAAATTCAAACTTAAATTTTTTATTTTAACTAAATATACTCCACATCTCATTTTTCTATTTTTACATCCTACCCTTTCACTTTTCCATTCTCTTTTCTTCTTTCTTCATTTTTAAAAAAAAAAAAAAACCCTAAATCTATCACACTAAACTCAACTCACTTGTGTTTTTCAATTTTTTACTAATTAAGGGTAAGATTTCTAGCTTTTTTTTTTTTATTAATTTAGTTAAATTTTTTTTAAAATTCATGTGACTATATGTTAGGATTTTCAGTAAAATTTAGAATGAATTTGAGCTTATAAATGAAATTTCAAAAAGCCCTAAATCTTCTTGAAAATCTATTTTGAAAAGCTTTTAAGCTTCTCAGAAAGGAATTTTTGAGAAACTTTATATTTTCTCAAAAATCCATTTTCAAGAAATCTTACGTCTTTTCAAAAATTCATTTCCAAAAAAACTTTATATTTTCTTGAAAATTCATTTTCAAAATACCTAAATATTCATTTTCTCATTTTCTATATAAAGAGGATTGATCTCTTATACAAGAAGGATCAATCTTGTCCAAACTCAAGAGTTTACACATTTTTAGCGAGAAAGAAATTGGACATTTTATCTAATGTCATTTTTTATTTACGAAAGTTTGTTAAATATATTCTATAAGCTTAATTGAGTTGTTTTTCTTTTTTTTTTTTTTTTGTTACAAATATATCTCATACACGAAAAGGAGGTATTCTTACTTGAGAAAAACTTACATAAGTTCCATTAGTGAAATTTATGATATTCCTAATTAAAATTGAGTAAATAAAAATTAAAATCGAAAATCAAAACTAATAGATTGAAATATCTAATCACATAGATCAAGTGTGTATAAATTTTTAATAAATTTTGATATATTTATTAAATAGATATTTTTAGTAAAAATATTGATAAAATTTTTATCGTTGAATTAGTATTGATCAAATTTGAATTATAAACAATATTTTTAATATTTTTTTTTACATATTATTGATATTCACATTGAACTTTATCAATTTATTAGTTCAGATTTTTTATTAAAATTTTTTTTTAATTATTTTTTTAAAAAAAAATTCATAAATTTCACTTAAATAACTTCATATAAGTTTTATCCTTCCTACCCAAGGTAGGGGTATTAGAGCTTATGTCAGTCTAAGTCAAAGGCATCCAATTATCTCGAAGAAAAAATGATGAGTAGGGAGGACGATGAGTCAAAAAACCATACAATCAATGACATTTCTCATACTAAGCCCTTGACTTCAACCACAGATGAGTATCATGTGGAATCTTTTCTACGAGATCCGATTGATGTCTCTATTATATTGAGCTTTGCTTCTCATGTTGCATTTTAAATTTGGAATAGCCAAGTAATTACTTTAATCATATTATATGAATCATGTTAGTTTATGTCTTTAGAGTGCCTTGATTGATTGTTATTATTGATGTTATTGTGTATGTTGTTTTTTATTTTTGTGATGTTGTTGATTTAATTTTTTGTTGTTATTGTTATTGTTGTTGTTGTTGTTTTTATAGTTACAAAAGCGAGATACGAATTCAATTAACCATAAACATTAATATAAACAATTAACAATTATTACAAAAAATAATCAAATAAATTTCTTTTAGGCTACTAAAAATTTGGGAAAAAAGAATTAGTAGTAGAAGCTTTTAAAATTCCACAAGGTGGTCTTTGTATGTCCATTTTATAATTAATTATTAATATATAAATTGTTATTAATATACTTTACTGAAATACATGCATGTTATTTTTAATTCGTTTGTAAAATTTAAAAATTTATTATCCATGTATGAGAAAATTTTTCAAAAAAAAAAAAGCACTTTGATTACAATTCAGCTACCTATAACTACATGTCATCAATTTTTTTAAAAAAAAATCCTAGGAAGCATGGAATTTCAAATCATCACCTCAAATATTCCGTTGGTTTCAAGAATTCTTCGTTGATATATGTCCATCTTGTTAGGATTTAAACACCTTTGCAGAAGTAATAAAACATTTTATAGCATTTTATAGCCATTTAAATTAAGAGTTAAGATCAGTTTAATACCACATGACATTTTATAGCCATTTTGTCGAAGCAGCCGAAATTTGAGAGAAATGGTATAAAGGTTCCCATCATTGGCTCCAATATCACAATCATTGTAGACCAAGTGCAGGACTTGTTCAATCTCTTTTTCAAAATGATAAGAAACTCCTAGGCGTTGGATTGCATCAATCAACTTAAGCTTTTCCAAAGGTTTATCTACCTCATCAGCCATTAGCATCTTCTGTAATTCATTCTTCAGCTTCTGATGCTCTTCCTCCTAGATAAGAAAATAATCAAATTAATACCTCCCCCCCCCCCCCCTTGAGAAACATGTTGGAACTTATGAAGTATTTTTTTGAAATGTATGTAGACCTTTCAATTTAAAATACAATACAATAATATAAAAAAATAGAGATACAAAGATGACGGTTTAAAATTTTGAGAAAAATACTATATAGTTTAACAAAAAAAAAAAAAATTATTTCGTATTTTTCATATCAATACGAATTTTGACATAATTTTTATATAAAACACAAATATACAAATTATCGATGTTTTGCATGTACTAATATATGAATTATCAAAGCCTATTTATATGTAATTAAGCAGAATCCAAATATTAAACTAATTATTACAATTACCTTATTAATGTTTGAGGCATATGAGAGAAAATGGTCACCCCAGATGCTGGGATGAAAACCTGCCGACCGACGATTGAATTCAGGGAGTTCAGCATTTTGGATTGGAGCAGAAAGAGTTGATGCTGAAACTTCATTAATAGACATTTTGGAAACTGTTTTAAAGGATACCGAAATAAAATTTTGAGTACAATAGATATGAAGGTGCTGGTTTACTGCACTTTGGTGCTTCAAGAGGATTTCTTGCATTGGTATTTATAGAGAGCTAAGGTGGCATGGGAAGCCGAGTATAACGAAAATTCATGCATAAAATTTTAGTATTTTTGAATAAAAATAAATAATTTTATTTATAAACAAAATCTCTTGTAAAAATGGTTTCGAAGGCAATATATAGCTGAGGTTTGTGCTTTTTTTTTTTTTTTTGGAGTTCAATCGTTAACATTAATTCTTAATGCGTGGCTTCGTAAATTAATTTGATTTTTTTTCTGGATTTGGAAAAGGCTATGAGTGGTGAAGTCCATCCCAAGTATTTTAATTTGGTGGGTAATTGGAGCTGAGTTTTTTTGGCATGAAATTTGTATTTTAGTGTTTACACATATTCAATTATTAAAACTTTGATAATGTTGATGTTCAATTTAAATATTCATATTATTTATTTATTTATTTCTTTTTATTTTTTATTATAAAGTACTTTTAGCTCATTAATTTACATCGGAAAGAAATTAGTGTTTTTCTAAAAGATTTATTAATGAGAATTTAGTTTTTCTAAAACAAATTAATTTAATTACTGTTTTTATTACATTAGTTCACGTTTAGGCATTTTTAAAATTTTTTATTTAAATTTATAAAAAATTAAATTTTAATCATTTAAATAAAGAATCGCTATAATTTTTTTTTATTGATTTTTTATATTGTTCTTATTCTGGTCTCTGTTTGGGTTTATAGGAAAATAAAGAGGCACCGAGATAAAGGCTTCTGTTTTCTCTCATCCACAAAAGAGTAAGTTTTGGCTGGCCATGATTTGACACGATGAGTCATCATCCATATTTCTTAATTAGGTGTATTTGATATTTAATTAAATTTATCTTCTTAAAATAAATTTTAATCCTGATTGATTAGACTCTTTAAAAAAATAAATTTTTACATACAAAGTAAAATTAATTTGGGTAAGCAATTACGTACGAGAAACTTATTAAAATCTCATAATACTCATCCTAAAAATATTTTAATTGATTTTATATTTATTTTAAAATTTTTATGATTAAAATGAATATATAAATTCAAGTGCTATAGCTTTTCTAATTGAATTCACAACCATCCATGCTGTGTTGGCAATGGAAAATTTTTGTTTAATGTTTTTATTTTATTTTTATGAAATTACATAAACATGTTAAAATTACAATCAAATGAAGTATTACTCAATATATATGATATTACTATTACATTTGAAAAGAAATCAATAAACAAATTGAATATTGAATATATCAGCATAAAGTTAAACGAAACTTACATAGTGATTTGAGCTTAACATTTAAAGATTCTAATGCCTTTTATTTTGACAAAATTATAAGTATAAATTATAATCATAATCAAAATTAATAATTAAATTAACAAATTAGAATATAATAACATAAATTCAACATAAAATTAAATCAAATTTACATATAATAAAACTTAAATATAAAATCTAAAGGTTTTAGCACCTCTTTCTTACCATTAAATTAAGTTCTTATTAGCCTTAATGCCTCTTATTTGTCATTGAAAACGAACTTCATTGGCACATAATTAGTTTAATGTTGGAAGCAATTGATATGTGATCAAAACAAGAAAAGAACGAATTGATAGGTTCGGGCAAAAGACATGTTTTGTAGCCTTGGACTAAACTCTAAGTTTTAATAGCTTCCTTTTTATTTTTTATTATACCAATGACTAATTTTAACATAAGACATTAACATGAAATTATAAAAAATGAGGAGTGCAATTGCAACAAAAACAAAATAAAGAAATGATAGGTTGGGGGCAAAAGACAAGTTTTCGTTGCAAAATGGGTTGGGTTAGTGAAAGACACAGCCTTGGGTGCATGGTCAGCCCAGTTGGCAATGAATATGGTTGATAAAACCCTAAAGTCCAATGGCCAATGCTGAAATGTGCTGACAGCTTGTTTCTTTGTTCTTCAATATGCCAACGTCCAATGCCCAATGTTACTTAACATACAACATTAACATGAAACTATAAAAAGAAGAGATGCAATTACAAGAAAAAAAAAATTGAATAAGATTCTCTCTATCCTGTATTATAGATGGGATATGTGTCGCCCTGCTACGTACATTGAATCATAAAACAGAATAGAATATATCCCTCAATGTTCTTATACATCCTGCATCAAAAGGTACATCAAATGCAATGAAGTAAAAACGAACGAAAGGAACTATGAGAAAAAGCTGAGGCTGTTATTCAACATCATCCATCAGTCTGTAACCTATAAAAAAATTAACTGATTATTACTATACTACCTTTGTATGTATCTCAGTTGTCACAGTGCCAAGCAGAAGCCGATATAAGGTTCCTGTCCTTCCAGCCCAACAACATAGCACCGTCCTTCTCCACCAGTGTATAATGTTTAGAGTAACACCTCAGCAGGCTTCGTATCACAGAATTGACATAAGAGCTTAAAGGGTATTGTCGGAATCCTGCCATTGTCAGCCTGGACTTCCACTTACCAAAGAGCTCATGGCGCTCCACCCTCTCCTTTCCCTCACAAGCAATGACATTCACAATATCCCGGGCCAGGCAGTGTTGCTCCACATTAATTCGTTCCTTTCTATCCCTTGGCATTGTCTCGTCTATGGACTCAAACATTGCCAAGTAGTACTCCAGAGTCTCTATGAACCTGGGGAGGAAAGGGGCCGTGTTTGTGTTTGATTCTTGCTCTACCAATGTGGCAACCTTGGGAGAAAGTGACTTAACCATTCGAAGAAGCCCATCCCTAGGATTGTTCACATCAACACTCTCGTCAGGGGTGTGATGAGCTGCAGCGGGAAGTTGACAGCCAGAGCCTCCCCAGGCCTGACATCAAGCATGTCCCTTGTGATATCTGGTGCAAATACGGGCACTCCATGAAACTCAACTGGAATATTGAACTTCTCAGATAGTGCTGCCAAACGTCTTTCAACACCTTCCAATCCACCACCACGAGCATATTTAGAAACAGGATCATCAATTCCAGTAATCCGTACGTAAGGAGCTCCACCCGGTCTGGCTGCAAGCGCTTGCAAGAGGGTCAGCCATTGTGTTCCCTGAGCAATCTGGAAATCAATAATGTGGATGCGATCTTCATTTCTGCATGCTTCAGCAATGGCCCCATTTGCTGCCATGTAGCCAAACTTCAAGTACGGGCAGATTTCATACAGGATATGCATGTAGGAAAGCAAGTCCTTGCCTTCAGGCTCTATGCAACGAAGGGCACGATATATGTTAGACCCTGATGCCTCCTTCCTTGCTACCAACCCTTCCACCATGTAAGCACCAAGACGCTGGATTGGTTCTCCACAGATAGACACAGAATCCCTCGTCTTCAGAATCAACTTATCAAATTCATCCATATTGTTCTCAGAGAGAGCTTTAGCACACGCAATCAACAACTGCTTCAGATTGCCTCGTGGAATACCCTGCAAAGACAAATCCTCTATTGTTTTATGACGTTTCTCAATATAAGCAACTTCAGTTGACTGCCTATGCCTAGAGACAAAGGATGTCTGAGGCTGAAGCACCAGAGATGCTTGGCACTCCTGACTCCATGCCCTAGATCGCTGGTCAGTTGTCTGTGGTCTACTACTTTCTCCACAGGAAACACTTGAGGTGGTTACTTCTTCATCCTCATCAGGTGCCATGAGTGTGGTCTCTAATTCCTGCAAAGTGTATATTACTTTGTGGCTAGAATTTGCATCTTGTATATAAGAAGTTCCACCAGAACAGAGAGGTAAGCTTTCACGCCTGCAGTCCAGAGAGGGACTCAATCGATGGAAATAAATGTTAGATTCAAGTGAAGAGTTACAAGAAGGGCTGAGTCCTGAGAGATTCTCAGTGGAGCTATGCTGCTCCTGGCTGTCACTCAGTGTGGTGTTGGTATCACAATCAAATTGAGTTGAAAAGGGTGAGTTCGGTGAGTTTCCTATGTCAGATTTCAAAGAACTAAACAACTTGTTAGGAAATGAAGGAACAGTTGAACAAGAGGTTGAGTAGGATAGGCCCGCACCAGTCACACCGTACAATCCGAAAAGCGGGTGTGAGTCCATGCTATGAGTTTGGCATCAGCTTTCCAACGTGATGAAGAGATCACAGAAAATTTATCAGCAGCTTAGAACGGGATTGTCAACCCCTTTGTCACAAGGACTACAAGAAACTTCAACACTATAGAAATTATACCTTCAGGAAAACAAAATTGACCTGCAAAAACAATGCAAAGAAAAGTTAAGTTATATATGTTCACATATTGTAGTTGACAAACAAAGCTGGTAAGAAAGAGAGAGAGAGAAATCCAAATTGAAGAGCTAAAGCTATGCGTATAGTCTAGCTTTGATAAACATTAAGAATCAGTCTATAATTTGTTGGCAGACAATCTACTGCAAATGGTAAACAGTAATATAGAAGGTTTATAGTTATATGCATATTCTAAAAAGTTAAATAATTAACAAGTTAAAAAATCCCTCAGAAGTCCTACAATAGAATTAGTTTACGATTTCTTGGTCAGCAATCCAAAAGCAGCTTGATCAACGATGTTGAAAATTTGTCCAATTATATAAAATGCATGACAAAGACATATTAATTGTATAATTCCTATATCCTGCACCACACAATTAATTTTTGGTTTCAATGATCACTCATTAACAAACCCGAGAAAGAAAAACTGCAAAGGCAAAACCATATCCTCAAATCATAATTCTATAGAAGTTTTGCATGAGCTGCAGACATAAGTTTCCTAAACAAAAGCAACCTAAATCCAAATCTATAACTGAAAATTTTGATCCAGTGTATTTTGACTTAATACTCATGATAACTTTTCTCTTTTTGTGAACTAAATCAAATTTTCACTCTTAGAATCCTGAGATTTCCAAAAGTTAATCAACATCTGCTACCTGCTTGAGAAAGCTGCAATATGTAACAATTACAATCGATGCAAAGCTTAACAAATTGAACGCTTGGCTCAACAATACCATTCAATATTTCCTAATTGAAGAGAACAAAATATTCAACCCACTTAAACATTCCAGGATCAAAGAAAACAATTTTTGCTCCTGATGACTGCCTGTTATTTTATGAAAAACCAGAACCAGCCTCAAAAATGAAACAGCCCAAACCCAGAAAGAGAAAATTTTTTATAATCTTTCCAAGTGAAAACTAACCAAGTTTCCAACAAAACAAACACCTTCTAATTAATTAAAAACAAAAATAAAACAACTTTTGCTAACAAACTAAAATCTGAGCACTTAAAGTACCAATCTTTCTTCAATCAATATATAAAGCACAGAAAACTCAGCTACTTTTTTCCATTTCCCAGAAAACTATTACCAACCAAAATGAAAACCCAGAAACAAAATATAAAAATCCAATTCAAATAAAAGCCAATTAACATTTAACAACCAAAGAACTCAAAAGAAACACCAAGAAAAAAGTCAATTACACAGTAAATTTTGGAAGTTTACCTGGAAATTCTTGTTTCTCAGGAATAAAAATCAAAACCCAAAGCTCCAAATTAAGGAAAAAAAAATAGAAACTTCTTCTTTCACTTTAAGACTTGGACTTTCTTTTATATTTTTCAAAGTTCGAAATTGAAAAACAAAGAAGGGAAGATAGCCTTACATTTATAGGAGGGAAAGGGAAAGGATCGTAACGGAATTTTTTTTGACGGAAACTTAAACGGAAACTGTTTTTTAAAACGTTGGCGAAGTCGTGTTTGTACTGCGAGAATTAACGACGTTAATAGAAAACTAACGGCCGCCGACCTTGCACCCACGTTCGACAACATTCTACGATATTTCCATTTTTTTTTTATTTTGTTTTTTCGTGAAGTGCGTGACAGATGACAAACGCTGTCCCCACTCGCCTCTCTAGACTGTGTGAAACAAACTCCGTCATCACTTGTGCTCTCTTCCTCATTTGCAAATTTTTTTCTTTTATTTCCTTTATTTTTTAAAAAAATATAAACACCAATTAAAAATTATTTAATTAAATTATTATTTAATGTCTTAAGTCATTTGTTAAAATTAATTAAATTATTATTTATAATAATATTTTATATTAATATAATAGTAATTAATTTTATAAATTTCAATGCATTAAACATTGTAACTTATCCAATATAATAATTTTAAAGAGTGTTAGTTGAAAAAAATTTATTTAATTATTATTTTAAAAAATTAGTTCCTATTAAAATTTTAATATGAAAAACACTAAAATCGAAGTATGGTTTTTTAGTTCTGGTGATTGGGTTCGATTACTGATAATTTTAAATAAAAAAAACTTTATTTTTTAACTAGTAAAAAGTATTATTTTTAAATATATATATCAATTTTCACCCAAAAAAATTATTTATAATTAATTTAAATAAATAGTAAGTAAACTTGCACGAAAGGAAAAGGAGCGTGAACTTGACGAAAGTGAAGCGTGTTTGACTGGTGACGAACACGTAACATACATGGGACGCTTGGTGGGAGGAATCAGACTGGTTCGGAGCCCGCCGTGTAAAACTGAAACCAGCAGCAGCGAAACTGCGATCACCGAAGAACGACAACTGGCAGTTACTAAGTGAAGAATTAGACACGTTGCTATACGTCGCATCTGGTCGTTGACTCTTTTGACCAGACGTGGCAATCTTGGATTTAATCCACAAAAGGCATGGGACCTACAAAAAGAAAGTACTTTGTTCTTAATAAAGTTTCTAATTAATTATGATTGTTGAGATGAAAATTGGGAGATTAACTGCGTGGAGTTTGGGAAATTTTTTGTTGGTCTTTTTAATTTTGATTCTTTAATTGCCCCAAACTACACGAAAATGCTAATAAAAATAATTAATGGTTAATTAATTGATCTAATCATTAATTATATGTTCAATTCCATATATTTCTCCCTCACGAATTATTAGATATTAGGTGAAGAATGATACTAAACTTATAATCTAAGACCATCCTTATTTATTTTCGATACGAGATTCGTGATTTTTTTTTTATTTATGCAATGTTTTTTATTGCTTTGATTCTTTCACTGGAAAATTTTTTTTTTTTGAATTTATCCCCATTTTGATAGATTCCATAAAAATTAATATTAATGAAAATAATCATCATCTTAATTTTATATTTTATATAGTGAATATATTGAGAAAATAATCATCTTTAATAAGACAAAGTTTAGATAAATTTTTTTATGCATTTAATTCAATTAAATTATAACATTTTTTATACAAATAAAACAAAATAATAAGACTTTATCTTATTTTATATTATCCAAATCTTTTTTTTTATTTGATATTTGACCTTATAGAAATTAAATTTAAATAGAATTTTTTTATAAAAATCTTATAGCTTGAAATTAAAATCTTTACTCAAATCTCACATAATTTATTTAAATCATGAGTTAGAACTCTTCTTAATTAAAAAAAAAATTAGAAAGTGAATGCTTCAATTGATATGATGATATACGTGAAAAAGCATAAAATCAGTTATAAATTACTTAATCAAGAAAGTATTTTTCCTAATAACTTAGTCATCATGCATGAACTTGAAAAACCAGACTGGTTCCTTCCAATAAAATCATGATCCAACTTTGTAAAAGCAATTCCTTTATAAATATATATATATATATATATATATCATGATAAGATCTTGATCATATTCCTATCAAATCAAAATCAAAATAAATTTATGTTTTAATTTAATTAATTTATATAATTATTTTAAAAAATAATATTTAATAGAGTTAAAATAGAAATGGATAAAATAATAAGGTTTTTGAAGAAGAAATTTTTCCTAACATTCCTAAATTTTTTATAAATTTTTTCATTAATAAAATTAATAAATTTATCAACACTTTTTTATATATAATATAAGTGAAAACCTAAAAAAATATTGAATTTCCCATTAATTTGAAATTAAAATGCCAGCACTTACAATATATTTTTTTTATTTTCAAACTATTATCTCTTTTATTTAAAAAAAAAAAACTCAAAATAAAAAATAGCATCCCATGCTTAATTTGACCCTTTCCTTACCTACAAAAAGACAACAAAATTTTCTCTGAAAATGAAAATCTCATCATCAATATGTGTTTATTTTTCTTTAATCTAATCATTAATTACAAGACTAAAAATCTCATGTGAACCTTATGAAATTACTGAATTTGCTTTCTGGCATTGGCAAGATGCAGATGGACATGGAAAAAAGGCCAAAGGATTGATGGGTTTCTCAGCTTATAAAGAACATGCATCTGGAAGGTTTAATGGAATGACTCCACTAAAAAGAAAAAGAATATGTATGAATCACTTTCTTTTTTCTTTTATATATATCTTTTTATTTTTTTATGTGTTTCAAGTACAAAGGGTTGGCCCAATTGCCACTTAAATTACAAGTTGTTGTTTAATAATAATGCAGATTGTCACACATTATCATCATTCCATGTTCATGGAACTTTCCTATTTCACATTTAAGCATTTTTCTTCAAGATGCATGCTCCTGTTTTTTAGCTCTTTTATTTTCTTTTTTAATGGAAGATTTTTTTAAAAAATTTAAATCTAATGAAATTGAATTACCAAAAAAAAAAATCCTAAAACATATATCTCCAAATAGAAGGAAAATTAGAAAGTGAGACTTTTAGCATGGAGATTTTTTTTTAAGTTATAATTATTATCAAATATTATATTTATATTATCAATTAAATAATCAATTATTATATTATAATCAAATTACAATCATTGAAAAATCAACAAATGAGTTAAAACATAATCAAATTCAAAGATTTGAACCTAAAATTTTAATATTTTAAAATCTCTTTGCAACTAAATCAAAGTCTCATCGCTCTCTTTGACTTAAATAATAAAAACAAAAAAATAAATATTCACATATTTTCCTTTTTCTCGTTATCCAATTGAATACATTGATATGAATTGGTAATGCATTTTCGATTAATTGGTAGGCTGCGCCATTCAATGTATATGCTCTCCAAGTAAATATATATTATAAAATTAAAAAAAAAAAAAGCCCTTAAATATATAAACCCAAGAAACCAGAAAATATTGTAAATTCTGGAGACAAAGGCACAATTAAAAAATAGATTTAAAGAATTTAATGGACAATCATAATGCGAACAAGGACATTAAAAAGTATAGTACTAAAATTAACTATTACAAAACTAATTGGGTGGAAGAGAGTCTTTTTAACACGTTTTGAGTGGACTAGTTGGTGTTTAAAGTACAAATTAAATGGATAATTATGGAGAAACATGCTTTACAAAATTAAGAAAAGAAAACCCAAAATCTCTAGCACTTCTTTTTTAATTACCCAATAAAGTGCAAGGATGGAAGGAATGATATATTGACAAAAAAAAAAAAAAAGGAGATTCTTTAAGATATAAAATTATTTTTAAAGAGAATGGATCAATTTATATTAATATAAATTATTTTTTTAAGAGAGAAACCAATCAAAAAGAAAAAAAAATTTAATCTCATCTTTTGGATATATTAAAATCAATAATTAATAAAATATAAAAATGTTTAATTTTATACTTATATAAGTTGATTTCTTCCCATTTTTATATGCAAATATATATATATAATATATATTAATATATGTTGCACCTAATTATAACAATTAAGGGCAATGAAGCATTGTTTTAATTAGAAAGCAAACAGGAAATCTTAAAATACTCAAAGCTTCAAATTTAAGTCATACTCTATATGAATTTGGTCTAATTATATGTTAGTTATTTAATTAATTAATTAGTTTGTTTAATTTAACTCTTTAATTTTTTTTGTAAAATTTAATACTTAATTAGGCTATGTTCCATGATGACCACACCAATATTTGCTGGTAGCATTCTGGCCTCGAACGGGATTTAGGAAAAATGAATTTTCACCAAGATTGTGGCTTTTATCAATCATGATTTCAATTATAATTGTATCTTTTACTTGTAATTATAATTTTATTCATCCGAGTTTGGTCCCAACCCCTTTCTTTACGACAAAATAAATTAATCAAGCAAAAAATATAGCATATCTCAAAGTCTCAAGTGTAATTATGAATGATCAAAATCAAAATTTTCATCATTAATTTGTTTCCCTTTTCTTCTCTTACTCGTTAATCGTCATAATTAAGATTTCTTTAATTAGGTATTGTTGGTATCAAATGAGTTTCTTGCCACTTTTCTTTTATTGTTGAGTCGGCATTCAGAAGGAATTTGGCTTCGCCATGGAAATGAGAAAGAAAACAGTAACTTGCACGTCAATTAAGAAAATGTTGGTGAAAATTTGCCAAAAACCCCTTGGTCAAACCAAATGGGAGGAAAATGACATTCCTGAAATGTCACATGGGAAATGCAAAGCCGGAATAGGGAACGCCAAAGGAGATTGTGTTTTCATTTCTCACCAAAAAAAAACGAAATTAAAAAAGATCCCACACGTGACCAAAAAAGAAATGATTTTTTTATGCCATGTCAGGCCTAGGGTGATGTGGATGAATGATATTGGTTGGGAAAATTGCAGTGGGTCCCTTGTAGTCCATAGCAACCTACCAAATTCTTGCAAGGGATTATGTCAAACATGGGGCTATGGTTATGACAAATCTACATTATTTTGACCATGGAAGTGGTCATAGTTGATGTTGATGTTGTTTGACCACCTTTGTTAAGGAATTCAACCAATTGAAATGAGGATTTGCAAAAGCTTATCCTTTGTCTTTCGGGATTAGAAATTGGATAAGAATTTGCAATAGACTAATGAAAATTTTCAATCCAAGAATGAGATCATGAAAATCAATTCCTTGTTTCATTTTATCACGGGCCATCGTATATTTAATAATCCTAGAAACCTTAAATCAACATTTTTAAGAGAATTAATAATAATTATATGTGAATAATAAAATATATAAGATTATAACTTCCAATTAAAAAAAATGTTATTTTATGGCCCACTCAAAGAATTGAATTCGAATTTTTGTTATTTTAAGTAAAAAAAAAACTGATAATTTCATTGAGCTTACATTTATGAAATTTTCATGACCTTTGACCTCATAAAATCAAAGCATGAGTTTGGGGTGCTAGCAATCGAAGAATTTTCAATGACAAAATGTGGGAGACAAGCAATGAATTAAAATATACGAGAGAATAACTTTCTGCAAAGGGCATCTATGAAGCAATCTTGAATTTTCGCCATACTATAATAAATTGTTCCAAGAATCGGCTATGCATGTGAGTGGAATAAAGTATTGCCTTTCTAATGTAAAAGAGATCCCATAGCATATAGCAACAACCACTAGGAAGGTCTATGAAGAAATTGGACTAACCCATATCTCTTTAAAAAAAAAAGTATTGAATGATAAATAGATCTTATATCCACATTTATGGGATTTGTATCATCTCCAGTTTATCAAAAAGTTTAACCTCTTGGGCTTAGGTAAGTGGTAAGACTAAAAGATAAAGATTTTAAGTTTAAATCGTAGTGCTACGATTTAAACTAGTAATTACTAGTAATTTCTCTTATATAAAAAAAAATTCAAGTAGTTTATTTTTCACAAATAGTATGTTTATTTATGTAATTTTAAACTTCATAATATATATATGTATATATATAGTTGAGCTTGCAAATTTTGGGCAGTGCCAAATGTGACAATTCATTTTACTTGCATTGAACATGGTCAAGGTTCCAAGCTTTGTGCAAGTTGTCCCAGACGTGCCCAAGCTCAACCAAGATTTTTCAGGGCCAACCATATAGAAAAGCAACTTTTCTTACCAAATGAAACTTCCTTGATCAAGACTCAAGTGACCAAAGTCTTGGGTAATCTTTGTGTCAAATTGGAACATCAATGTTCTAGAAGAAAAAGAACCAAAAACATGAGTGTTTGATTAAATTGTAAGTAACATCAAATCTTTGGAGAAATGTAGGTTACAATCTTACTATTGTTTCTAAATCATCATTAAGAAGAAAAGGAAGCCTCAAGACCCAAATGTGTATTTGCACACCAATTGAATTTGGTGAGAACCTTTTGCAGCCTTAAAATGCTTCTCTCTGGTCATTTTAAAAGGCCTTTCTCAAGTCAGCCTAAGCCCATCTATAAACCAATATTGGGCTATTAGCTAATTGAGCAATGGAGTGGAATGGGCAACCCTTTATCCCAAACTTCTGGTTTACAATATTGTATATCCTTTTTTACAACAATATAAAAAAAAAAAAGAAAGAAGTTTTAAGTGTTGGGATTACGATTTAAAAAAAGATTTTAAATTATTCTTCTTCTAATAAAAAATTATAATTTATAAAATACCCGAAAAAGATTATTATTAGCTTTCCATACTTAAGATGGCAAGAAAAAGAAAAAGGAGTTGTTAGATGACTTGACTGATAACTCAATGGTTTAGGGCAACAGGTTAGGTGAGAACTTAAATGGATAGATTAAATGAAAATTTGTAACAAGTTCAAGTACAATTGCATTTATAAATTGTTGAAGCTCTTCCATCTTTTAAATTTCTTTCTTCCTACTTTCTTTTTTCTTTTATGAGTTTCATCCATCTTTTTCAACTATCTTTACATTATTGAATAATTCAAAGAATTTTCTTACCAATACCCCACAAAAATTATAAAAAAAAAGTAAAAAAAAAATGTAAATTCCTAGCTATTCTCATAGTTTCTTGTGCCAAGGTTCCAATTGTCAAGACCCTACAAATTTGTTTTCTAGGTTTTGACTTACTTATGTGATTTGATTAATTTTAAATGAAAATAACTAAAGACTTTTTTATTGATTCTTCTCATAAAAATAATATCTTTTGCATTCGAACATTTGATACAATAATTCATATATAATTTCGTTCAAAGAGCAAATTACGACTCCGTCGTACCCAAATAAAAAAAAAAATGCCTGTTGAGCCAAAAATGAAAACTCTTACCATTTGATTTCAAAAGAACAAGTGCACATGCATCCACATGTGCAAATCACATGCTCTCCTTGGACCCAACTCCAAGTGGCCAAAACCTTAGCTTTGCTTCACTCTCTTGCGACCAAAAATACATTAAAAAAAGAAAGGGAAATGAGTGAAAATGGTGGGTTATCTTTGCCTCCAAGGGAACGTGAGAACAATCAATTGGGACATAATGAATGGAATTGAATATATGCATTACATCATGCTATGAGAGTGACATACTTTATTGCTGATCCACTGCAAGGACGTGAAACCCTAAATGAAAAAAAAAAGTGGAAGATCAAAAAATAATTTATGATTTTCATATGGTTGGGGGATAAAATATATTTAAAAATTAAACAATTATTTTAATTGTTTAAGATAAATTGCATATATATATGGACCATTTATCATCATTTTGCAACCAAGATTAAAGGATTTTCATGATTTTTATATCCAAATTATTAGATAGCAATATGTTTTTTTTTTTTAATTAAAGGACAAATCATAATATTTTTTAAAGACCTTATTAGGAGAGTAAAAAAGGGTTTTTCAAAAATAGGGGAGAAATGATCATACACATATTTATCAATTATGAGGAATTGTCTTAATTACAAACAATCATTTGATATATTTTCGATAACAATTGATAAGTACATCATTTTTTAAAATAAATGAAACATTTTCATTAAGACAAATGCATATTAATTGTCTTTGTTTTAAAATAATGATGGACCAATAAATATTTGAAACGCATGTCATTTTTATTTAATTAAGAGTAGTTAAAATCTAGCATCAATCTAAGATAAATGCAATTTTCAACACATGTTTACCTTTATGTTAAAGCAAGCTATAATAGAGATAATGCTAGTAATGAAATTTGATTAGTTGATGAATGAGAGTGGCAACAGCCAACAGCACAGCCACAAATCAATGCTTACAAAATCCAACATTATTTGACCCCTATTAACATGATATGTTGAACATTTTGTGAACGTGGGATAGAAAAAATTTCCATATAGATTTTTCGATACATGGGATAGAAAAAAAGGGAAAATGTCTCAAAAACATCTTTACCAAATAAATTTAAAGGCATGCATAAACCAATATAGATATGTCCAAGGACAATTTAATGGAACACCCTAATGAGTTAAGAATATTTCTTTTCTTTTTTTTTTACAAAAAAAAGTCCCAAATTAAGGAAGAAGAATATATTACAAATATTAAAATTTAAACCACGACTTAAAAAATATTATTTTTTAAAAATGATTATATGAATTAATTAAATTAAATTTTGGGTTCAAAATACAAAATTTTAGTACTAAAAAATTTGAGTCGAATCTTAAAAAAGAAATGATATGGGTTTATGAAATGGAGTTTTTATTATCATATGTATATAAATAAAAAAAAATAAAACTATATTTGAAAGTGATAGCTAAATTAAGAAAAAATAAAATAAGGGGTTTAAACCCTAAAGTCAAAACTAATCTAAGAAATAAAAGAATAATAATAGTGATTTGTAAAGCGAACAGTGAGCAATGTTAAAATTTTGTTTTTGGGGCCTTTCCAGTTGTAGGAGGAGACAAATGCTAACGTTTCCTACAAGACTAAAGCACCTTTTAAAAACGTGTCTTGGCTCATTTGACCGTTTCTTTGTATTAATCAAATGTGCTTTAATCTTGTTGGAGTTGGTAAGGTAAAAGGATATGATCCAAATATTTTCCTCTTTCAATAAGCTTTTCCCAGTATTCAACCCTTTATTTAAAAAACAATACTAGCCAATACCATCTATGGATGTTGGCCGTTAAAATAATCGTATTATATAATTCCGTTATTCGTAAATAAAGTATTAAATTTTTGTTCTCAAGCTTTTAATTTAATGGTTAAAGACGATTGAGAAGACATCAAGAGTCTGATTTCGAATCAAATTTTTTTTCTCTCTTTTACTTGCATTAGAGATTTACCTTGATGTAATAAAAAAAATTTAATTTTAATGATCAAAATTTTAAATTTTAACAATTTTAAGTATTATATAAATTCCAACATATATATTTTCTTTGGGAAGAAAAATTCTGCTCCTAGATTGAAGGAAAATTCTCATTCATAATTTTAATTACTACTTATTAATTTGTTTTGGATTTTTTTTTTTTTTTGGTTGAAGCATTGTTTGGTAACCTCTTAAAAAACATTCTTCTACTAATTTCATGTCATTGTATTATAAGTCTAAATTAATCCCTCATGTCATGTGTCATGGTTGGAAACTTAGCATTTTTAAAATGTGTGATGTAGCCTCTCCCACAACTTCATACGTTCATATTATAATATTTTGTTCAATTTTACAGGTTATTAAATTAAGTCAATC
The DNA here is from genome assembly GCF_002303985.1 of Durio zibethinus. Next base: position 2,509,301 of record NW_019167993.1, on the reverse strand, counting down.
GTGACAATCACCTTCTACATTTATTTTTTTTGGCAAAGTTCTTTTCAAAACCCTTTTTTTCTTCTAATATAAATTGTCAAAATACAACCGCCATATATATATAATATAATGTTCGTATTTTTTATATATATGAAATCTCAATCTAAGAATATAAAAAATAGTTACAAATGTTAAAATTTAAATTTTAAATTTACTAAATGTCACTTATTAAAAAAGAGTGAATAAACCTATTAAATTAAGCCTAAATTCATAAATTTGGATATTTGATTTGTATAATTATGTTGCAAAAATTTGGTAGAGAATTTATTTTGAACAATAATGGAATTCATGGGAGGCAGTTTAATGGTTTAGATTTTGATTTACCTAGGTCTTGCCATGAATGAATGAAGTAGGGTAGTTGAAGATTAATAAGATTATTATTATTATTTATGATTATCATTATCTTTGAATTTAAACCCAAATGTCATAATCTTTGATTTTAATGACTAGGATTAAAGTCATTTTCATCAAAGGTAAGATGTTGGGTTAACCTATTTGTTACTCAAAAACAAAACAAAAACAAAAATCCCTTCATATATATATATATATATATATAAATGGATTTTAATCTTTCCTTTGAGATTAGGTGTGTTAGGTTGACTGTTACCCACTGCCTTCTATATCAGTATATGGGGCAACTCTCTCAAAAATCAACAACTACTTCACTTTTTTGGCTATCAGGTTTAGTGAAACTAATGTCAACAAAATTTTCAAGGTTCAGTGAAACTAAATTCAGAAACATCCTTTTCCATCCTTTCTGATGATGCATCTTAAATTTTGGATCACATTTATTTTATATAAATAACAATGGCAAATGTTTTATAAATGAAATATTTATATAATCGAACATTTGATTTAATGATAAATATGTATTTATTTTTAATTTAAAAAGCGAGTTTGAATCTCTTTCTTTCAAAATAAACATTTATATTGTTTAAGCATAATTTTTTCTATCACTATTTAACAGTATATATAATCTTGCAATAAAAGCTTGTTTTAGGCATAGAACGAAAGTGAATGAACTCATTTGAAAATGAATCCATAATTTAAAATGAGATATTAAATTTAAATAATAATTCATTAAAAATAATCTTGTTAATTATTTTAGATATTGAATATTATATTTTTTCAAAGAAAAAATATATTTGTTGAGACTTAAAAATAAAATTTTGTATTTTGACTCTTTAAAATGGATAAGAAATAAGGTAAATATGGCCCAATGGGTGCGCTTAAATTGGAAATTAGCAAAACCAAAGGCGACTTCAAAATTTTGTTTGCCTAATGAGAGGGGGTTCGGTTACCAAGCTTCAATTCCACTCTCGGTCTTGGCATGGTAAGGTGAGGTGAGGTCACACCTAGAAGCCAGTCTGCCCTATACTCCTTTGGACCAACTCACCAGTATGCCTTAACTTTAAAGGGTATTCCTTGTTTTCTCCTTTTTTTTTTTTTTAATTTTACTTTCCTCATTTTTTGGGTTAATATTAGAATATAATAATAGGCTTTATTTTTCTATATGATTTGAATAGAAACCAAATTAGAAGAACACATGCATTGTTCAACAACAAGTTCTGATGCAAAAGAGATTCATTCTCATCACACTAAAATCTAGTTTGATTCAAAAACCATTATAAGTATAATTAATTAGTGAATTTTGGAAATCAAATGCAATTCGAATACGATGAGAATGCATTTTCGTTACATTTAATCTTGTTATTGAATGAACTCTCATTTCATTTATTTAGATATAGATTAATATAAAAATATAATAGAGAAAATAATAAGAAATTCACGTACTATTATAATTCTTATTTTTTAAATTTTTTTATCAAAATTATTAAATTTAAAAATATTATTTTGATTCAAATAAATTATAGATTTAATTTTGATCTAAGAATCTAAAATAATATAAGTGAATCCCTACTCAAAAAAATATTATACTTATAATTACAATGTTATATATAGTAACTCATTTAATTCTATTTCCATTGATCCATTGACATGAATACAATAAATTCTTTTATCATCAATTTATTACTTCATTTAGCATTTGATAACTTATTGAAGTTATTTTTGTTATTTTTGTAACATCATAAAGGATATAAAAAAAATATTAATTTATAAACCAACATGTACATGTCATGAGCTATCACAAATTTCAAACTCATATAATTCATGTCTTTGTGATTGAGATTGATGAACACTTGAATCATTTTAGGAATTATGAATTAACACATGCAAAACTAATGATTTATATAGAAAATTACAAACATTTAGTTTTAATTTTTTTATATTAAATTTTTTAAAGTTAAAAGGTGGAGGTTCAATTTGAAATTATTTTAATAAAATATTTTTTCATTTAATATATTAATTTCACTAATTAAAAAAACAAATACAAAAAATCTTCTATATAACATGTTAATAATGCTAATCTATATATACTAATTATTTTTTTCTATTTTTAGAAATAAAATGTACTAATAATTTACTATTTTTAAAATTTATATTTGGAAGCAAACAATTAAAGATGGAGTAAAATTGTATAAAAAAAAAAGTGTCCAAAATTTCATTTTATTTCTAAAAGAAGGTCAAATTCAAAAAAACAAAAGGCCATGTTTGGCAACCAAAAAATACTTCTCCTGCCATGGAGTCCCGCGTTTATTGTACGAACGGCGACTCACGTATTTCTATAATTTAAAATAAAAAAAATTCTCTGTAAATACTCCAAAAATAATTCAAGTGGTTTTTTTTTCTACTTTCAAAAACCTCTCTCCTCTGTCTTCAAGCCTCAGATTCTTTCTTTTAAATCCCACTCAAAGAATTTTCTTCTCAACATTTTCATTGCTGTTTTCTCTTTTCTTCTTTGCTCCAAAGAAACCATGTAACTGAAGAAATGTATGGTTTTTTTTTTCTTTGTGTATTGATAAAGGTTGATTTTTGGTTTATTTCTTCTTCAATGGATTTCGTTTCACTTTTTTCTATGGGAAACAATTTCTGGGTTTTTCGTATCTGGCCTTGTTTTCATGTTTCATGGGTTAAAACTTTTCTGGGTCTTTTTTTCTTGCTTTGTACTCTGTTTGGTTGGTGAGAAAGATTAAGAAAGAGAACTTGGAACTGAAAGTTGAAGAAACTTATTGGTTTTACTCAAAAGCTCTTTGCTTTCTTGAAAGTCTTTTGGAGTTCATAAACTCTTTTTCTTTTTCTTTTTTTCTTTTGGTTTTCCTGTTTCTTTTTTTTTTCTTAGTAACCAAACAGATCAGTATTATAATTCTTGTTCTTTAATCTATAATCAGCAAAAAGTTTCAGTTTTTGACTCATAAATGTTTAATTAATAAGTTTATGAATGCTAATCAGATCAACTATATTTTCTTCTCAAGCTTTAGTTACATTATTAATTTTCTTTTTACTGAATTTTGTTTCTTGGGGTCTGTTCAATCCGTTTGTTTTTACAATTATGTGAATTTGATCAGTTTTTGGTATGAGACTATTCAGATAGTAGACGAAAATTTTGTTCTTTTTGTCATGTTTCTCAACTTTGACTTTTATTTCATTTGCTGTGAAAAATGACATGAAAGTTCTGGACTTGACCTTCTACTTTTGATGAAATTAACATTGTTTGACTGACTGAGAATTGTATTAAAGTTTTTTACTTTTTCTTTTATTAATGTCAATTTGGTGGTAGTTTAGAATTGGCTTAATTTGACCCCAGAATTGTATTTGCAGTTGTTTCGATGGACTGGAGGCTTGAATAGCAAATAGCAAAAGAGGGAGTGGAGATGAGGGGGGAGTCAACTGGTTTGATCATTGGGATTTCTATAGGAGTTGTGATCGGTGTGCTTTTAGCTATTTTTGCACTGTTTTGTATAAGATATCATAGGAAGAGATCCCAGATAGGAAACAGCAGCTCCAGGAGAGCTTCAACTATTCCCATCAGGGCTAATGGAGCTGATTCTTGTACTATATTATCAGATTCGACTCTTGCTCCTGAGTCACCTGTGAAATCTGGAAGAAATGGAATGTCTATGTGGCTTGAAGGTTTTAGAAGGAGTAATGTTGTCTCCATGTCTGGAATACCCGAGTATTCATACAAGTATGTTTTTTTTTTTTAACTTGTTCAATTATGCATGATTGTAGTTGATCATTTGAGTAGTAGATTTTAGCGAATATTGTTCTTTAGTTTTTATATGCGATTATGATAGATGTGTTGGTGACTGGTTTGTATTGTTATCCATGTGATATAATAATGATATAATGGTTATGGGAAATTATTTTTTTGGTCCACTCTTGAATAAAGTTTGCTTAATGTTATCTTGTCTTGTATTTGTGTCTCAAGGTAGATAGCATGATATGAACTTTTCAAGATTTTCCAGTTTTGGAATCTGTGAAGTTGTTTGTTTTTCAGTAAAAGTGGGCATTCTTGATAAGAAACTAACTGGATTCTTGCAGTTCAATACTTTTTAAATATCGGGCAATTAATATCTCTAAAATCAAGCTAATGGCTTGAATTTAAGAACATGTTTGAGCCTTTAATACTTTCATTCATGTTATAGCAAACTAGTAGTATAGCACTATAGTTGGGTGGTTTGTGGCTTGAATTTGTGTATTTTTCCTGAACTTTTCCCTTGATTTTTCTTTGCTAATTTGTTGATGGCGTTACTAACTCAGGGATTTGCAAAAAGCAACCTATAATTTTACAACATTAATAGGACAAGGAGCCTTTGGTCCAGTTTATAAAGCTCAGATGTCAACTGGTGAGACTGTTGCCGTGAAAGTGCTTGCAACTGATTCTAAACAAGGGGAGAAAGAGTTCCAGACAGAGGTAGGGATGTTATATTTTAATGGCAAGATTTATCTATTCCTAATTAGGTTTGCATAAACATTTGTAAAATAGTAGTATTCTTGGTTTTTTCAAGATACCGTCACTTTAGAATTCCTTTTTCTTGTTACCATGGCTTGGCATGCTTTCTAGTTTCTTAAGAGATGAACACAACTTAGCATCCAAGGAAGAATATTACGCTAAGTTCTATTTCTGCTTTTTCTATAAGCAAAAACTGAGAGCAGAAGTAGATAAGTGAATGATAAGAGTTACGAGGTTTTTCTTTTAAGGGAATGAGGTAAACAAAACAATGAACGCTTGGAACATCATGTTGACTAGAAAATTTTCTCATCAAAAGCATTTGACTACATGAAATTCAGGGAAAAACTTGATTAGCCAATCAAAGTCATTCACAACCTTTTACCCAACTTATTATTTGCCTTTTTTTAACATGCCTTTACTGATCGCATTTCTCTGTGTTTTCTCTGTGTGTGTGTGTGTCTGCTTTTCTTTTTGTTCCTTCCTGCTGTCTCCAGCTTGTTAATATTTCACCCTCTTAACATTTCAGGTTATGTTGTTGGGAAGGCTGCATCACAGGAACCTTGTAAATTTGGTTGGATATTGTGCAGAAAAGGGTCAGCATATGCTTGTCTATGTGTATATGAGTAAAGGCAGTTTGGCTTCTCATTTGTACAGTAAGTAGGCTGCCAACTCCCTCGGTAGAAGATCAGTATATTATGAATGACCAAAACTGAAATATTATACCATGGACTTGTATATCGGCTGGTCTTACTCTTCTATAGGTTAACTTCTTTGTAAAACAAAGCTTTTTTTGGATCTTTGGCATTCAATGGTCTGGAGCTACCTTGTATTTTCTGCTGCTCTACATGTTGAATCTATGATAAGCTCGTTTTTTAGAACGCAAATGTATCTTTTTGCTTCTATTTCATTGAGCCATTGATTATCATGTCATTGCTGAAAACTCTATTAACAATATGGCCAACCTTGCTAGTAGTATGCTGTCATCAATGCTCTACGTGCTTTAATTATGCAAATGAGTTGATACGGTGAAAACTAGTATGCATCAGATTACAATTAGCTTTGTACTATAAGCGTATCAAGAAATTATGATTTCGGAGGCACTTGTAGATGCCTGCTCTTTGAAAATTCAATTTTGTATACACTAGTTTCTATTGAAAACCGCATTTCATCTTTCTGCAGGTGAAAATCATGAACCTCTGAGCTGGAATTTGAGGGTTTATATCGCTTTAGATGTAGCAAGGGGCTTGGAATATCTTCATGACGGGGTAATATTTCTTATTTGGACTGTATGTGGACATGTCTGTCTTTGCAGGCATGTATGGCAGATTCATGTGCGTGCATTATGCTTATGGTAAAAATCTGTAAATTTCTTCATATTTATTTTTTTAGGCAGTTCCTCCTGTAATACACCGGGACATTAAGTCATCCAATATTCTGTTGGATCAGTCCATGAGAGCCAGGGTATGTTCTTGGTTATTGATAATTTTAAATTGCCATTGTTATATTTTTGTACATCATGATATATGGCTTAATCTTATGGGACTGCCATCTCAAGCAGGTAGCTGATTTCGGGCTCTCAAGAGAAGAGATGGTAGACAAACACGCAGCTAATGTACGAGGAACGTTTGGATATCTTGATCCAGAGTACATATCTACAAGGAACTTTACTAAGAAAAGTGATGTTTACAGCTTCGGGGTGTTGCTCTTTGAACTCATAGCTGGCAGAAATCCTTTACAGGGTCTCATGGAATATGTTGAGCTAGTAAGATCTCTCTTTCACTTTCTCTCTTTAAGTCAAGCTTATATCCATGTTGTTCTGAATATATAAGTGATATGACAAACAGGCAGCTATGAGTACCGAAGGGAAAGTTGGGTGGGAGGAAATTGTAGATTCACGATTAGACGGGAAATTTGATGTGCAAGAGCTCAACGAAGTAGCAGCTCTTGCGTATAAATGTGTCAACCGAGTCCCCAAAAAACGACCTTCCATGAGGGACATCGTGCAAGTTCTAACACGAATCCTTAAAATGAGACACAGCAAGAAGCATCAGAAGTCTTCATCTGCCACTGCAGATGAGGTTTCAGTTGACTTAGAGCAAGGCGAAACTAAGATACCGATAACTGAACACCAGAGAGACGAGTCCATGGACAGCGCAGCTGACACATTTGAAATATAGTCAATGGTTCTTCCATTTGTTAATTTGTTAAAAATTTCTTGGTTTTGTCTTTGTTTTGTGATATATGTCAAGCAAAAGCAGGTTTGTTTGTAGCATTTGAGCTGTCTTTTGAGTGGGTTTAGGGTAAAAAGGATTGTTATTAATTTGGTGTAACATAGTTAGCCTCATTTGTTTTGCTGATTTAATTTTTGTATATTAATACAATAGAAATGAAAATGAATGAAAGCATAGATAATGTCTTTCTGAAATTGTTTTTCTTTGCATTAAACTTCACCAAACCTAGTAGGTTTTTGACATAAAAAGAGCAGCTCGGTGGGCAAAGCATTCTCACTATGTGTGGGTTCGGAGAAGGATTTAGTGTATGTAGTCTTTTGTTTTTTGTATTTTTGCAAGAGATTATTTTTACAACTCGAATATATGACCATCGAGTTTGACATAATTTCCAAAAATAATAAAAATTAAAACCAGTTGATTCTTTGCATATTTCGATTCATCTTTTCTAGTGGTTTGAGAAATTTTTTAAAAATGGGGAAAGGAAATTCCAACTTGCTATTTGAGTAAGAAGATTGTAGGTCAAATGTTAGGGTGTCAGGTTTTAGTAATGGATTGTAATGAAAGTTTATAAAATGAGTAGTCCATAAGTCTAAATAAAAAAAAAAAAACAATTTGGTGATAAAAAATTAATATAAAAAAGCATAATAAAGCCCTAAAAATATTTTTTAGTAGAAAAAAGGCTTTAAAGTTTTAAGCCCAAAGCCCATTTTGGGCCCAAAATTTTATGCACAAGCTAAACGCTGTCGTTTTAGATACTAACTAGCCTTTGTTATCCACGTACCCTTTATTTTATCGTCATCATCGAAAGAGCAGGTCTCGACCACTCGATTTACTGAACCGTTGAAGAAGGCAAAACAATGGCAGCCATGGCTGCGCTGCAAAGCTCAATGACTGCTCTTTCTCTTTCTTCAAACTCCTTCTTGGGCCAACGTCTCTCAATCCCTCCTTCTCTCTCCCCTCTTCATGTACGTTCTCTTCCTTGTGTTTCCTTGAATTCCATCAATTCTTTTACCTCATTTTTTGGCTCTAATTTACACGTTTTCCTTTTTTTTTTTTTCAATTCTTTGGAGGTTATATGGAAATGGGTATTTCATGAATTTCAATCTTTTCGCAGTTTTTTTTCCTTAGTTGTTTTGGTTTAAGACTAAAGCAGCTTCCTTTATTCTTTTGGTTTTAAAAGAACCAACTTTTTTATAGTTAAAAGCTATATAATTTATTGTATTATTCAGTTTTTCTCTGCGTTGATTGAAATGTTTTAATGATACTCAAATGGTTCCCTTTTTTTAATGAGATTCATTTCTGTTTGTTTGTTAATTTGGGTAAATTTAAGCTTAACTAGATAGTGTTGCATAAAGCAGGTTTTTTCTTTTCTTTTTCAAATAACGAGATTAAATTTTATAAATGCTTTGCTAAGTCATTGGAATGATGCATATATTGAGTCCATTTGTTATAAGATGGATTTGAGGCTTTAGAAGGGAAATTTATTACTATCTTTATCCAATTATGATAAACTTGCCGTAGGTTGTTTGTTAGGTAACTTATGTTCTTGTCAATGCAAATCTCCACAATGTATTAAATTTCTTCTTTTATATCTAAGGGAAAATGATTAGATCATTTTCAAGTGTTTGCATTTTTGTTCTTTTTTGTGACTAGTGTACCAGTGGTTATGGGCCTATAAGTTATGCTTTTTAAGATTGATGAATATTTAGGCCCTTGTTTAGAGTCTTTTTGATTTATTAGGTTTCCGTTGGTTATATCTGTACTTCAAAATTGCAAAGTCAAGAATGTCGTTAATTGACAACCTCAATTGCTTATAATTTTGATTTCTTGTTGGCTTTTATGTGCATGATTTTGTGCCTATAAGAGATGAAAAAGAAATGAAATGCGAGTGTGCTTTATTTAGTTTACAGTTGGTATGAAACATTGTGTTCATCTTTGCATTCAGAAGTTTAGAACATTTGTTAAGATCTAGATTATTATTAGTGACAGCTGAGCTCTATTTCCATGTCATTACTATTAAACTACAGTTTGACTCACTGTACAGCATCCATAATGAAATAGTGATTGCTGGAAATTTTGATAATAATTCACTGTTTTTATTGCGTGCAGGTCAAGCCAAGAGAGAATCCATTTGTTATTGTAGTGAAGGTTGCTATTCTGCTTCCTTTTTGTCATGCAATTCGTTTCATATTTAACCAAAATATCTGTGTAATGAGAGAGAAGCATGAAGCATAGAAACAGTAGAGCGGAAATACTCACGGCTGCCTTTTGATTAACTTACAAACAAAAGAAAAGGATGGAAAGAAAGTAGTTTTTCCCTCCATCCTCTTTCCTTCTTCTTTCCTTCCTACTGGATATAGCATTAGAGTTTTGTGGCTATAACACATGCCTATTAAACTGGTTGATTGTGGACTTTCCAGAGGGAAGATATTTGATTTCTTCCATTGATTATCATGAGGGATATACATTCATACGAATTTTAGATTGCCTAACTCAAATTACTTGTCTGTTCATGCTAATAAATGCATTGTGAGCTTAACAGATGAGCTCTATGTCAGTAAATTCAAGCCTTATTGTGAATTCTACATTCTCTTTGAAAAGAGTATTATTGTGGGAGTACTTGTTTTGCTATGTCTGACGTGTTTACTTTTCCATGGTATTTGCCATTCCTTGTTCTTTTCCCTGTACCTTGCAGCTTAAACATTGGGAACGGAAGAAATGTAAGCCAAACAGCCTTCCGGTTTTACATAAAATGCATGTTAAGGTTGGAGATACCATTAAAGTAATATCAGGCCGTGATAAGGGCAAAATTGGAGAGATAACCGAGATCTTTAAGCATAACAGCACCATTGTAGTGAAAGATATAAACCTGAAGACTAAGCATATGAAGAGCAGAGAAGAGGGTCAACCAGGACAGATAATTAAGGTCGTTTATACTGTTCAATTTTACTTTCAAAAAGAAACGAAGTTCTGCTTTTTTATATCCTACATTTTGGAAAGTGGCCATGCCTTGTTTCATGATATTATGATCTGTTTGTTATATATCTTTCTTATGTTAATCTATAGGAGTCTGTTTGTTTCTTTTCCCTTCATGGCATTGATAGGAGTTCGTTTCTCTGCATTCCTTATTCTAGTTTTTTAGACTATGGATATGGTTCGCGGAAAGCTACATACATTTTTGGTGTGCAAGAATACATAAATGAAAATATCCTTTTATTCTCTGCCTGTATGTATGTTTATCTCATTTGCCTGTTTAAGTGTTTTAATTGCGGGTTTCCAGATTGAAGCGCCTATTCACAGCTCAAACGTGATGCTTTATTCTAAAGAACAAGATGTCACTAGTCGGGTGGGTCATAAAGTGTTAGATAATGGGAAAAAGGTCCGCTACCTCATAAAGACTGGAGAAATCATCGACAGTGATGAAAACTGGAAGAAACTGAAGGAAGCTGGAAGAGAGAAAACTGAAGTCATGGCTGCTTCTGCCGTCTCTTAGAACCTAAACTCGTAACTTCAAAATTTAATGTGGCTTCTGGAAATCTAGATGTTATTCTCTGTTCACTTCCATGTTTTTTCTCCAATTACTTTAAACATGCCGATTTGTAAGTCTGATTCTTTTTGCCAGCAGTAAATATCTCTGTTGATCTATGATTATACTGTATGGCAATCCAATGTGTAGACTAAATATGAAAGTTATTTTCAATTGTACTTAACCCAATCAGAGAGTTCATTAGCTTCATTCAGAGTCCAGGGTAGATTGTCACATTGTCCAGGGACTGGATGATGAAAGGGGCATAAACTTCAAAGCTTGTTGTTCTTAACAATCCATGATCATCTCAAGAAACTTGTTAGATGTCATAGGCAGAGGCCACATCTGGTCATACTTTAAGGCTCTAAGCCCAAGGGATTAATAATGGTGTACTTTCCAACTGGCTTGAAATGCTGCTAGTCCATCTCGTCTCTTCTCATATCATTGAAACATTTTCGTTGTCCGTAGACACAGATCGAAATAACATATGAAAATAAGTTATATGGATATGAAAACACTTTCCTTTTAAAGAATTAAATGGATGAGAATTGAAACTAGGTAGTTATAAATTCCATATTTGGCTTATTTCTACAGTTGATCCCAACTCACAAGTACTTCTCAATACTGTCAGCTTTGAATGCTAGAATGCGATCAGTTGCTTTAGTTCACATATTTATGCAGTGCCCACATTTTCCTTGTGGAGCAAGCCAGAGTAGAAGGTAGATAAATATGCTGTGTCTGCAGCTCTCCAATGTCTGAACTGATTAATCGCCTTCCTCAAGAGTGTCCTAGTTCAAATATTCAGAGGTAAGATTTATATACAGGCTATTGATCAACAACTTTAGGAGATGAAATTTGGTAATCCAATATGTTCCCTTTTCTTTATGTATGTTTCCAGGTTGGAGGCAGAGAAAAAAGATTCAAAACTTCCTGTGATTTCTTTAAAGAAGCTAAGAGATTTATGCTTCACTTACAAGCATGGAATAGAAGATACAGTTCATCAAACAAATTCTAATCGTGTAGATTACGGATTTCTACCCTCTACCAGAAGGTAGTGGCAGGAAAATTTCAACTGACCCGAAAGCCTTTCCATGCTAGGCATATGTTGTGTTCCTAGCATCCTAGAAATCAAAATTCATAGTAGTTATTAATGCTTGCTACTACGTGGACCTAGTTCACCAAATCGTGAACTGTCATGCGGCATTAAACAGATGGAAAGGCGCTTATTGCGGCTCCAAACTTGCCCTATATTCTTATGCCAAACTTAGTCTAACTTGTTGTCAAAATGACAGTTAATTGAGATGCTGAGAGATCATATGTAGACTGATGAAGGCTAAGCAGTCTAAAACACTACTTGCAGACTTGGGAACTTGAAGCATGGGCCACAAGAATTAATATAGAGGAAGATTTATTTGTTTCTTGGAGTTAATAAAGGCATAATTGGTGTAGGTTAGTGCCAACTACAACGAAATAGTAAGAACTATGGGAATAATCTCAGGAATCATTCAACTATCCAATAATTTGGTAATTGTAGCAGAATGTATATAATCAGGATCTTTAATGCAAAAGCTACTTCTTGAACTAACTCAACAAACTTTTCCTTTACGGACCAGGGTTTGCTATATAGATTTTTCTATCCATCTTTGCTTGACTGGGACCATTTTCAGTTATACTGTAGTCCACTTAAATTTTCTCACCAACCATCTCTTAATGATAATATGAACTAAAAAACTAAGATGGTCAGAAAGTAAACTCTAAAATTCTGCATTCTTTTATTCAGCTATGCCTGGAACAGGTCATGCCATTGCGGGTCAATAAAAGTCTAGACACCTATTAATATGGTTAGTTGACTCCTGGGAGCAGAAGCTAAGAGAGTAGTAAAGAAGCCTGGTTCTGGGTTAGATATTTTGTTGAGTAGTTAGAGAGGCAAGACAAATTTTGTATTTTTACTCATTAGTACTCCTGGAGGTTTCTGCAGAAGATATTTTCAGAGGACAAAATCTCAATGACTAACAATTTTGTAACCTATCAAAAGATTGACTTCAACTGAGAATGATGGCTCAGCAAGGTGGCAACACACGAGTGAAAAGTCTAAATCAGTTGTGGATTAGGGTTAACACCAAATAAATATCTTTCATTTGTGTTCATCTGCTTCCAAATTACATCCCAATCCAATATTTGAGACTCAAAATTGAATGGGAATTCAATTTCTAGAATTTATTTTTTTCAGACTAGTGTAATGAGGGTTTGCATACATTTATGAGATGCATGTGCCAGAAAGCCATTAAAAGCATTCCTGATGTTGCAGTAAGGAAATGACATAATCAACATCCATACTCATGTAGAAGTTGTAAAGATCCTTCTAAAGTGACCAATAGAATTTACTAGTTTGAAATGCAAGAGAGGGAATGAGAGAGAGAGAGAGAGAGAGAGAAGCGTCCCTGACCATATCTTTATTGTGAGTTACTCCGTATTCACCTAGAAGGTGCATATGCCGTAGAGTAAAAGCAAACCTGACAATTAAAAACTTTAAACAGGAATGAGCACAGAAAGGACAAAATTTTTCTGCCAGGACAGCAAACATATGGTAATTCTTCTTGGTTTTCTTCCTGTTGGGTTAGATTAAATATTGTTTGAAACCTTACCCTCCAACTAGGACCACATGCCATTTCAAAGTTGATATAGCTAGTGGACATTAACATTCATTATTTTTCATTTTTTGCAAAGATTGCCATGCTAGAAAACCACAAACATGCTTAGAAGAGTCCCATGTTCTTAAATCACTAATTGCCATTGAGTCAGGATCATCTGTCATTAACTGGAATCTGAGCATGACTTAATGTAATTAATAAACTTGTTCTCTTACATTTTCTTTAGTAGATTTAGAACTTCATGAAATGAAATCAACAAGACAAGAGCTGGTTTTGTTCTGTTTAAACTTTGACATGTGCATATATTAGCAATCAGGCAACTGAGTTTGGGTGCTTAGTCATTATTCAAATTATTATCAACCTTTCCATTCCTTGTCTAATCTAATCCGACTTTTGTTTCTTAAAACCCAAAACTAATCCAAAAGACATCTAGTTGAATTTATCAGATATTAGTGCACAAAATAGCAAGGAAAAAGCAATTGTTGCCAAATATTTTACTATATTTGGGTGATAAAAATCCTATTGAGGACAGAATTTTATCTATCTTCAAATCCTGAATTGGCATCTATATGTGTGCATATCTTTATCATCTTATCCAAAAGGCTGAGAAAGGTATCACCAAAGTACGTATTTGAGAAAGCTGCAATGAAGCTTGGAATATGAAAATTTCCAGGAATTTTTCATCTACAATACAATTCTTAAACAGGGAAGAAGCAATATAATTGCATGAAAATTTCCAATCTTTCAAAAAGAAGAGGGAAAACCTCTAGCAAGAAAAGGAAAAACGATTCACATAACTTCACAAGTCATAACTTCTAAAGTTAAGCGATTGAATTTTTTCCTCAAGGTTTGCAAATGACCACAAAACAAGGAAGGAGAGCTTTAGGATTGAGCAGATAAAGCTCTTCAATATTTGAATACAGACCAACTTTCCCAGCCAATGAATCAAACCCGGTTTGGCCTGCCATTTCTTGTATATTCTCCAAAGGTTTATGAACTCTCCCAGCTATTACTCTGCAAACTACCAAAGCTTTCCTTATAGATGGATCATCTTCAAGAATTTGAATAGACTCAAAAGCTCTTCCACTTGTAGAAGTTGTGAAAACACCAATTCCTTCCTTGAGCTCCTTCTTGGCAGAGAATCCATTTCTAATAATCCGACAAACGCAACATTTTTCAGATATACAAAGACTTGAGGAACCATTTAGACCAAGAGAACATGCCACAGTTGTGCCATAGAACCTCAATAGCTCATTTCCATCGGCAATGCATCGAGGATGTTTCTTGGGAAGTTTGCTTGCTTTAATCTTTACCGTTTCCCTATATTCTTCGAATCGCGCAAGAGTTTTTTGCATGTTGTGAACTTTCAAAACTCTTTCTATCCGGCCACAATGATTCTCAGACTTTAACCAACTTGTCCGGCATATAATTTCAACAATCTTTCTGGATGAGTCACCTTCCACAAGTTCAGTAACTGCCAAAGAAGCAGAATGTTTAGCTGCTGATAAGGAAAGCTACTTAAAAAAATTACAGGCAATGAAAACTACTTGAAAGTAATAGACTCAAATTATGAAAAATCAATTCTAAAACAAAACCCCACAGTGAATCAGCTTGAATTATTTGGTTAAAGCAAGTAAAAAGGTATCCAATCCATGAAAGTGATTTACTGCCATCTCAGGGAAACCAGTTACCTTTCTTGTAAAAGTGAACCTGGATGTTCATTTGGTAAAGGTAATCAATAATTTTGTGGTAAGAGAAAAGTGGGTGATTTGGTACCGAGAGGACAAGAAAACAATGGAGGAAAAGAAAAGTCAAAAGTTTCAAAAAGAAATCCAAGAGAAACAAACTAAAACCATGGAATCAAAATTTATCAAAGAACTTACCAGCATGCTTAGATAGATGGTGAGTTTCAGCAGCTTCCCATTTGCTAAATTGCTCTCCACATTTGTGACAAGTCACAGTAGAACATCCATTAGAGTCTGTCTCAAGAGAAACTCTATTGCTTGAATGAACGTTTCCACCACCAAATCCAGCATTTTCCCTTTCTGATACAAGAAAAGGTGATTTTCTAGGAGGAGTAGTTGAAGTATTCCTTAAAGAAGGATTAAAATAATGCATTGTTGGGTGGCCTCCAGGCCCTGGTGTTCCAGGCCTTAAAGTACCAACAAAAGTTGATCCACCACCACCATCGTTAGCTCCATTATTACTACCATTACCGACACCATCTTGGAACCCTCCAAAACCAGTGATTTTCAGCTCACACCTTGAGTTACTAAGAATAACTTCATGAGTTATTGGGTTAAGAAACTCACTACTCCCAATGGATCTTGGACTGCAACTTGGCGGCTTCTCCAAATGTCTCTTGCTTCCATGAATGACATCCTTGAGATTTGCTATAGACCTTGAACACCCTGACCTGCCTGCTTTCCTAGTCAATATTGTACTCAATTGCTTCCTGGTTTTTGGGTCATGAACATCTGATGGCTCTGATTTACAGTGCAAAGATCTCTTCAAAGAAAACCAAACTGTTGGCATATTTTCTTCTTCAACTCAAAAAAAAAAAAAAAGATTCAACCTTCTTCTTCACCACTGCAACAACCCTTTTCCATTTCCCATATTTGTCAATAAATTGTTGTACCACTCTCCACCTTTACTTTTGCCATGAAAGCTTAAAACTCTTTCACCTGACTTTGCTTTCTAGTTTTGGATTTAACTCCCTTTGCCAGCAATTTCATTTCCATGTTTGGATTCAGATAAACTCAAACAGCTAAAACATGTCTGGTACAAGAAACAACATCAAAAAGAACAGATGCAATGCAACACCCAGATTAAAAAAATTTTAAAAAAATCAATCTAGTATTTCATGTACCATGCTGTTGTATGATAGTTCATACATGGTAGCTTAGCCATCATCTCATGAAAATATGTTTTGCAGCTTTTTCTGATGAAATGTGAGATGGTTGTCCATGTAAGAAGAGAAAGAAAGACAAAAAAAGAGCACTAGACATTAAAAAAAAAAATTAATTCAATCCCATAAAATAAAAGGAAAAAGAAAATACATTAATAGAAAAAAAAATAGATATACAATTACAATAATGGAATTTGATCAAGACATGAAGATTCTTTGGCTATTAATAACATGACAAGAAACCCATGTTCCATGGTGATACTGTATGACGGGAGGCATGCTTTGAAAATAAAATAAATAAATAAATGAAAAAAAAAAAAAACAACTATTGTCTTGTAATGGTGAAATGGAAAAATTAAAGAAATTAAGTTGTTTGGTGCAAATAGACATGCATATGTTGAATTAAAACAAGGTAGTTAGGAAATAATTTTCAATCAAATTTTAGTTCCAATCTTTATGGTTAAAACTTAAAATCTCAACTAATAAAATAATAAAAATTGCACTTTGACCATATAAATAAAATGTAAAATTTAATTTAGCAATATAAAAGTTTCAATTTAAAAAATAAAAAGTCTAAATAGAAGGAAAATTGAATAAGCACAAGATGTGTGAAACAAATAAATATAAGTAGAATTGCTTTCACATTTTTTTCCTCACCTAGTTTGCTAGATTTTTCATGGAAGAACAATTATGGTCTTCATTGGGTGAAGTATGATTAAATTCCATAGCAGAATTGTGCAATGTCCCATTTTACCAAATAATGAAAGATAGTTGATTATAATAGTGTAAATGAATAAAATTAATCAAGCTCATGTTCGAGTTACTCGAATAATAAATCAAATCAAAAATAAGTATTTTAATATCTAATTTGAAAATTTTTGAGTTTAATCTATATTTATTTTTAAAAATATATTTAATATAAATGTATAAATAAATGATAAAAATATAATATTCAATATCTATATTTATAATTTTATCATTTCATGTCACATTAATTAGTGAAGGGGGTATTTATTTTTAACTAGTGGCATTAAAAATTAGGTTTTTTTTTTTTTTAAAGTATCATAGTAATTTTTAATTTTTATGGAACCGGCCAATTTGAAAATTTCAAGGTTCCCAAGTCACAAGCCCCACATTTAATTGCAAGAGGTTGAAATTCTACTATGCATCTCGTGAGTCATATGAAGACAAAAACAAATTAAAATTCATAGCACAAAATATATGCAATTTTTCATGATATAATATATAGTTTTATAATAAACAATCGTTGTCAAAATATACCAAAGTTGATAGTGGACCACGATTGGACACCATTTTTATGCTTATATACAACTGTAAACTATGAATTTTTGTTCCTTTTCCTAAATATAAAGGCTTTTCATTTGTTTCTACTCCAACCCATAATAATAATAATAATAATAATAATAATAATAATTTTAAAGTCACATAAAAATTCACTGCTGTCAAAATCATGGTCATGGCTCACAAATTGTTAGTTCTTATTTAGGGTTTGATTTCTTAGCTTGTGAAAAGAAAATTATAGTCATAGATATAAATAGTTCTTTTTTTTTTATATAGATTGATAGTAAAATTTTTAATTTATAAAAAATTAAGAGATTGTTACACATTTTTTTATTATTTTTTTATAAGACATGTGTCAAGTTGATAATGTTATTTGTGACATCTAAAAATTTTATTATAATGTGATAATTTCTATAAATATAAATATAAGTTTTTTTCATATAAGTAAAGATGTACAATATTAAAGATAATAGATGCTTTGTCTTTTTTATTAATTGAAGAATTTGTATTAGTACTATATTATTTAAAAATAAAATTCAAGATAAATAAATTACTTAATCTTCTGTGCCAAAGTAAAATATTAAAATTTTCTTTTGCTTTTTTATATCTTTTATTTGATAACCTTTAACCATTTTTAATTGATTTAATTTCACATGTGCAAGGCTCGAATTTGAAATTTTAATAATTTTTTCTTAAAATTTGAGTTATTGAGTACTAATATTATCTTAATGATAATTATATTTATTATTAAAAATAAGTATTTGAATATTCTCCAACAATCATATAATATGATCGAATTTAATTTTTGATAATTTTAAATATAAAAATCCTCACTCTAAATAAGAGTATATATTTAGAGAAAAAAAATGTTACTAACAAATTCATTGGGCATTTGGTTCTTTCTTTCTTTTTTTTTTTCTTTTTAAAGAAAGATGTCTCTAGTATTGTATTTGGTTACTTGAAAAGTAAGTCTTATCCATTTTATTCTTATAATGAAAGCAATTTTGTTTCACTAACCTAAGTCTAGCAAGTTATCCTAGGTTGTTGAAATGTAATTAAAGAGAATATTTTCCAAAATTGTTGGAGAATGACTGGTGAACCTAAATTGAATCAAATATGGCTTTAATAATTGGATGGTTTATAAGGAACATACTCATGAAAGAATATTAATGCATAAATATCAAAAGCATATGATTTTTTTGCCTTTTTAACAAAGGAAATCTATAATCAAATAAATCTAAAAAAGTTGGTTAACAATAATATAGAACATTGATGGCAAAAATTTTAGAAACATTTAGAGGTGGGGTTAGGGTTACTTCGACTCGAATTTAAGCTTTACATCATGTTATAACTCTTCCTTTAATCACTCGATCAAGAGATGTATCTAAACTAAAATAAATTTGATAAATATAAGTATAGTGAATGTAAATGATTTAAAATTTTTTTGTTAAATTATTTATTCAATTCCCCAACAAATTTATTTCTATAAGAAGATAACTAATGGTGAAACTTGAAAAGTTTCATTAAAAAAAAAAAAGGTTTTATTAGGTGAAAGATAAGAAACATTCCAACCTCCCAAATATATTGAATTGAGGGATATAGTATGGATGGATAGAGTATTAACTATGAAGAGCTTGGGCGTTAGCTCAAATTGTCATTTTCCTGCATTTAGGGTACAATTGGACAAGAAATTCTTAAAAATTATTTTATTTGTAAAAAAACATTTAAAAATTTAAAATGGAATTATTTTATTTGATAAAATAAAAATTATAATTGCCAAAATTTTTTGGATGACTCAAATTCTCCATTTAAATTTCACTTAAAGAGTTAGAATTTGTGAAATTCTTTGATTTTATAATAAGAAGTCAATATTTATTATATTTCCTTTTTTTATGCAACTTTTTTTTATTTTAAGTACAAAATCTCATTATAAATTTTATTTTTAAAAATTTTTCATATTATTAATAATATTTACACATTTTTATAAATCAAATAACATCCATAATACATATATTTTTTAAGTATTTTGTTTTTTTTTATCTCTAACATCATTTGTTTATTATAATTATTTTTTAACTCATCAAATTTTAATATTTAAAATTTTTTCTAAAAATTAATTATTCAAACAACTTAATTGCAAATTATGTTTTTGAATTGATTAATTTTAAAATGCTAGGATTTCAAAATTCTTTTAAATTTTTTCATCCAAACACACTCTTAAAGACTTAAGGTGAATGTGTTATAGATTTATAATTCAAATTTTAATATCTACGACCTCTTCTTCTATTTCAAGTTACAACTTTCTTTATCTAAAAAAAATAAAGAAACTATAAGGGGGAACTTATTGCGATGTATATACTATTTACTAAGCATTCTTAATTTTTTAAATTATAAGTAAAAATGATGTTACAATCATAATTAGGGTATTTGCAAGTTAAATAAGAGGTTAAAATGCAATTTTGCTTTAAGCAAAAGTTCTACGTAAATAGGGATACCAAACCCTTTTGTTCATACCATGGGGCATGCCTTAAAACCCCTTTAAACCCTGAAATTGTGGGTTAAAGGGCAATAATAATGAAACCCCAAACTCCAAAAACAAGTGGAGTATTTAGAAAAGAGTGTAACTCATAATTAGCTTTGAACAATGGAACCACTAATCTCAATGCAACTTTCAAAAACACCAAAAAAACAAAAAACAAAAGTTGTGAAAAAGATGTAGAAAAACGAGTTTTCAAACCTTGGGTTTACTCAATTTATTTATTATTTTTTTTCATGTTTTTTCCTTTGTCACCTTGCTGTTGTTTATTAAAGAGGCACACAAACATGTGAAATTCATATTTTTATAAAAACCCACTAATTATTACCTAGTTTTATGAAGTTTAATGATCTGGGGCAACTGTGGGGATGCAAAAGCCATGGAAATATCCTGGTCTTGAAAGGCAAGTCAGACAATGTTTATGAACTCATTTAATGCTAGCACATGCCATTATGAGAGTTCAATCTTTGCCCTATCAAATTGCATTTTTTTTAAAAATAATAATAATTAAAAAAAGAACATTGATTCACTAAAATTTTCAAATTTAAATTTAGAAGTATTCAATTCATTGAAGTCAAAGCTCTACCTAATTTGGATTTGATTTTTGAAGAGTGATTACAAACCCGACTTGTGGACTCGGACATTAATATTTGAACATTTAGCTCAATAATTAATACATGAGTCTGTCCAATCGAAAAGTAAAGATTAAAAAAAATTTTTGAATAAAAAATAACGAATAATTATTTATAATATTATATTTTTTGAATGTATTTGATATATAAAATTATGATAAAATAAAATTAAATAATATTATTTTATTTTATATTTAATGTATGTAAAAATTAAAATAAAATAATTTATTTATTAACCAAATTATCTTTCTCAAAATTTTTTTTAATTTCTAATATACCATTAAATCACTTATTTTACTACATACCTTATTGAAAAGAATATTATACGTCTAAACTCTCTCGAATTTATAATATTCAAATGTCAACTTTAATGATATACCAAATAATCTAAAAGATAGTCGATATTTTTTACCAAAGTTTATACAATTTAAATTATTGATATAATTTTTAAGAATATAATAAAACATATATATTTAACCTCATAAATTAAAAATAATTTTTTATTATAAAAAATTAATTTAATTATTTTTTAAAAAATTAAATTATCTTATACCAAAAAAATAATTAATTATTTTTATAATTTTATCTCTTTCTTTAAATATAAAATAAAATAATTATCATTCTATTTAATCTATAATCTTATGCGCTAAACATTGACCTCAAGTTAATGTTTAGATACCTCGAAGTCCTTTCTCTTCTTTATCTCCTTTGGTATGCTAACCGTATTAATCCCAACCACTCATCAATGTATTGAAAGATGAATTCTAATTTCTACCTACTGATTTAAAGTTGGGAGTTGCAGCCTTCCAGGTGTTACGGCTCATGGGCTGGGACTCACTCGTGTAGCACCCCTGTGTCCCGACCTTAGCAGCAAGCCGCTATACTGGCTTGCTAGATTGGGCCAAGAATAGTAAGGCAGGTCTAAACATCCATCTGGTCTTCGTACTAAGAGAGGACTAGCCCATATTCATAATTGGGTTCAGCCTGTTTGAATTCAGGTTCAGGCTAGAGAACACTAAACTTAGGCCCATTGAATCCCATGGTCTAATATTGGACTCTTTTAATTTTTTGTTTCTAATTGCTAATCATTTAACAAAATAAAATGGAAAAAAAGTATATTTGTCATATCCATCATATAGATTCAGCTATTCATATATTTATATCATATAAAATATTAAAATTCATGTATTTATATCATACTTTATATTAAAATTACATATTATAATTCGTGTCAATATAAAAATATGAAATTTTTTTTGTTTCATTAAATCTATATATATTTATTATTAAAAATTTAGACGGTGTTATCTTTATATATTTATTCGTATCTATTTGTATTATATAATTATATCATATTTTAAATTATTAAATTTACCATCAGATATATATTGTATAGGTGTTTAAAAAAATAAAGAGGTGGAGCATTGTCTGGGATCCAAAAATGTAAATGAAAAATAGAGAATGGTGGATCTAAAAATTGAATTCTTACTTGAATTCCAAGCAAGAAAAGATTGTCTGGGATTTTTATGCTATAAAATTAGACCCCATCTTCTTCATTAGCATTCAATCATTGTTTTTTATTCTTTGTCTGTAAATTTTTCAAAATGGGGTGGGTAAAGTGACCATACTTGCAGGCTACTGGATGCCTAAAATGATTGCAGATTGTTTGACAGGCTTTTCAATTTGGAGCACTTGATTTTCACTGATGTGCTAAAACTATGGCCTTGGTAGTTGCTGCAAAGGCCATGTACATATATATACACTTTTTTGCAATACGGTTGGAGATATCCCAAGTTTTGCCTTTGACCTAATCCCTTTCCGGGGTGATCTTAAAGGCGCCAAATCATCGATATGAGTGAGATAAAGAAGAAGAAAAACAAGTTAAAGAAAGAAGAATTTTGTAGTTGGGAAAAAAAGTTGGTATAATTTCTCTGTCACAGTAAGTTTCTTTTATGTAAATAAGGAAAGAAAAGTATGGTTTGTATTAATAATCACTTTACCCTTTCTCAGCTGTCCTTTATTTTGTGACCTGTTCATTGAAATTTTCTATAAGTCTCTAGTTTTCTCCTATTTCCTTCTTAAATTCACCATTATAATCCCCCATTGTTATTTGGTTTGAGGTTGTGGAAATGACAAAAGCCAGTATTTTTGTTTGTCTTGTGATTGTTATTGTGGATGTAGCTGCTGGTGTTCTCAGCATTCAAGCTGATCAAATTACCAAAGACAAGGTGCATGATCTTTTTTCTTTGATTTTCTCAAAGAAAATGAAAGATTGAACTAGAAAACTTATGATATCTGAATCAAGGATTACTATATGTTTAACAGGTGAATATATGAGTCTAAAGAGATTTGAATGCCAAGTTGACTGCCAACAGCAAAATGATCAAGCTTTCAAGCTTGAGTTGGTTGCAGCTGCTCTACTAGCTTTATCCTATGTTGTTGTAAACTTGCTTGGTGGCTTCATGTGCATTTGTTGCGCAGAAGAGCTTGAAAGATCATCTGCTAGGAGGCAATCCTGGTTCGCGTGCTTCATTCTTTCTTGGTATGTGTTCTTATGCATATGAAATACATAAAGCTGAATCGATTTAGAAACCAAGCACCATTTCTCAATCTTAATTAAGGATTCAGGTTAATTGCTTTGGTATTCTAAATGCTATTCTAAATGCAGCAGAAACCAAACTAAAACATTTCTGCTGCTGATTATCAGGATTGTAGTAGCTATTGGATTTCCAACCCTGGTCATTGGAATGCTAGAGAATTCCAAATCAAAAGGGTCATGCCAGGCTTTGCATCATCATTTTCTATTTGTTGGAGGGATATCATGCTTCATACATGGCTTGTTAATTGTTGCATTCTATTTCCTGCAACTTTTAGCTTTGGAAAGGGAAGTAGCCATGGACTACAAGGAGACCCTTAAATCCTATGTTACTCAAATTTACTTGAATTTACTCGAATTTAGAAGTAAAAACAGAATATATATTTATATATGTGTTTGGGTATGTAAAAATTTCTGAACTTTTTTTTTATATATTTTAGAAGAATAAATATTTGTACGTATATTTATCGAATATATATTGAATATGGATTAAAAAAAAAGTCGGATCAATATTACAATATGATTTAAATTTTTATATTCGGTTAGTTTGATTAATTTTAAATTAAATTATCTAAAATCGAATTATATTATTTTATTTTTATTAACTGAATCGAATTTATTAATTTTAAAAATTAGGTAGTTGAATTAAATTTGATCAATTTGGTTAATTTTTTTCAATTAACCTAATAATAAATAGTTAAATTATATTTTAAACTTTTAATTTATAATATTTTAAACAAAATAAATAAAATTATCTAACAAAACTTTCAATATTAAAATATTATGTTAAAAACTCTAACAACTTATGAAATAAAATGATTTATTTCATATTTTTTTATCCTTGAATTTAATTATATTTTAATTAAAATTTCAATTAATTTAATTAATTTTGATTTTTGAATTGAATTAACTAAAAATTAAAAATATTTTTAAATTATTTTATTAAAAAATCAAAATTAATTTAATAATTAGTTGATTAATTAAATTAAATAAACTCAATTAATTAATTTAATAAAAACCAAATTATTAACACTTTTATAATTACTACCCACGTCAATTTTCAATCAACTTTGGATAGAAAAAACCCGAACCGTGCAAATAAAAAGATTCAAAAATTCCTCAAGGACATTTTCGTCATAACGTCATCCATAAATCCCAAAATCGAAAAAAAAGAAAAAAAAAAAAAACTGAATTTCCCTCCTTAAATTTTAACTAACCAAAAAGGCCAAAACCGCAAATCAAAAAAGCCGAAGCGGTGTTCGGTTCAAATCTAAACCGTTTCTTTCATCACCATCCAACGGTCTTCATTCTCGATCCGCGTCGTCTCTTCCCATTGGCTAATTCCTTTACCCTCTCCACTATATATAACCCAAAACAACCGGCAGTTCTTTCACTTTTATCTCTCTTTCTCCATTCCACGCAAACCCACGCGCTTGTCTCTGTATTTTTTTTTTTTTGGAAGTTCGATTTGTTCGTTGTGGGTCTAAAATGGCGGGTCGGGGCAAAACTCTAGGATCAGGAGCGTCGAAGAAGGCGACATCGAGGAGTAGCAAGGCTGGGCTTCAGTTTCCGGTGGGTCGTATCGCTCGGTTCCTCAAGGCTGGGAAATATGCTGAACGTGTTGGAGCTGGAGCTCCAGTTTATCTCGCCGCTGTTCTTGAATATCTTGCCGCCGAGGTACAATAACTTTCTTTTTAAATTCTTGGGGATTATCGGCAAATTTTGTTAAAGAAAGTGTTTATTTTGTTTGTAACCTAATCTAGGGTTTCGAATTTTTCCCCTTTAATTTTGAAAAAAAAATTATTTTATTTGATTTTATTTCATGAGAAGCTTTTTGCAATTTTCTTTTGTAATCTACTTTGTTCGTTGGAAATTTTGGGATCTTTAAAATTTTTGTAAGTTCCCTTTTTAAAATTCTTGATCTATGTTCTAAATTAAGGGTTTTTAATTACATATTAATGAAATTTGGGGTTTCATCTTCGGATCTGTGCTTTATTTTTTAAAAAAATTAGTATCTTTTCATTTTCTTTGGGCTTGAAAATTAGTTTTTTTTTCCCCAAAATATTGCTACTAATTTCAAAGTTTTGATTTTTGAGAAATTTTGATATCTGAATCCCTAAAATTAGGAGGAAATTAGGGTTCCTTTGCACATAAACAGCATATTAACTTTTTACTCAACATTTAGGTTTGTTTTTTAAATGAAAATTGTATGTTATGTCAGGTTCTTGAGCTCGCCGGCAATGCAGCCAGAGACAACAAGAAAACCCGAATTGTGCCACGACATATCCAGCTTGCCGTGAGGAACGATGAGGAGCTTAGCAAGCTGCTCGGAGACGTGACAATTGCCAATGGAGGTGTAATGCCCAACATCCACAACCTCCTTCTCCCAAAGAAAGCCGGAACCTCCTCCAAGGCGTCTGGAGGTGATGAGGATTAGATCACGTTAGTTTAGATTCCCAGATCCAAAGAAAAACCCATCTCCACTCTCTATCCTTTGATCAGATTCTGAGATTGAACCGTCTTGGATTTTAGCTTTGCTTGCCGTCTCATTAGTTTATTGAGCTTAGGGTTTGAAGAAGAAGGTCTTTTAATGTCTTTTTATGGAATTGTAGTTTGTTGACAGTGCGTAGTTATTAGGTAGTTTTAGGGTTTTTAGTTTAATGTGAATATAATTAATCATTATCTTCTACTTGCTTGATAGAAGAGTTGTGACTCATTTTTGTTCTATTTCTTGGTCATTGATGACATGAATGCAATATTTCAACTTCAGTGTTGTGTTGCTTTCTTGATCTTGATGATTGCTTTTTGTTGTTTGTTTTAATTAATATTTGCAATAATTGAAGTTCTTTGTGGGATATTATGAAAAGGGTAAAGACTTCAAGTGAATTCGGTTAGCTTAGGTACTCCAATAAAGCTGGGTTGTGAATAATAATTGCCATTGATTTGAGATGTAATGAGGATTGTAGTTTGTCGACGGTATTTGCCGGGTGGTAGTTTTCAATATAATTATTAATTTTGTTTTAGTATCGCTCCTATCGATTTATATGTTTTAGTTATACAAAAATGTTATTCAGAATGATATTAATAATTTTGATTTTTAATTTTTAGTTTAGTGTTTGTGTTGATCAAAGTTTGCTGTTGGATTTTGTGAAGATTTGTAAAGGTGAGTTGGTTTGAGCTCGCTTGATCGATCCAAATTGATTTGTATGATTTTGATTATAATTGGTTAAAGGAAGTGATTTAATTAGTTAATTTAATAATTAATTCGATAGGTTTTCAATTTAAAATTTTAAAAGAAGTCAATATCTCGATTTGAAGTCGTTGCTTTCCTGACCTTAGTGATCGAATTTCCTGTCTGTGTTTGATTAATGTTTGTATTAACAGAAGTCTGTCTTGTCATGGGATTTTATAAAAATGATTGGAATTGAGGATGAAGTGATTTTTAAGATCTTGCTTAGAGAGATTCAGAATCTTGTTCCGGTTTTGTTGCCAGTTGAGAACATGTAGCACTAAATCTGGTTGAAATTGTCAGGTTTTTGAATTTCATGATGTGTCTGAATAGGTTGACTTTGTAGTGCATGGCATGATTTTTTTTTTTTTTTTAATTAAGATAGTGTAAGGTGAGAATTATTTGGAACAAGAAATCAAGAATAGCATGGTGGGGGGCCGAACTCACAGTCACCCCAAAAGTAAAACCCAAAATCCCCAATTAGCATTACCATTCAAGCTGCAACCATTTAAATGGGCCGGAAGGCAATAATTATTGAAACAAGATTTACCCAAAGAGTCTATATTATGGAGCCATAGCCATCGAGAAAATGGGACTTATGCAAGGACAGGTTGTGCTGTTTTCATGGCCTGCACTGCATGCATGGTATCCATGTAGGAAAGGTCCCTTAAATGTAGGCGAGTCCATTTAGCAAAACCCTTTGTTTTTAACTTTCCCCTAAAACAAGAACCATTGAAGAAATGATAAAACATAAAAGATCAGCCCCTTGAAAACTGAACAAGAATTGGAAAAGAAAAACAAAGAAGAATCAGAGAGGATGGAGAGGAAGAATTCATGTGTGATTTTCGAACACACACAATGACAATAAAATACATTATTGTCACCTCTGTCTTCTATACATAATTATCTGCCTATATATCCAACTCTGAAATGGACTCTATCTGGCAACAAGAATTCAAGACAAATATTTGATGGCTCCAATTAAGGATGACAATAGATAGTAAATAAATAAATATTTGTCATTATTCGATCTATTTATGATAGATTTGGATAATTAAAAATGGATAATTATCAATAAAAAATTTATTATTTGTGAAGGATTTGAAATTGATATGAATATTATCATTAAAATAGTATTACCATTTTCAGAAAAGCTTCTTACCACAACGGCAAAAGTTTTCAATTAAATTATCTAACATTACATTATCTTTTTGGAAGCAAAAAAAAAAAGAAAATGAAAACTATATCAAATTCTTTTTTTTCCTTCCAAAAATACAATGTAATGTTAGATAATGAAATTGTTAATTAAAAACATTTGTAATTGTGATAAGGACTATATCAAAAGGTCTAATAGGAGTTCATGTAAATAGAAAATTTAGAGTTTAAATGTAAAATATTCAGATTCGAACCTTCATAATTTTTTATTGGTTGATGATTTAGTAAATTCAAAAAATTTTAAAGGATTCGTAAATTTTTTTTTGAATTAATAATTTATGCTGACCTTAAAAATGGGTAACTTCCCTTACTCTTAATTTTTTTTTGAAAAAAAAATAAAATATAAGGTTTTTTTTTTTCACCATATCATTAATTAAAGCAAAAATATATAGTAATGGCATCTTCTTTTTGGGCGGTTGAGACACTAGGAAAACATTAATTTATGATTGCATTTTCAATTCCCAAACTGTTTTATAATAAATAATGGTAGTTAAATGTAGGGAAGGCAATCTAACTCGTTTTTTATGGGTTTTGATCCGATCCGACCTTATGAGATCGATTTTTTTTTTTTAAATTTAAATTTTGGATCGGGTCGGATTCAAGTTTTAAGTAAATTCGATCCGATATTATATAAAAAATTATTTTTTAATTAATTATTTAATTTTTATTTATATATATATTTATATAATGATATTTTTAAATATTTATATTTAAAAAATAATATTTTATTAATTTCGAATCGAATCAGATCAGATACGATTTATATAGTATCAAATTTAATTCAAATTTAAATATATAAAAATAAAAAATTTTAAATAAAATCAAAATTAAAAATTTAATAACGCATAAAATTGAATTAAATTTTAAACGAATAAAATTCATCCCGAACTCGATACGATGTAAACCCTAGTTAAATGACAACAACTTTGTCCTTGGGTTTTGAAAGTGAAAAGGGAGAGAAAGCCCCATTTTGACAATTATAAATGATGTTCCCAAGGCCAAACGCGTCCACAAATAGTAAAAAAAAAAAAAAATTGCTTAACAGAGAAGAAACAAAACAAAACAAAAAATGAAAATGATATTTTTAATAGTCAAACGCGTAGCTTCCAAATTACTAGAACATCTTAGCATTTTGTCTTATGAAATTGCAAAGGAATGAGGTCATTGCTAAGAAATAAGGTCAAGACTTAACTTTGACATTTCTTAATGAAACATTGAAATCATGATTCTTTTTCTAGAAATTAGAAATATATATCCCCTTCATTAATCCACTTAAATAAATAAAAGAAGATTGTTAAATTTGAATAAATCCAAAATGATTACTTAACTAAGATTAGAAATGAAATACTTTAATTATTTTTTTATATGAATTCATTACTTTATCAATTGATCACATAATTGTTAATTTTATATATTTAAAAATATTAATTCTTTTATAAAGAATAGGTGATGATAATTTATTTATTTATTTATTAAATAATATTCACAAAATTATAGCATATTTATAGTGGATATATAAAATGGAAGACTTTTGAATCTCTTGACAATTTGGGAAACATGATGGATTTGGTTCAACTTTTCTCTTGTAACACGGTACACAATGTCTTATACAATAATGAGATAAAGAACAATGTTTTGATTAAACACAAAACATTACCAATCATAGTCAAGGAATAAAGGGGTTATTATAGTCATTTCACTTACACAAAGTAGGACATAAATGTCTTTGTAATAATGGAAAAAAAATCATATTCTTAAAAGTACAAAATTTAAAATATATATTGTATTTGAACAAATAAAATGGCATTATATGTTTTTATTTATAATTTATATAAAATATATCATTCTTTTATTGATGAAAATAGACATATATGTTATTATATTTTTTCTTATTAAATATTAATAAAACAAAAAATCAATAATTATTAATTATTATCTAAAATATTTAATAATTTTTTGATATAAAAAAGTTGTAGTTTGCAAGTAGAGATAATGATTGTACGTATTAAGATTTAAAATTCACACTAATCATCATAAAAATGATAATGATTTACACGTGATAATTAGATTATTATGTTTATTAAGTACTCGATAATCTTATATGACAATGATCTTAGATAGTTAAAAATAAATTGATCACATTTTAAAAGGTAATTTAATTTTTATCCAAATGTATAAAAATTTTATTATCGATATGAAGTGATATACAAACTTAATAATAGTTAATGTTACCCATTCAATATGCAAATTAAAAACTTGCTTTCTCAACTTAAAAAACTTTTTTTGTATCAAAATTATAATTATTTTATATTTTCAAGCAAATATTTATTGTAATAAGTTAAAAAGAATTGTGTGCTTTAAAAAAAAAACTTTTTATATATAATATATTTTTTAATGATTTTAATAGATTAATTTTATTTTATAATTCATAAATTTTTATTTAATTTATATTATAAAAATTAATTTATCTTGCAATAAATTTATTTATTGATTCAATGATTTAATTATATTTTATTATAAAATATTTTATAAATTGTTATCTTTAAATAATATAAAATCATTAATTTGTGTAATTATTATAATATGTATAATTATTTTGATATTTTTAAATAAATAATATTTGATTTTTAGTAACATATAATATTTAATTCTTCAAAACTAATAATTGTTAACAAAATAAAATAATTTAAAATTATGAATGATAAAATTACTTTAATAATAAATCAAATTTAATTACTCTCATATCTTGAAATTAATATTAAATAATACCTTAATATTGATTACATGAATTAATTAAATTAAATATTATATTAATATTTCATTTTTTTGAATAATCTAATATATTTCATATTAGATTGGAAAGACAAAGTTATCTTGTTCGTTTAAATTGTTTTTAAATAAACTAATCTTTATTTTTAAAAAAATAACAAACTTATCCTTCCAAAACAACTACTAATAATTATCATTAATCATAAAAGGATTTTTTTTTCTCCAGGTGTTGTTAACCTGTCAAAACAGAAACTTAATTACTCCACTAAATCCTAAATCTCTAAAATGCCCTCCAATAGACAGCTTTTTTTTCCTCTTTCTTTACCAAATTTCCATTTGAAACCCCAAGAAAAATTAAAATAACAAATAAAAATAACAAAAACAAGAAAAATAAAAAGGGGAGCGAAAAGGGAAAAAAAATCTATGTTGTCAGCTCATTGTAGGAATTTTCCTGGTCAACTTTTTTACATGGATTTAACAGCAAATGTTTTTTTCCTTTTTTTTTTCCAATGAGTTGCCATTGATTGGATCTAGTCATAATAAAAGGCCCCATAATTGTCTTTTTCAATTGTTCACATTTTAGGATTTTTCAATTACTAATAGAAAAGGTTGGTAAAGTTAAAAGGAAAAGATTTGAAATTTTTTTTTTCTTTCTTTTGAGCTCTTTTTTAAGCTCTATTCATCATATCCTTTCTGGCTTTTTGGGTTTTTGTTTCAAAATTTGGTTTTGATCCTATTTTTTGGCTTTCCAGGGGAAGATAAATTCTGGGTTTTGTTTGGTTTTCGAGTTCTGATTCCAAGTTTCCATCTTTCATTAAGTTTTTGAGGAAAATCGGCTTTTTTTAGCAGATTTGAAGGGTTCTTTTGATGGAAAATTGAGTTGAGTCGGTGACAAATGTTACAAGTTTGAACTTTTCATGATAGATTTCGGTAGGGTTTTGGGTTGTGTTGTGTTGTGTTGTGTTGGTGGTGAGGGGTTTTGGTTATTGATGAAATGAAAAGGAGTCCATTTTGTGCTTGTGATGATGCTGATGATACAAGGCCAAATGGGTGTCATAAGATCATATAGTTTGGGGTTTTTGGTAATTCTGCTTTGTCTATCATTGGCTGTCAGCTTAGATTACAGGAAGGACGGAGAAGAAGCATATCTTAACCAGTTAGTAGATCCAGCAACTGGGAAGATTGATGAGAATCTGGTAAAGGAGATTACTTTGCTTGTTTGCTCTTAAGTTCAATTCATTTGCTTGTATAAACTTCTTTGTAAGAAGCAATTTGCTTATGTGATTGGTTTTGTTTACTTTAATGCCCATTGTCTGCAATTCATTTACTTGAACAAAGTTTTTATGGATTTAAAGCAATTATGGATTTGTTTATTAGCAAATAGTTCATATTCACTGAAACCATGCTTTTAGCCTTTTATTGTACTTTTAACCTTTTATTGTTGGGGTAGAAATGGTTGACAGCATGTTTAATGAAACCCCGAGAATATGTTGGAACCATACTTGCCATTGACTCAAGCATTTTAACTTTTGTAATATTTAATGATTTTTTAATCATTACTTAGAGGTGTTAAGGTAGTTTTGGTAATTTTCTGTATTGTTTATCTATGAAGTGTGCTTATAAGTTGGTTGGAAGCGGGGAAAGAGAACTAACATTAGAGGTGGAAATATGTGGGAGCATTATGCACTAATGCATTGAAATATCTGCTGGAATTAGAGAGTTTTTGACTATACCAGTAGCTTGCCTATATGGATGGATAGTGCATAGTAAACTTTTGAGAAATAGAAGGGGCATTTGGTGTTCGACTTTTTTGGGTCCATTTAGTATTGCTGAAATTAAGGTGCACTCTGAATTGTCTTCTTGAAATATGTTGTTTCATAATGTTTTTAAAACTTGTTATACCAGTTGATGATGAAAGCAACATTGGATATTGACAACATAGATTGGTGAAAATATTCGATAGGTAGTGACAATCATTATTCAAAAGGTTAACAGTTGCACCTGATGTTAACAATGAGTACCTAGTAATTTTCAGTCAATAGGATAGGACATTAAGATGGTTTTGGTTTCTGTAGGTTTAGGAAGTAGGAACTACGTCCTCTTTCCCTTTGCTACAACATTGTTTAAAATTATTAATTTGTTTACATGCAGGTTGAGTTGTTATGGATAACTTGCAGACAGGATTTGAATGGTTTAAAGGAAGCTTTTGAAGATCCCAAGTTACATCTTCTGGAGGAAATACCCAGTTCAACCAATGACATCAATACAAAACCCAGTTCAACCAATGATATCAATACAAAATGTCGCTCATTAGCAAAAGAAAACATTCAGAAATTGATTAATGTTCTCCATCCCCAGTTAAAGCAAGCTCTTTCTGACTGCATAAGAAAGAATAATCTTCTATTCCAAGTATCCGGAGAAGATAGTGGCTTTAAGAATTGGTACAATAGATATTTTGAGTCATTGTTTCGCTGGCCTGACATCCCTAGAAGGACTTTAGCTACTCAGAGCATTGCAGTAGCCCCTGCCTTGAACTTAGGCCCATCCCCATCTCCATCACCATCACCATCACCTGCTCCAGCCCCTTCTCCTGCTTCTGAATCTCCTGATTTTATTCCAAATCCATTGCAAAGTCCAGCATCTTTACCCTCTCCACTTCCTAGACCTTCTCAACAAGCTGCATCTCCGATAAATGATCCTTTGGACAATTTAAGTCCTCCCAACAGAGATTCAGAAAGCAAAGGGACTGATAACAGTAAAACAATTATTGTTGCTTGTGTTGTGACTGCGGTAGTAACCTCTGTTGTTGCAGCATTGTTCTTCTTTTTATGCTGTCGTAGAGATTCTGAAGCTAAGCAAAATGATGAAAGCCCCCTTCTCAGTTTAAGCTTAAGTGACTTCTCTGGTGATATATACTTTCCCACAAGCTGATGTTGTCTAGAAGCTTTTGACAAATTTTAATCAAAACTTTTTTTTCCAGGTTCTTCTCATGCATATGCTGTTGGATCTGATAAAGAAGAGAAGCTCGGTCACCAATCATTTGGTAATGAATCAAGCCTACATAAAAAGGCTTCAACCAATGGCAATGCTTACATTGAAGCTAATGCTCTTCCAATCTCCTTGGATGGAAAGTCATCATTTGGAGCTGTTGCTGGTGCCACCAAAGCATCAGCTGAATCTTCTGATACATCAGGCAAAACTAATTCTCGGCTACCACTGCCTCCAGGAAGGGTGGGTACTTCACCAGCTGGATTACCTCCTTTGAAGTCTCCTCCTGGCAGAGCAGATCCTCTCCCTCCTGAACCTCCTGCCCCAATTAGGGCCAGTCCTCCTCCACCACCTCCTGCACCACCTCCCTCTATGAAACCTGCTTCTGCCAATGTAGGCCTCCGACCTCCTGGTCCTCCTCCGCCACCTATACCTCCTAGTGCCAAATCTGGTCCTCGCCCACCAGCTCCTTCAAGTACTGGTCTCGTTCCTCCTAGGCCACCTCCATCAATGCCCTTAGGTTCAAAGATGCCTCGACCACCAAGTGTACCACAACGAACACCAAATGCTATCACTGGCGAGGGATCTGGCTCAGGGGATGATGCCAATGCTCCTAAAGCCAAACTTAAGCCATTTTTCTGGGATAAAGTTGCAGCCAACCCTGATCATTCAATGGTGTGGAATCAGATTAAATCTGGATCATTCCAGTACGTAACAATTCATTTCTTGTTTTTCCATTTACTCTTGATGCCAATGGATAAGTATGGGATACTTGATACTACCTTTGCAGGTTCAATGAGGAGATGATAGAAACTCTGTTTGGGTATGCACCTGTTGACAAGAACAAAAATAATAGAAAGAAAGAGCCCTCTACACAGGATCCTGTGCCTCAATATATTCAACTCCTTGACCACAAGAAATCACAAAATTTAGCAATCCTTTTGCGGGCATTGAATGTGACCACAGAAGAAGTTTGTGATGCACTTCGTGAAGGTGATTTCCTCCTTATTTATCCTTTCAAAATGTGCTTTTGGGCAACCTATGCATAGGTTTGTGAACCATTGCTCCAGTCAGATGCTTGTCTGGCATACATGTCTATGAGTGACGCATGCTCAGAAATTAGGGATCCATGTCACCTACTATTCTCTTTACTACAATCCTACAATTAGCCAATCACCAATCAAGAATTATGTAGGGGTCCACTACTTAAAACTGTGGGCTCTACATAATTTTTTGATAGACCCCAACAATGCTGAATTATGTTTGGTTAGTTGTGCTACACTAATTGTAGGTGATATGCTCCAGCAGTTAGGCTTACAAGCATTTTCACCAGTAATTATAATGTCCTTGCTTTCAACTACTGGTGGATAATTGTTGATAATTAAGCAAGAATTCAATAGAGCATTTACTTATACCAGTTATTGATCCTTGAAAGTAGCACTATCGTCGATGGAATCTGAAAATTTTCTATATATTTTGCTATTAGTTGATTCCTTTTGATTTTTCATAAATTATACCTCATCTTGAAAAAGAAACTCAGTTGCCATATTTTATATATCTACCTTGACTATGGTTATGCTAATGCCTGAATAATGTCGCACATGAACATTTAGTTGAAGCTAACAGTATGTGATAGTGTAGTCTGAAGGGTTTTTCTCCTGCTCTATTCGGTTTTGGGTCAAGGAGGAAGGAGTTGTCATACTGACCAAGCTTTTCTATGCTATGAATTAACATTTTTATTTGAATATAACATAGCTGGAATATTGCACTCCAACCAATTAACCACATCATTTGCTTTTTCATCATAGTCAAACACTATTGAGGTTTAGAGGAAATAGACATAGGTTCATTCCAGTAAAATGGAAAATTATTACAACACGGGTTCCTAAAGCTTGTTTAAAGTGTGATATTATTAATTGCCAAATAACTACATTGGTTTCCCTTGAACCAAAGATACTTGTTTGAAAACCTCTAGTTTAGCTCTTAGTATCCGAAAAGGGTAGTGCTCCTCTCGCTCACTCTGTGTATATGTGTGCATATCTGTTTGTTTATTTATTATGTTGGGGTGGGGAAGGAGGGTTTGGGGTATTTACTTCTAGCTATTGTAATATAAAGATGTGGACAATGCATTGCAGGCCTTTCTCCAGAGGCCATGGATGACAATTGTCCTGAACTTGTAATGATTTATGGACTAATCTTAGTACTAATATACTGAAATCTTGTTTCTGATTTCTTAAATATCTTAAAAGGGAGCATTTCATAACTGAGAGAGCTTCAAGAAACTTTATTTAATTGATCAAGCATGTGTTCAATGGGCTCAATGCTGTTACTCTATCTTGATTCTTGTCTCTCAATTGTTGAATTTATGTATTACTGTGTTTCTTTTTTTTTTTTTTGGGTATAAAAAAGGGTAGTACTAATGTGCTTAGTTTTATTGGCAAAAAAAAAAAGTGTTTAGTTTTCAATCATGATATACTAACCTGTTCTTTTGAAATCAGGAAATGAGCTCCCTGTTGAACTCCTTCAAACCTTATTGAAGATGGCACCGACGGCAGATGAAGAACTCAAACTTAGATTGTTCAGTGGTGAAATTTCTCAAATTGGTCCTGCTGAGCGGTTCCTAAAAGTCTTGATTGACATCCCTTTTGCTTTTAAACGAATGGAAGCACTGCTTTTTATGTGCACTCTTCATGAGGAGGTTACTTTCACTAGAGAGTCCTTCGCAACCTTAGAGGTGGGTTATTAGATTTTAAATTGTATGAATTGCATGATCAATATTTAGGTCCAGTAATTCATACAAGGTATATCATACATCAAAAACATTTTTTAGATAGTCAACACAATGTAATTTTAAGGATGTATATTTTCATGGAAAAAGAAATACTCTTCCATGATGTTTTATTCAATCAAATTAAGTCTCTTTCCTATTTTGGCAGGTTGGTTGCAAGGAACTCAGAAGTAGCCGCCTATTCCTCAAGCTATTAGAAGCTGTCCTTAAAACTGGAAATCGCATGAATGATGGGACATTCCGTGGTGGTGCACAAGCTTTCAAACTTGACACACTTTTGAAGTTATCAGATGTTAAAGGAGTAGATGGCAAGACAACACTTTTGCACTTTGTTGTCCAAGAAATAATACGCACTGAAGGTTTGAGAGCTGCCCGTGTTGCAAGAGAAAGCAAAAGTTTTAACAGCATAAAATCCGATGATCTTCTTGAGGATGTTTCCCCTGATACAGAAGAGCACTACCGTAGCCTTGGTCTTCAGGTGGTTTCACGTTTGAGTAGTGAACTTGAAAATGTAAAGAAAGCGGCAGCTCTTGATGCTGAAAGCTTAACAGGAACTGTTGCCAAACTTGGCCATGCACTGCTAAAAACACGTGATTTCTTGAACTCAGAGATGAAAAGTACAGAGGAAGAAAGTGGTTTTCACGAAACATTAAAGAGTTTTGTGCAGAATGCAGAGGTTGATGTCATGTCGTTGCTCAAGGAAGAGAAGAGAATAATGGCTTTGGTGAAGAGCACCGGTGATTATTTTCATGGTAATGTACAGAAGGATGAGGGCTTACGATTGTTTGTCATTGTACGGGATTTTTTGATAATTTTGGATAAGGTGTGCAAAGAGGTCAGAGATGCCCCATGGAAGCCGGTAAAAGCACATAACAAACAGGTATTGAATGCATCATCTTCCTCTGAGTCTCGTTTTGAACAACCTTCTCCTGATCCTCGTCAGAAGCTTTTTCCTGCAATTGCTGAGCGAAGGATGGAAGATTCTAGTTCTAGTTCAGATGACGAGAATTAATAGTGCTTATTTGAAGAAGGTATGCTGTTCTTATCCTTGTCAAGCAAATCTTTTACCTTGCCACGTTATATGCTGAAATTTAATACTGAGACATATATGTGCCATAGATTGTGTTGCTGGTGATATCTAAGTTCTGTTTTTCCTCAGATGATGTTACCTTGGCAGTTGATCAAGATGTGAAGCCCCAAAGCATCGGTGCCAAAATTATTTAATTAAAGGAATACGTATGAAGTACCAGCAGAAAGGGGTTAAGCGATTGGCATTGGCTCTTCAATTCTAGATTTCTATGGAGCTACTAACATCACAAACTGCAGCTGACCTTCCTTTGGTATTGGATTCATGGTTCTTGTTGATTACCTTCATCTTCCCAACTTGTGCATTAATAGTTAGATTACTTAGATGTAGAGATGCCTTCATTTTTTTAAAAATTTATAATTCTTTGTTAATAAAGTCTCTGTTGATAATTTTGATTTGAGAGAATATTTATCCTGTTAGTGTTGAAATTAGAAACTGCTTTACTGTCTATAAATTTTAAAGGGAAGAAATTTTGATATCGACAATTCTCGTTCTGAGTACATAAGAATTATTTTGTTTGGTAGGAAGGATGGAAAGGGACTGAAATGAAGTAAAAGCTTTTTATCTTTCCAGTTTTGATCCTTCCTACCAAACATAGGGTAAAGGTTTATTATAGCTGCATTTTGCCAGGTATGGCTGCAAACTAGATAAGATCATGTTATATTCCTATTCAGTGAAGGAATAACAAACTTGGGTCTCAAATTTTTCCAAGATTGAGAGTGGAAGATCAGCACCATCATTAAACAAACAGCATAAATCTTGAGTGAGGAAAGGCTTTAATATGTGGCTATATTCCAATATCTGAAGTGGCTGCAGCATTTCCACAGCTAAAAATTCAAACATCTATGACAGAAGACACCGATTCTTCTTCAAGGAAAAGTAGGTCCTAACAGATGCCGAAGCCAGATGCATTTGCCGTCAAAATATTTATTGCCACTAAAAAAAGATGAGAAAAAGCCTGAACATAAAGAGGTAAAACGGACCTAGACGGCTGACATCCAATGAAACTTTAAAAAATATTCCTTTCACACACCTTTGCATCATTTCATAGTGTTCTTAACCTGTCTATTCATGCATATCAAATTGATGGAAACCGGAATAGGATCAAATATATATATATCGACAAAATTGATTAATAGTGAAACTGAGTTATGGTACATACCAATTTGTATGGTATTGTTAATTACGGTTAGTTTTATCCTATAAAAGATGTTAGGAGTGAAAATGGTGTAATACTTACATGTATCAAGTCAAACTCTATGTGCAAAATACAAGGTTTCCTTTTGGGACCATGAGATACTGAGCCTCCTCTAAGGACTCTTTACTTGGACTCCAAGTCTACAGTTTTTTCCACCATGCCTGACTATGATAACTGTTTCTATACTATAACCTTGAGAATTTGGGTGATTGCACAATCATGTTTTTGTGCTTTTCATCCACGAAAAGAATAAGGACTAATGTTCTAAATCTAACATAAGATTCTACTCAA
Organism: Durio zibethinus; assembly: GCF_002303985.1. The sequence goes on along the minus strand of NW_019167993.1, from coordinate 2,470,460 downwards.
ATTATTGTCAGAATAACGGAACAGAAGAACTTGAGTAGACTAGTTTTTTCGATTAAGGTCTCCTGTCTGTATTCTTCTGAACAAACTTGGTAGCTGTTATATTATCTAAGGTCTTAATTTCTCTTTTAGAAAAATATGGAAACTATGAAAATTATGCAATGTTTGTTGTTGAAATTGAGTGGAGAACATAACATCAAGAATAGATGGTTTTACAAATCTTGCCAGAAACCTACTTAAGATTCTCAGCAAAAGGATAATCATTTTGCCTCATCTTCTATACTGATTTTTCTATGGTCACCAGAAAGCATCAAATTCATGCCTAGTCTACCAGTCACAGTTCCTTCTCACCGGTGAGTACTGTCCAAAAGAGAATGATTCTTTTTGTTTTTTGCTTTACACTCTTCAAAATATTCCCAGGGAATTTGTTCTCTCCTTTCTCTAAGGAGTCACTCACACTATAAGATGCCAAACCCCACAAAGCTCTCTCCCAGAAAAATTCTGAACTCATAACATTCTTTTGGTTATAATTTTGCAAATGAGTAGTTGCATTAAACTTGAAGTTGAAACAGAAGATCAAACTCCTCAGAAATGGTGCATTTCGTTAGCCGAAGACGTATTCAAGAGGTTTCTCTCCCAGGGTAGTCCAACAGTGCATAAGGTGTTTGGAGAAGGATCACTGTTTAGTCCCTTGTTGTTTGGAAATTTCTTTGATCCGTCAGATGCCTTTCCTCTGTGGGATTTTGAATCAGAGAGCTTATTATCTAATCTAAGAAACTCTGGCAAGAGCTCAGTGGATTGGTTTCAGACAGATCAGGCTTATGTACTTAAAGCAGAACTACCAGGTAAGTGTTTTTGAGCACCCCTTTAAGCATTCTGATGTTAGAATGTAAATGTAATGGTCCTACATGTATATGAACCTAAGTAGTGGAGGTATTATTCCATAACTTGCAGCTTTCTGTGCCCTGAAAAACAAGGAACCTTGTTTCGAAACATTTTGGTTCCAGAAAATGGGAAAAATAAGATGAAGCTGAGCATGGAAATAAGGCCAAGACTCCATGGATTTAGTGGTTGTTTATTTTGTCATGACTGATCAATGATGGTTTTGGTTTGATGATTGAAGCAGGAGTGGGGAAAACAAATGGACAAATCCATGTCGAAAAAGGGAAAACTGTGGAAATTAGTGGACAACTAAAGCAGCAAAGAGAATCCAAGACAAAGGATTGGAGAAGCTGCAATTGGTGGGAATATGGATATGTAAGGAGGCTTGAACTGCCAGAAGATGCAGATTGGAGAAGATTAGAGGCATACCTGAGTAACGACGTGATCCTAGAGATTAGAATTCCTAGAAATCCTTTGCATACTGATACTCCTGAAGATGCAGTTGGCAAAAATTCAGAGTGAATGAACATGATAATCTTGACATAATGAAAACTTTTATGTGATATATGACAGCATGAGACCATGTAAGAATATAGGCCTGATCAATTATCTGAAATGAATTGCAGAGAAGAAGGATCAAGTTGCTTTTAATGTAAAAAATTCTTAATCAACCAACAAACAAACAATTAAGAATTGGTATTATTCAATTCTCCCAGACATTAAGTTTCAAACCCTGTGCTTACTGTTCATTTTATAGGAGGACTGGAGTTCAATTACAGTAAATACAGCCTATTTGAAACCATTGAGGACTACATCATAAGCATCACCAACCACCTAAATATGCCTGAAAATCTAAAGGTTAGGTCAGAATCTTCAAGAATGAAACATGCATAAAAAATATTGGGAGCCTGCTAAAACAGGATATGAACTATGCCAGACCTGAGCATGCAGTTTTTAACCAATGGAAAACGTGACTTCCTTTGTATTTACTGCATTTTTTTAAGGAAACATCATCATATAAAGAGCTAATTGAAACAATAAAAAAAATGTATGGATTATTACCTCAAGTCAACGTTCTTTAATGCCTTATCTTGAAGTCCTGAAGTCCAATCTTCAGGCCAATAACACTTTGTCCATGTTCCTGTTCATTTTTCAGTCAACCGTAATAGCCAGTCCTTAAGTTTTTAGCATAATTCCAGTACAAGAATGTAGAAATATCTGCAATAATAATAAAAATTCATGGCTCCATCATGATTTTAGAAGAAGAATGTGGATGCAATCATTTCTCATTCTAACTTTTTCTTTTTGTTTCTTACAACAAGCTATACTCTAACTTATCCTTTTCCTCCTAATAACTTGGAGCAATTTACTTTCACTTGATCAAATATTACAATCCAAAGGGCTCATTGACTGAATTTTTTATATTTTGGATATAATTAATAAGTCCAGTAGGTCCATTAAACTTTGAACAAGTTGGCACTTGGTAATCCATTATTAAGCTAGGGAATCTTACAAATCATGCATTAGTCTTATAATATTTTGGTTCAACTAGAGTCCAATAAGCCTAATGATTAGGCTCAATAAGCTACAAGTATTTTATTTGGGTAGTTAATATTATGAGATTCAATTTTTCATGAGCATTTCTCTCTCCTTTTAGTATATAGCAAAAAATTCCTTGTGGATAAGCTACATATATTTATTTTTTAATTTAAAAAAAATTTGAATCCTATTTTTAATCAAAAAAATCATATGTCAATCATTAAATTAAATTTTCGGTTGTATATATTTACATTATTTTATAAGTTGTAAGAACAATTACAAGCTTATTTGCAAGATGAATATGACCATAAATACACCCAAAATAAATCCAAGTGGCCAATAAAGAGAAGATTTGGGTGACTAATGATGAAGTTGACAACTCTAGCAAAAGGAAGAAAAGAGGCATACTTATGTTTTTTTTTTTTTAAAACTGGTTTTGCCTACCAATATTTCACTATAAGACAAATTTAAGACTAACAAACTTAAGAGGAAAGTATCCTAAAATATTGGGTTTTGAATGAGCCCTGAATGGGGCACATCTGTAGTATAAGAAATGCAGCAGAATGTGACATTTTCTGATACATTTTAGCTGACAGAGCACCATCCTAAGTTATAATTTAATGATGTGATTTAGAAACAAGGTTGCTTTCAATGTCCTACTCTCATACCTTGAAAAACATTCTTTCAATTTTTTTTTCCTGCAGGCCTCCCATCCAAAATTTGTAGTCTAAAAACTTGGATTAACCTGTCAAACATATGTTTAATCCGAACCGGCTGCTTAATTAATTAAACCAATTAGGTTAATCATGCTCTAATCACCTGCCATGTGCTTAACAAAAGGCATCCAAGACACAATGTATAAATATTAGACATACAAGATTAGAATCTAAGCTTCATTTGGACGGCCGATGAAAGAGATTTTTCCTGCACCGTTATTTTATCACTGAACCTTCTCACTATCCAAATGAAGTACTAATCTCTCGGATTAACCGAAAATGTGAAACTGATAAAAGCTGCAGCTTCAAGGCTTAATGGGGTTTATTTCACTGATTAAATTAAGGAGTTAATTAATCTTATGGTACACAAGTTTGATGGATAAATTATTGATTAAGCCAAAAGAACATAGTGACAAGAAGCATACAAACAAATAGTAAATGCTTGTTGCAATTCAGACCATGCAAACAGACATAGATCTCATCAACTGGTGTTATATATATATATATATATATATATATATAAATAAATAAATTTAATTATAGAAGGATTTGTAATAAATAAAAATGGGTTATCAGGTGAATTTAATTGGTGATCATCAACTTCATTTCCCAACATTTATTTCTCAGTGTACCAAACAATTTTCCAATGGTATAATTCTTCACACCTAACAGCTTAATTATTTAATGTTTTCACCATGCATTTAACCAAGAATTGCAGGAGAAAAATGATTTTCCAAGCTTTCATTATCTTAAGTTAAAGCAGAAATATTCGAGGAGGATAATTTTTGCTTGGGAAAGAGGCAATTCCATTAAGTCAAATTCCAACTTATTTGTTCACATGCAAAGGCTGGCTTTGTTGGTTCACATTGAGTTCATATGTATTATCACTTTATTAATAACATGCTTCATAGTGTCATGTTTGAATCATATAAAAATCAATGAAATTTCAAAGAATAAGAAGTTGAAATTTTGCGATAAATTTTTTTTTGTTGCTTTTTATATCCATACGTAAAGGGTAAAAGAACAAAAAAAATGAAGATTTAAAACTTAATCCTTGATTTGAAATGGGATAACGAATATAATCTTAAAATGATCGATCGTTATCGATTCTTAATAACTTAATATAAAAATGTGTATACATACATGATCATTAAATTAAAAACATATGATCTTACAATGTATAATACATCTAACAGGGTAAATAACGAATTGTTCATCAATCATGATCGAATGCAACCAACAAAAATGTTCTTAGAGTGATGATAACAGATTACCAAAAAGAGGCAAGCCATGAACATCAAACAAATTTGGAAGAGAAAGATGTCAAGTCATTTTTTCTATTAGGTAAAGAAAATTCGTCAGAGATTTGGGGTATGTTCAAGCTGAAAAGTGACCAAATAGCACAAATCCTTGAAAACAATCTTTTTCAAAGGAAAGTAGTGAGTTAATGCAACAAGCTTGGGATAAAAAAACATGGGTAAAGAAGAAGCCTGGTATAGGGAGAAAAAAGGACCACAAAGAATGAAGTTGAGTACCAAAAACCAAAGGGATATGCCAACCAACTTTTTCCCATGTGTGATGGCAACTTTATTTATTTATTTATTTTTGTTTTAATAATTTTCACCAAATCAAAGATGGACTGATCCAAAGGTTTTTATACTATAATTAAAGTGAAAAAAAAATTTCTTGACACCCAAATGAAGCAAAGAGAGAAATTTTTTTTTATTTATTGGTGTAGTAGAGTAAAAGGTTGGATTTTTTTTTTATAATTTGCTTTAGGTATGAGAAAAAGAAAGACACAAATGTTTTGGTTGCTCTATTGATAATTTTTTTGATATAATATTTTTATCAAATAATATTTATCAGATTAATATAAGTTTTAGATTTTATGAACGAAATTAAATTATTATCACATGTTTTTTATTTATCAAATAAGTTTATCTGATAATATTTTATAATTTCGTTAATAAAATTTAAAAACTCGATTAACTATCTATTAAATCATTTTTCTTAACATTACATATACTCTTAAATGTAAGTCTTACTAATGAATCATTATGTGGGCTTAATAGTATAAAAGAAAAATACAAGCATAAATAACATTATCATTTTAATTATTTTATTATCTATATGTGGAAAGCATGCAATTTTTAAATAAGTAAGACCAAGTCCATGGAAAAACCCAATATGCATCTCAAATTTCAATGAAGTTTCTCCTATTTTAAAAGACATATATACTTCTTTTTTCTTCCCAATTTTATATTAGCATCATTGACACTATCCAACCATTTTTTTTGTAAAAAAAAAATTAAAATAAATAGATTATTTAATTTCTTAGATCAAAATAAAATGTATCGAATCCAACAATCTAACATAAATTGTTATAAGTTTAGTATCCAACCATTGTTATCTTATGGATAGCATATAAAAGAATCAATAATGTAGGTTGGTTTAAATTTATGTGCTGGCTGAAGAGCTTGAAGCTTAGTTTTGGGTTGATAGAATTGGGGGCCAGACTACAAGTATCTTCCTTCTACCTTAAAATTTAGGTTATATAGAATCATACTTTTAGCAAGAACATACCAAAAAAAATGTTAATAATTCTTTATATTCATTCATTTTTTTTATGGGATATATTAAAAATTTCTCCCTCAATGTGCCAATTAATATTGTATTTGATGTTATATGACATATAAATATGTCACATTATTTTTTCGAAGATTAGAATTTGAAAAATATTTAATTTTTACAACTTTTTAATCACTTTTGTAAAAATAATTAAGAAATATCATCAAAATTTATTCAAACTTAATTTCATCTCGAACGATCTTTGCTTTCTTTTTAAAATTTTATCTAAACTTAATTTTATCTCAAATTATCTTTATTTAAAATTTTAAAGTTGATTTTTTCACAACCAAATTTATTAAAAGTGCATAAAAATTTTTAATTTCATGATCTAACAGTTAAAGAATTTTAAAGAGAAATAAAAATTTTAGTTTCGAATCAAATTTTTTTCTCTTCGGATTATGTCCATGAATGAAAATAATTATCAAAATTACATGAGTGGACAATTTTAACCTTAATAATATAGCAATATATCCTACATAACCAAGGGCAATCTTGTCATACCAACCCAGTAGAGATTCCTTCAAGCACCCTGCAAACTTCCGCCAGACCACCACTTCAAAAATGTTCAAATCCCAACGGTAACAAAAGTCCAAAAGCCAATTCCTATTTTATTATTTCATGATTAATTAAAAAAAATCCAAAAACAAATTTTTACCAACAAATTATGATTATGATTATTATTATTATTACTTTTTGCAGGATTAAATTAAAATTTTTTTATTGTTTGATCATCCTCCTTCTCATCATCATCTTTCTGGTAGTAAAAGGAACGGCTGTGATACACTATTGGTAGCTTTGAATGCAATTCATGGTCCCACTTTGCTAGACCCAAAATTTACTGTCTCCAACATCTTACAAGCTTCTCTTTCTCTCTCTTTTCTTCTTCAAAAGTGGGTGCAAAGAACCAGAACAAACCTCCATTTCAACATAACATAACTCCCACAACTACTTCCACTACCACCCCAAGCCCTTTAAAAGTAAGTTTTTTTTTTCCCTTTTAAATGTATTTTTCTATAGTTGAAGTCTTCAAGTTTGTTTTTTTTTTCCCATTTTTTGATAAAGATTCAATCTTCATGCTCTTCTTGTTAGTGGGTATCTTTTGTTTTTCATTTTGGACTTAAAAATTGTTTAAACCAAATTTGAGGGGGGGTGGGGGTTAAATTATTTTTTCAAAATTTTTTGCCATTTTCTCGGTAAAGATTCAATCTTCATGGTCTTCTTGTTAATGGGTATCTTTTGTTTTTTGTTTTGAGGTTTTATTTTATTTTTAAGTATTTTTATGGTTAAAATTTGTTTTTTTATTGTTTTGCTAGATAGGAATTGAATCTACATGGTCCTTTTAGTAAGTACCTTTTGTTTGTCATTTTGGGGTTCAGATTGGCTATTTGTCCCGAATTTTGGGGTGAAGTTTCAATTTTGTAGCTCAATTTTTCATGCTGTTTTTGGATGTTTTTCTTTTCTGGATGTGAAGTTTCAATCTTGGTAAATTTATCTTCTTTTACTATTCTTTTGAAATAAAAAAAATGGAAGCTAAATCTTTTTTTCTTTTTCCTTACCATGTTTTGGGTGAAAATTTTTATTGGATTTGCAGAAGAAATACATTGCATAGAAGTGAGTGGAGAAAAGGGACAACGGCTTGGATTTGAGAAAATGGTTGGCACTGCACATAATGGTAGGCTCCGGCTAGCCTTTTCACTTGTAAACGGCTCCCAAGATCTTGGCCCCAATAGCGCGCCGGCGAGTAATGCAGGTTCAGAATGTGGTGGCATTGAGTTCACTAGAGAGGATGTGGAGGCATTAGTGAGTGAGAAAATAAAATACAAGAACAAATTTAACTACAAGGTGAGTGTGATCTGTTGTATTTATGGTGATTTAGTTTGAATTAGTTTTGATTTTTGCTTGTTTTGGTTAATTCAGGAGAGATGTGAGAACATGATGGAGTATATAAAGAGGCTTAGGCTATGTATTAAATGGTTCCAAGAACTTGAGGGAGAGTATGCATTTGAACAAGAGAAATTAAGGACTGCTTTGGAATTGACTGAGAGGAGATGCTCTGAAATGGGTATGAATCATTTATTCACTTTGTTTTATATGATTTATGCTTGTATAGGTTCATTTTTGAATGTAAAATAATATATTTTCTTGCAGAGGTGGCTCTGAAAAACAAGGAGGAAGAACTGAATTTGATAATTTTGGAGCTTAGGAAAAGCTTGGCTTCCTTACAAGAGAAGCTTGCAAAAGAAGAATCGGAGAAGAAGGTAAGAAGGGTGATATCTTTTTTTTAGTCCAACATGTTTTAGTCATAAACTTTTCATGGTTTTTTTTTTTTTTTGGTGTTTGGAAAGTGATTAGTTCTTTTGAATATGACAATTAGGCTGCAGTGGATTCTCTTGCAAAAGAAAAAGAAGCTCGGATTAGTATTGAAAGGGCACAGGCTTCTCTTTCAGAAGAACTTGATAAAGTTCAAGGCGAGCTTGACAGTGCCAATCAAAGGGTAAATATAAGAATGAAAATTTGATGTCACCAAAATCCGTTGCACCTTGGTTTTTACTGTTGCTGTATTTAGAATATAAATTTACTTAGGTTAACTCATTTGATTCTTGAATGCTGCAGATAGCATCAATTAATGATATGTACAAGCTACTACAAGAGTACAACTCAAGTTTACAGTTATATAACAGTAAACTCCAGACTGATCTTGATGCAGCTCATGAAACCATTAAGCGTGGAGAGAAAGAGAGATCAGCCATAGTGGAGAATCTTCACAACTTAAGGGGTCAACATAAATCATTGCAAGATCAACTCATTTCATCTATAGTGAGTTTCCATGTTGGAAAGCCATCTCTTGTTACATATTTTTATCATGTGTGGTAATCTGGCCTTTTTATGGCACGTTAAGCACAATGCTTGATTTTTAGTTGTCAGAGTTTATCTATAGTAGGTTTGCCCTACTGAATTTTCTAACCGGCAACTTCTCTTATCTACACTTCATTTTATCTACTTAGCAGAAATGGGATATTGTATCGTAATTGAAATTTTTGTTACAAGAAGAGGATTAATTTCTTTAAAGTTCTGAGATATTGAAAAATTTCCTGGAAATGATATAAAGAGAGTGCTGGAGTTTTAGTTCTAGTGACTAGAAATCAATCTCTGACAACCTCAAATACACAAAAAGAAAAAAGAGAAAATCATATGTATTGTAAAAAGATTTAAAATTGATGATTAATTAGGTGACTCTAACTTATTGGAAGTGATATACGGTTTAAAAGAGGCTCGAGTATTGACATATTGATTAGTGGTGCCTTCTGTTCCAAATTCCAAATTATTGGACATTCTCTTCTTTCTTTATTTTTCATTTTTTATATTCTAGCTTAATCTCTTAAAAATGTTTTATCAATTGAGTTAGGCTTCCCAAGATGAGGCTATGAAGCAAAAAGATGCTTTGCTGAATGAAGTTGCATGTCTTAGAATGGAGCTACACCAGACCAAAGATGATCGTGACCGCTATCAACAGCAAGCACAAAGTCTAGTTGCTGAAGCATCTAAATACAAAGAGTTGGCAACCAACTCAAGCGAATTAGAGGTTAGTTTTTGCTTCTCATTTACTTTGTTTTCCCATTAAACATGAATCTAATCTGATATGTTGTATATCATTTGCAGGAAAAATGCTTGTCGCAAGGTAATCAAATACAAATTTTGCATGATCAACTAGCAGTTGCAGAAAGGAAATTACAGGTTATTTCATCTATTTTTCTCAAAAACTATTTATATCATTATAGTCAATTTAATTCATCATAATCATGCTTCTTTCCCAATTTTAGATGTCTGATATGTCTGCACTTGAGACAAGAATTGAATTTGAAGGGCAAAAGAAACTAATAAATGAGTTACAAAATCGCTTAGAAGATGCAGAACTTAAGCTTATAGAAGGGGAGAAACTACGTAAGAAGTTGCATAATACTATATTGGTAATGTTCTAAACTACATCTTATGTTAACATTACCACAAATATGTTTTACTAACATATTGCCTTTTTATTGTAGGAATTGAAGGGTAACATCCGTGTATTTTGCAGAGTGAGGCCTCAGTTGCCTGATGAAAACTCAAGCAACCAAGGGAAGGTTTTCTCTTATCCCACATCAATGGAATATCTTGGACGCGGCATTGACATGACACAAAATGGTAGTGAACCAATATACTTAAATTATAAAAATCTATTATAGCATGCTATATGACATAACACAAAGCTCATTTGATGTTTGTCTATTTATCAGGGCAGAAACATTCTTTCACTTTCGACAAAGTATTTATGCCTGATGCATCACAAGAGGAAGTTTTTGTAGAAATATCACAACTTGTCCAAAGTGCCCTTGATGGTTATAAGGTTATTGTTTTATATGCATATGTGAATGTCACAATGATTTTCTTAGATACATTAATGCATGCTAGTAGCATCATAAATGCTTCATCATGCAACTGTTTTATCTGTCCACAGGTTTGCATTTTTGCTTACGGGCAAACAGGGTCAGGTAAAACCTACACCATGATGGGCGAACCAGGACAGCCAGATGAGAAGGGATTAATACCCCGTTCATTAGAACAAATATTTCAAACTAGGCAAGCTCTTCAACCTCAAGGCTGGAGATATGAAATGCAGGTGTGCATTATTTCCCTTCCTCCTTAGTTTGCTTTCTATATTCTAGTCTATTCATATCTTCTCTAGATAATTAGAAAACTTTTTTGTTCTGCAAATGTTCACAGGTCTCAATGTTAGAAATATACAATGAAACAATTCGTGATTTGTTATCAACAAACAGGGATGCATCACGAATTGACAATGGTGTTGCTGGAAAGCAATATACAATTAAACATGATGCAAACGGAAACACACAAGTCTCAGATCTTACAATTGTGGATGTTCAAAGTAGTAGAGAGGTCTCATTTCTTTTAGATAGGGCTGCACATAGCAGGTATACACTTTAGAGTACACATTGTATTGTTTGTATCCAACATCAGTCCCATTGAAAATTTCAGATGAGAAATATCAGAATTCTTTCTAAGAGAGATAATCATGGACTGATGAAGTTTGTGCTTGTCTCATTCAGATCTGTTGGGAAAACTCAAATGAATGAACAATCATCAAGAAGTCATTTTGTTTTCACAATGCGAATAACTGGTGTTAATGAGGTAAAAGTGCATTTTTGCTATAATCTGTGCAAATATGATGCTACACCAGTCCCAATCTTTTCTTCCGTGAGCTAATGCAATGTATTGTATATTTGACCATGTATCTATCGTCCTCCAGGGCACTGAACAACAAGTGCAAGGTGTTTTGAATCTAATTGATCTTGCTGGAAGTGAGCGTCTTTCCAAAAGTGGCTCAACAGGGGACCGGTTAAAAGAGACTCAAGTATTTTAACTCTACTTATTATTTAATTTCGTTTTATGTTGTTCTTTTTTTTTTTTTGACTTTTTCTTTTTCAATTTTATTCAGGCCATTAATAAAAGTCTATCGTCTTTAGCTGATGTTATATTTGCATTGGCAAAGAAGGAGGATCATGTACCATTTAGGAACTCAAAGCTCACTTATCTTCTTCAGGTAAATCTATACACATACAGTCTCAATTCTCAATATAACAAAACTTTTCCTTTCTATAATTAAGGCCTATGGAGTTAAAGTTATATTCTTTGATTTTATACTTTGCCTGTGGAAAACATGGAATTCATGTGCCTATTGATAATAAAACATAGTAAGGTGACTTTTTAGTTGAATAAGATCTTCCTAGTCTTTACTGCTGTGCAGCAGAGTTCTTCATTTATAAACTTTTACTATTTCTTGCTACCATTTCACTCCCTTGTTGCAATGTTAACTTGGATTGGAAGTTAGAGGAATATAACCTGTTAAAAGTCAAAGGCTGGAAAGGTTTCCTATTTCGTGCCTTTACTAAAGATTGTCATCCTTCATTTTGAACTCTTGTTGGCTATATTATATCTTTCACTTTTGCCGAAAATTTTACAAGAATCCTTTTGCTTGGAAGTGTCATTTCTGGTGTTCTATCTGATTCTTGCCTACATGATATCTAATTTTCTTCTCTCCCATGGTTAACCAGCCATGTCTAGGCGGGGACTCAAAGACTCTGATGTTCGTAAATATATCTCCTGAACCCTCCTCAGTGGGTGAGTCGCTCTGCTCATTGCGTTTCGCAGCCAGAGTTAATGCTTGCGAGATAGGGACTCCACGGCGACAACTCAACATACGGACTTCAGATTCTCGTTTGAGCTATGGTTGATCTTTTATAAGAAAACCTTTATTTTATTTTTTTGGTTTCTTTCCCATGCTTAGTTATCTGTATCTATGTTACTGTTAGATTGAGAAATGAGAGTGATTCTAACATAAGCGGGTTGTTATCTGTATAGTAGTCATTGCACCTGTATTTTAGTAAGCAATCCCTTCAATTCTACATTTGTATAACTGGTGCTGAGCTGATTTCAACATTTCCATTCATGGAATCAATGCAATATTAAATTACATTATTTCTTGCTCTTTCTTTTATTTTGTTTTGCCAAAATTGCTTCTTACCTAAATCAAACACCATTATCCCTTTTCCCACATCATATATGCCAATGTACTTTTAGTTGAAATGAGCTGCAACATGCAGAGCATATAGTTTTGCCAATATTGAAAAAGCAAATTCTGCAGCTTTAGGCCATCCGATCCATAACCTCTTGGAGAATAACTTTTGTGTCCTGATAACATGATTCTGTCTGGGGCAAGTTACGTGTCTTTACTGCATCTTCAAGCTGCCAACAAAATGGAAAATTTTAAGCAGCTTGAACATTGAAATCGATGACAAGTTTCATTTAAAGATTGATTTACCTTTTCAAAGCTGTCAAATAATCTGTTGGCCAAAGTAGTGAGAGGTTGCTTATCATCAACTGCTGCTGCAGAGATAATGTTGTCGAAATCATAGTACATAACAGTAGACTTGAGTCTCAAATACTTCTTAACATAATTCAGAGTATCCGGTCCAATCAAATCTTCCATTGCAAGAAGATCAAATGCATATTTCTTCAACCTATACATGCGGTTTTTGGTGTTAAGATTAGCCACATAGAGTCCTTTCTTGACAAAAGAACGAGTACCGGTCTTCTCATTTGCAATATCTGTCATTTGGGAAACAAAAATGGAACATTTCTTTTCATATGCATTTTGTATCACAAGCATTGAACAGTAGCAAGAAAGAAACCAAGCAGAATTCACTAGGGAAAATGGAAGTTCATTTGTATCAAGTAAATGATCATGGGAAAGCTTACTGTTTTCCACAGAAGGAACAGGTAAAAGATCAGTAATCCAATAGCCGTTATCTTCAGCATGAGAGATACTGTTGCTAGAAGTTCCAACAAGAGCAATTGAAGCAAGGCCTAATGCCATTCTTCTGGTAGTCTGCAATGGTTGTTCATGGAAGTTTTCTGTTTTCTTGCCAAGAAACCCAATTGTTTTCGATGTTTTCCGGGTTCTTTGAATGCCAGGAAGCTTTAGAATGGCTGTCAGGGTCTCAGTGATTCCATTTAAGTTAGCTAAATGAGCCATTTTTATGAGAAATTGAGCAAGAGTTATACTGTTAAGTTACTGATACGAGTGAGGCTTCTTTGTATTTCAGTTATATCCTTTTCTGCAAGCATCGGAAACTACTGACCACCAGAATGATATCCATATCAAGGACAGTATAGGCATTTTGCAAACATGGTTGGAATTTCATTTTTTTTATCCATTTCTTCAACAAATTATCAAATTTTAATTTAAGCCAAAAGGGATAAAACTTGCATTTGATCAAATAGTTTTGGGTTCAAGTTTTGGAAAATACCCATTATCTATAGATAAAAAAAAAAAAAAAAACTAATTTTTATATTTCCTTTGCTATTCCTTCACAGAGCAAGTAAGGATGATAATGATTCGAAATAGATGAAATGTACTTTGTTTTTTTAAATATTATATAATATTATAAATTTTTAAAATTTGATTTGAATTTAAATCGAGCTTTCATATTATTTGAATTTAATTAAATCAAATTTTATTTGTTTGGTTTAGTTTACTAATTTTTTAAATTTTTTTTTTTTATATATTATTTTAATATAAAATTTTAATATATTTAAGTAAATTTTATATAAAATTATTATTTTTATTTTATAAAAATTAAAAAAATATATATAAATTAAAAAAATTATAATTCAATTCGATTCATTTTTTTTTGTTTTTCATCCAAACTTTAATATATATTTAATATCTAAATTTAATTCAAATCGAATAAAAAAATTGATTCAAACTGAATCAAATATTAAAATTTTAAATTAATTTTTAATTTTTTCAATTTTTTTCTCATCTTAAGAGAAAGTAATTATTTTCTTATATATTTATCACATGTTTCTCTTTATCTATGTTTAAAACACAATGCTTGGCCCAAAAAATTCATGTGTAATGTTAAATTGGTGTACAACTTTAAGTCAGCAAAATTCACCTAAATTCTTAAAAGTTGAACAATTAAAAAGCAAACTTTAATTTCAATTATTAAAATTTAAATTTTGATAATTTTAAATATTAAAATAAAAAATAATTTTTTGCTAAGCAGCCAAAGATTTAAGGCAACCTCACATCAGCATGACTCTAACACCATAGTTGACACAGGTAGGCCTAGGACAGTGCTTAACTGCATGTTTATTTTGTGCCATTGGCTCATTGGTGTGAAAAGGAAAATGAATAAGCAGGCCATGGCAAAAGTTTGTTTCCTCTTAGCATTTATTATTAACTTAATGAGAGTCTGCATAAGTGATTGGTGATAAGGATAAATTTCTTAATCATTGATGACTTGCTTGAATCAAATGAGAAAAACATGTGGGTTTCAAATCATTGAAATTTGTGCCAAAGAAACATCATAGCCTTTGCATACTAGAAAATTTTGATGGTTTTTTTTTTTTTTTTGGAAATATAAAACTTGAAAATATCTGATCATTTAAAAAATATATAAAAATATTAGACTAAAGAAATCCAAAGCATCAAAGAAAGAAGCCAAGAGCCTAGTCCTCATTATTAATAAGTTAAGTATTTAATTTAAAATTAATTAATAATAAAAAATTTAATTTAAGTATAAAATTATAAAAAATTATATATTTATTAGATATAAAATAATATTATTTTAATAATTTTTTATTATCTGAATATAAAATTATAAAAAATTATATATTTATTAAATATATAATAACATTATTTTAACATATTCTTATCATATGTAAATGGAAATGAAAAAAAATTTATTGCTTGACAAATTTTGAAATGACAATAAAAAATTTTTTTAATTTTGATATCATGTTAAAACCAATTAATAATAAATAAAGAGATCTAATTTGAATATAAAATTATAAAAAATTATATATTTATTAGATATAAGATAAAATCACTTTAACATTTCCTATTACGTGTCAGAGGAAAATAAAAAAAATCTATCATGTGACAAATTTAGAAAAAATAACAAAAAGTAATCTTGATTTAGAAAGTGTAATAGAAGAAAATCCTGATTTGAAAAAAAAAATAGAAAAAAATCTTAATTTTGATGTTATGTTAAATATTTAACTTAAATTGATTGTAAGTAAAAGAACTCAATCTAAATATAAAATTATAAAAAATTAGATATAATTATATGTGAGATAAAACCATTTTAACAATAATGCTTATTTTTTTATTAATTAAAATTTGAATTCGAAATTTTAATTTTAAAGTCGATTTTAATACGGTCAAGCTAACAGTTCATTGATGGCTGGATGTTACCTACCTTGATCCAAATCCCTCTATAAATTTCAACACATTCCCAGTTGAGAGAAGTGGAAGAAAGAAGAGATGGATAGGCAAACTCAGAAAATGAAGTCTAGAGTTGTTAAAATAGAGTCAGAAGACTCTTGGGATTTTTTCATCAAACAAGCTAACAATCAAGGCTGCCCTGTAAGCCGTCTTCTCCATTTCAAACCTTTGTTCATTTGCATGCATGCTTACTATTGTATAAGTAATCTATGCAGTACTGAGTATTACTGTTTTTTTCCGGTATATTTAAACGCATCGAAACAAATTTAATAAGTATTCAAATTCAAAATATTCAGACTTATGGTATAAGTTTGATCTTTCGTCAATCTTTATTGTGGATTCGTTTCATTTTTCTGTAATATTTTTGTAGGTTATGGTGCATTTTTCAGCTGCTTGGTGCATGCCTTCAGTGGCCATGAATCCTTTCTTTGAAGAACTGGCCTTGAGCTACCAAGATATTCTGTTTCTTTCGGTGGATGTGGATGATGTTAAGGTAATTTTGCTTTAAATTTATGAATGATGCACGTTAACCACAAAATAATAACATCACACATGAACGGAATAATCAGAAAATGATATATTCACATGATTCAGGACTTCAAAATGTTTATCATATTTTGTTTGAATCTATATGGTCATTGCCCTTGAAAATAGAGAACTTTGGCATGTTCTCACTTGCAAATTACCTACAAGGACAAATCCAGTAAAATAAACAAAAATGAAATGAAATAAACTTATAATTCTAGTACTTGATTACTTTTTTCTTGTAAAACATTGAATCATATGACAACAAAGGGTTATGTTTATATTTTTGTCTTAATAATATATTCATGTTTTTGTGAAAATTTTTTATCCTCAAATAGGGGGTAGCATCCAAGATGGAGATCAAGGCCATGCCAACTTTTTTGTTGATGAAGCAAGGAGCTCCTATTGACAAGCTTGTTGGTGCCAATCCTGATGAGATAAGGAAAAGGGTTGAAGATTTTGCTCACCAAATTCGCTCCAATAAAACTACATAAAATATAAACATGTTGTAAACAAGATTTTTAGTGTTTGATCCCTTCAATTTCTTTTTTTGTGGGTTTGGATTTGTTTGTCTTGTAACTTGAAGAAGTGGATTACTATCACTTTCTTTTCTTAGAAATTTGAGGATTGCATTTTGATATTGATATTGATTTTGATTATGTTTGAGGGGTTAAAACATAGTTGTTAATTTTACTTTGGTATCAACCGTATTAATTGGTACACTTTAGTTATATCAAAATAAGATACATTTAAAAATAATTTTTTGTATCGAATTTAATATCAGATAAGATCAATTGTTTTCATTAGTTTTGGCCTATTTTGGTAAATTTTAGTAAAAAAGTATATTTTGATTGGTATGTGTATGTGGAATATATTTTGTAGTTTTTAACTTGCTTTTTGTTATTTAATTATTTTTAACCTAATAAAAATAAAATTAATTGACAAACTAATCCTTAAAAATTGATTTTGTTATTTTTTATTTTAATTTTTTATACTTTATTTTTTTCAAACCAAAGTTTATAAATATTTTAATTTTTTTTCAAGAAAACAATTATACTCATTTTATAAAGTTTAACAATCACAAAGTTTTGGTTAATTTTTTTCATTTATTTGTTTTTATCTCAATACTTATATGAAAAATACTTATTTAAACATTATATGATCAAATTAAATATTTTAAAAATATTATGAAAAATTTATGATATTATTTCTTATGCTTTTAAACTTATTTATTTGATTTTTTAATATATTGCATATTTGTTTTGTAGATTATTAATAACATTATAATGTACATGTTCATATATGTTTATAAATATATTTGTATTAAATCGAAAATTTTGAAATAATATATCAAAATAATTGATACTGAAAATATCTCATATTTTTTTTAAAAAAATTGAAATATTATCCAATATGATATTAACAACTTTGAGTTAAAAGCAAGGAAAAGTTTCTTTCTATAGGCTCCATTAGTTCATTATTAAAGCAAAAATATAAACCAAAAGGAAGGTTTGCATATGAGTAATTTTGCAAAACAAAAGTAACAAAAAGTATAAACATATGATTTGTATAAGAAACATGGAATTCACATTTCCTAAAAGTTGGAGCATAATTTATAATAAGGTCACCAAAAGTTGCCTTCAACTAGATGTGCCCTAATAATAAATTTACTATGGTATGCATCAAAATTCTTAT
Organism: Durio zibethinus; assembly: GCF_002303985.1. The sequence continues at coordinate 2,452,628 of NW_019167993.1, read as the reverse complement.
TAATTTATTGGGCCATGAATGAACATGTAGCATAGGAAAACAACAATTATTATTATCAAATGCCCCACAATTATAATTTTGGGATTACTTGTTCAATTATTTTATTCATAATTTTTTATTTTATTCGTGATTTTAAAATTTTAAAATTTAAATTCTATTAAATTTGAAAGTCTATTAAAGTTGTTGGCACAGTTGAATTGATGTATTAATTAAATTCAAATTTTATTTGAATTGGATAATGAATGAATTCAAAATTTGAATATAAATCTTTGATCAAAATTATATATTTATCATTAAATCAAATGTTCGGTGATTGAAATATTTCGATTTTAATAAAAGGTATAATGAAAGAATTTAAAACTTAGTCCAAGTTGTAAACTGGGCTTTTGAAGCCCAAAAAACCCAAGAAGTTTCCAACTTGATAGGCTCGCCACTTTCCACCAATCCCCAACGTTTTCCACACATTCCCCAATCTCCTTTCTTTTGCTTTTTTTTTTTTTCTCAAAAGGGGAGACCCATCTTTTATTTTCTGTCTTCCCAAACAGAACCCCTCTCTTTTTCAAAGCTGGAAAATCAAACAAAACCCTTTAAACTTTCCAGCGAAATTCAAAGTCAGTGCAGAATGGTGTCCCCTGAAAACTCCAATTATTGGTCTCACTTTGATTACGCAACCATGATCGACGATATCCCTGTCCCTGACGGACCTTATTCTGGTTTTTCTTGGTCCGCGCAGCCAATTAATGCCCCTTCTAATGTTGTTAGGTATCCCCAAAATATCTCTCTCTCTAATTTTCAATTAGGGTTTTGCAATTTTTTTATTTGATTAATTGTCTTTGTTTTGCAATTATTTTAATCATCTGGGGTTTTTTATTTTGTTTAATCTGATTATTTTCTTGGAATTTGTCATAAAGTTCTGATTTTACACCATTTTTTTCATGGATTTTTTTTTTTTATGTATGATGCATGAACTGGGTTTCATGGAAAGGTTGATTAGGGTGTCCCGTTGTAGTTACTGTGCAATTACAGTTTTGATGTGCACTTGATTAGGCATGTTGTTTATATGGAGTATGAGATTTTGATTCTTGCTTCTTGGGTCTTTGAGATATTTATGGAATATGAATTCTGATCCATTGGGAGGGTATTAGCATATCTGGGATTAACTTCTTTGAAATGCTATCAAGAGCCTAATTGAGGTCCTTAGTCATTGCTCCTATGTATACCAGTATTTGATGCTTTATCCACCATATCTTGGAATTTTGAACGAAAGAAAAACATCGGTTCTGAAATCGTATATTTGGTTAAGAAGTTGTTTTAATTATGACCTCTTTATCTGTTTTGAGGAGTTTCCTTTTGGAACATTTATAACTTTCATTCCAGTGTAGATCTTCCACTTCTTTGTTGTTTTCACTTAACCTTGACAACCATGTTGTGCTTCTGTATTGTTGGCAAGTGAAATTTTCTCTCTCCTTTTTTTGGGGGTGGGGAGCTGTTCTTCTAACATTGGCTTGTACTATGTTCACTTGGATATCTTGTAGCTTTTGTTTCTCATATTTTCTTTCTTGTGTGGTATGATGTGTTCCTAGTGTGGACATTGATGGCTCATTTGGGGATTCAGATGGCCTTAAGGAATCTGGTTCAAAGAAGAGGTACTATTCTGTCTTTACATGCTCTCTTCGATCTGCTAGAGATTTGAAAAAAAAATCTATCACCGGTTCCACTTTCATGATGAGTTGGTTTTCACTTCTTATTTTCTCGTATGTATGTTTAGAAAAATTTTAAGAACTGATTTGGTGAGCTTAGAATAGCTTTATTAAAGGAATCACATAAAAGTATTCCAAACTTTTGGGCATACTTCTGGCCATGAGATATTGATTAGACAAAAGTAAGATAATATCTAGGGGCATTTACTTTTGAAGAGCTAAAGCATTTTAGTTTTTGTTAGCTTTTAACCTGTTGCAATACCATATAGTTTTTCAAGTAAGCAGGAAATACTGTCAGTCTAGCAGCATCAATAAGATGATTTAGATGTAGCATGAGCTTGAGAATCTTCTTGAATATTCCTTTGCTTTGTTATTGAAATAATTGACTCAGTATCTACAAATGTTCAATCATGTTAACAAAAAACTGACTTGACTAAAGCTTGATATCAGAGGAATCTTATCTCTTATTTTATTTCCTGTTACAGGGTTAGATCTGAATCGTGCAACCCATCTAGCTCCAAAGCATGCAGGGAGAAGTTGCGTAGGGATAGGCTAAATGACAAGTACTCCCATCTCTCTTCTCTTGCGTTTTCTTTACTTTCTTTCTTTCTCTGCATAGCATGAATATTCAGCATTGTTTAAATAACAGGTTTATGGAGCTGGGTTCTATTTTGGAACCTGGAAGGCCTCCCAAAACAGATAAGGCTGCTATTTTGATTGATGCTGTTCGAATGGTGACCCAATTAAGAGGTGAAGCCCAGAAATTGAAGGATTCGAATTCAAGTCTCCAGGAAAGGATTAAAGAGTTGAAGGTGAGACTGCCTGAGGGTTTTTTTTGTTAAAATATTGTAAAATCTTTAGCATGCACTTTACTATTTGGAAACTGTTGTTATCTTGAAAATGATTAAAAAAACAATATCTGCTGCATCATACTAAACTGTATTTCCTCTGTTTGTAGGCTGAAAAGAATGAGCTTCGTGACGAAAAGCAGAGGCTTAAGGCAGAGAAGGAAAAGCTGGAGCAGCAACTCAAAGCCATTAATGCACAACCTAGCTTCATTCCTCCCGCACCTGCAATCCCTGCTGCATTTGCTGCTGCCCAAGGTCAAGCTCCTGGGAACAAGTTGGTTCCTTTCATTGGTTATCCTGGAGTTGCCATGTGGCAGTTCATGCCACCTGCAGCAGTGGATACCTCACAGGATCATGTACTCCGCCCTCCAGTTGCGTAAGCCGGCAACCTTCAATGATTTGGGTTTGCATTTTGATGCAAACAAGTGTATTCATTTTGTCATTGTTCTGGGCTGTTTTAGTTGTTACTGAAGTTTCTAACTGGATTTGTTGGGTGACTGTCATTGTACCCCTATAATTTGATGCTGGTAATCACATGTAAATTTTTAATAATTTCATCTGTCTGTCCAATGTTTCTCTGTTCTATAAGCCTCTGGTTATATACAAGCAATTCAGTTGACCTCAACTCTACCAAAGATAATTTGGAACCAAACAGAGAAGCTATTGAGCTTTTCAGCCTGGGTATGGCCTTAGGATCTTACCTATATGAGGCTCAAAGCCCTCAGGTAACTTTTGTAATGAGATTGGAAATGGGTTATGATCTAAGTAGTAAATCAGAATGGTTCAGATTACCCCCAAATTGTAGGTTCCCCTATCGTTTAAGTTTGATCCGATGGGAAAAGCCGACATGAAAATAATTCAAGTTTGCTCCAGAAAATGAGACTTCAAGATAATAATGTTAAATATGGATTTTTTAAAAAGTAATTACTGGAAAAATTTTTGTGTGGTTGCAAAACGCCAATTATATCTTATCTTTTTAGACCATCTTTCAACTAACTATGTTCTCAAGCCACCAGCTCCTCACTCAGTTGAAGCCTCCTAAAATGGCTTCCAATTTTCTCAAGCTTACTCTTCAAACCTCCAAAAGCGAGACTCCATTCCCTCCCCATCCGTACAATCATCTTTCCCATCTCTCTTTCATCAACCCAAATGCCTCCTACAAGCACAAGATTCACTCTCTATCAATATACTCCTCTCTTTCCTCACCTACACCTCCCTCGTCCAAAGAAGATGCCATTCTTCAAGCCAAAACATGCCTTTCCACCTGTTTAGAGAAGCCTCTCAACAATCCCAAGCTAGCAGGCAAGCTCAAGAAGCTAAAACAACCCAGGTTTCAAGTTGAAATCCCACTCATTGATGACTCACCATCTTCTCTTATTCAATTAGTTCTTGATATCTTTAAAGATATGTCCATCAAAAGGAAAGGTTCTTTGGTTGAGATTTTAGCTCTTTGGCCTAATGTTAGCTTAAAAGAAGCTGGAATTCAAGCATTTGAATCATGTTCATTGAGCCATGTTGATCATATTGACTTACCTTCTGTTAACAGAAACAACAGAGTTTTGAGTTCTGCTGATGTAGCAGTTTTTTTGGCACCAGAGCCATCTCAGCTTGCTGCTATAAAAACAATAGCTGACAGTTTGTATCCAAAGCCATTGGTGATTTTCAATCCTAAATGGGGTTCTGAGGAAGAGAGTGGTTTTGGTTATTTGAAGGGATTTGTAGGATCTGTTGATGTGATTTATTCATTTATGGGGTTAGAGGTTAGGGGTGTTTTGAGTAAAAGGAAAGGAATGGTTTTCAAGTGTGTGAGAAATGGGGTTTTGAGTGGAGAACAATGGGCAGTTTTTGTTGAAGAAAATGGTGAATTGAAGGTAGTTTCAAGGTTCAAGTCGCGGCCAGGCATTGAGGAAGTTGAGAATGTGTTGTACAATTTGATGGCTATCAATTCACCTATTACAAAATCTGCCAAGTTCTTGAGAGATTTGGTGTCTAATGTTACTGGAAAGAAGTAATTGTTGTTGGATTTTGAAGTTCGATCTATCATGATCTTTCCCCTCATGATTGAGTAGTTTTACAGGCTATCTGTTGAAAATTTTCCGATGCATCAATTGCATTCTGATTGACCACTACTTGTATTGAACGTGTGCTTCTCTGAATTTGACTTTCTTGTACTTTTCTACAGTCATTGAGACTGATATTTTGTGTGTTCTGGTATGAGAATTTTCCTATAACAGCAACTCCCTTGTTGGATATGGAGGATTGCTGAATGCTGTCAGAAATGGACTGGGGAGAAACATGAAAGAAGGATTGGGAATATAGACAATAAACTTCTTATTGCCAAATAGCAATGAAAAATTGCACATGTCTAATGTTGTTTGGTTATTTTCCTTTGTCCTTTTGTGTGAAAACAAAAAATGTCAAATGGACATATCAAGCAGTTGAACTTGCCTTATTGCTCAAAAAGTCGGCAACCTATTGAACTTGTTGGTGTTAATGGTTGAATCCTTTGAATTTGATGTTATAGCTCACTAGCCACTTCTGTTACCATCATTACCTTAAGGAAACACTGGATTACCATAAATGTATGAATGCATCTTTGCTTGATCAATTGATACTGTTAGTTAATGTGCATTACAGGTTTTGCAGTTGCCCTGTGGAATTTCTGAAAGAAGGTTAATCATTAGTAAAGTACACTTAAGCATTGAAACTTTGGCTCTCTTTGACACAATCTTAGATGTTTTCTTGTTATTTTTTATTGATAAATATCACAACTATCATTATCTAATTTCATGTTTAGTTGATTAATCTCGTGGCAAAGATGCCTTGTGGTATAAGTCTCAAGAATCAGAAAGGTTTTGCATCTTCAAGACATTTTTGGTGTGCTACAACAATTTCTTTATTGTTGCTGTTATCATTTCAGAATCTATATTGAAGTTTGAAGGCCTTGAATTTGTAAAGAACTCTCTCTTCTCTTCTTTCTCATATACAAACATGTATTTTATCATCATTATGGTAACTGCACTCTCTCAAAATCCTTGTTAAGATGCCCTAATATGACAACCCTTGATGAATTTATCAGAGAAATCGATATATTTGGCCCATAAAGGTCGAAGTTGAGGGAAGGCTATGTCTAGCCAAGGTTTTGCTCTTCCATTGAAATGGATGACCCCAGCTGTTTCAGCATCAGCTAAAGTTGTATTATCTTGGTACCCCAATCCCAACATGTGCCAAAAGGGATCAATAACATGAACATGACCATGGAATGCAATTAGACCAGGGGGTAAAGTGCCAAGTTGCCACAAACTGAGGTCTGATTTCAAGTTCTGCAGGGGTTAATTGAATCAGTCAGGATACCGAAACCAGTTTATCTAAAATCAATATTTTAAAGGTTACTAAAATAGAAGATATTGATAATGGAACTTGCCTCTTCAAGCCAGTGATAGTATGTAAGGCTAATGTTGGTCTTCCTCCAAGCATCCAGATCAAAAATGTTCATGCCATATGCCCATGCACATTCATTAGGATCAAAATTCTTTGCAATCAAAGGATGGGAGAAATTGAGATAGCTCTTGAACCGTTTTGACATGACAAATGAATCTTCACCCCTACATGTTTCCACCGCCCCATTAACTTTTCCATTCATATCAATGTCCCATAGAGGTGATAGATCAGTTTGTATCACAATGTCATCATCTAGGAAGACAACCTTGTTTAGGCTGGGAAACAACTGCAAAGAAAATGTCGTTGAGAAAGGTCATTAGTACTTGAAATATATCTTTCCTTTCCATCCGCTTAATTCAAAATGTTGTTTATACTTTACCTCTGGCAAATGTATCCGAATGTGATTCATCAAGGAGTTGTACTTAGGACTGAGTGCTTGTAGTTTTGCTGCGATAACTTGAGGCTTCTCGGTATTATTTGCTACAATTGCTGATGACCCCCCTCTGAACTGTGACCTTACCCTTTGATCTTTTTCCATTGCTTCCAAAACAGGAACCTTCCCTTTTGAAATCCAATCAAATTGATGCAATGCCTTAACTTCAATTATAGCAGGTGCTAAAGGATGCAATGAAAACCAGGCCTGCATTGGGGAGTAAGTTTTCCTATCTGTTATTATGTGTAGCACAAATTTTTCAGGGCGTAACGCGTTTTTTGCAAGGGATGTTCCAACAACTGAGGCTGCAAGCACATTATCTGAGGCAAGGACGAAGTGGAAGTAAGAATTATCGACAAGGGCAGGAACGAGTTCTGCTGAGGGGAGCTGGAGGCGAGCAGCGGCATTGTTGGAGTGTTCATTGGCTAGCTTTAGTGCTAAGCAATGCAACTGTTTTGGTATGCTGCTGGATGCTACATGGCGGTACAAATATTCTTGGATTTTAGCTGTTCTGGTTCTTTGTTCAAGTAGAACTACCTGAAAAAAAAATGTCAAGTTGTTTATCAGGAACAATGTTTCTCTTCATTGATTAACTACAATATATAAATATAAGAAAAAAAAATTCAAATGAATACCATTTCTCTAAGCCTTAGAGCAAAGGTTTTTGCATCTGATCTGCCTTCTTTCATTTCAGCCATAAACTTTTCTAATGTCTGAGGAATATCAGTTTTTCCTTGTACTTCATCTTTTCTTACAGGTTCATCTAGTATCTGGTATATCACCTCTGGGACCTTCAATAACCCACAAACTCATTGCCATTACTTAAAAAGAATGATATTCTTAATTATTATCTAATATTTGAACAAATAAAAATCAATGAAATAATTTGTTAATAATAACTAGAATGAGGCTAGGAATTTACATTTGACTCAATCCTTCTTCCCAAGATCCTTGGTCCTATTCTTTTTCCCAAGCAACCTATCATAAATTAAAAAAAAAGAAATCAAATTTTATGTTAAAATTTATGTAATAATATTACATTATCCTGGTAATCTGACAACTGCAACATTGGAATCTGAATTGCTTTGTTATTCACTCTCTCAAATATTGTAAAACATGCAACATGAATGCTGCTAAAAACAATGGTTATCTGATATGGTCTTAAGAAAACTTACCAATGGTGGAACACTTGGAATGATCTCCATCAATGCTATCAACAGTTGACAAAACAAAGACAAACCGAAGAAGGAATGTGGAGAAGAGAAGTGAATAGAAAAGCATTCGATAGGAAACCCGTCCTGAACCAACCTTGACTTTAATGAATTCTCTTACACCTTTCGCCGGAAGTACTGTTACATGCCTCAAACTTGGTGAGATATGAAGCTGCATTGTTAATTTCTTGTCTTAAACAGAACCAAAACAGCAACAAAAACAAGCCAAACAAAGCCTCGGGGGTATCCTCTAGAGTTCTTCTGAACAGTTCATTTGGCAAATTGAATTGAGCTGAAGAACAAGAACTGGGTGAAACCCAAGTCAGGAAATGCTGTAAAAAGGAAGAATTTTGAAAGGGTGTCTAAATTGTAGCTGTCAGTTACCTAACCTTGCTTAGCATACAGGCTAAATATGCAATGGGGGGTTTTCCACTTCTCCCTGGAATTTTAGAAGAAAGGGTTGTTAAAGAGAAAAAGACATGAGACTTTGTTTTGTTGAGTTTGGAGATTTGGCTTGGTTTTGAAGTAGGGAAGTTAAAAGATCGCCAACAGTAGCGTGATCTGTTGATAAAGTATTTGACTCTTTATCTCATGCTAAAGTTGAGAGATAATAAAAAACAAACCTGGAAAAAAAATAATGGGAAATTTTGTTTGGTGTAACTGAGCTTTGCCTACAAATGAAGGTTTTATGCATTTGTAGGGGAAAAAATGAGAAATGGAAAATGACATTCTCTTTCTGTTTCTGTAGTCTGTCTCAAGTGGGATTTGATTCAGAAGGACTTTGGTTGTTGGGGTGAAAACACAGGAATATCTACATAATTTTTTGTATCATACAAACAACATTCATTGGAGAAAACTTTAAGCATCATGTTCTTTGAATTCATTCTCATGAATCATTTGTTCAGACCATCAGATACGATGAATCAAAATCATACAATACCACCATACTTAAGAATCCTTTTAAGTACGTTGAATTAAAATCATACAATACCACCATCTATGCAATAAAAAGACTTGAATTCATACTTATGAATCATTACTTTGAATCATGAAATACGAAAAGTAGTCATTTTGGGATAAGCCTCATCAATTATACTTGAAAATTTATGACAGGTTTTGTGTTGGTAGGAAGAATTGGAGTGAAAATTTCTTTAGCAATAGAGAAAAAATTTTGAATTTCCCTTCACTGTTTATAACTGGAATTCTTCCATTTTTCTTTTTAAAAATCAAGCCAATATGCATAGAGACCAAACTTTTTCTTTCTAACATTGAAAATTAATTTTTCTTTTATCTACTAATTTTTTATTTTTAAATGAATGAAAGAATCAAGATCCAGACTTATAAAATCTTTTTCTATTATTTTATTTTATTTATTATCTCGAGTTTGAATTCATTAAAAGAATGAAAAAAACTAATTTATCATAAATTTACTATATTTAATATAAATAAATTTACTTAAACCATCTCAAAGAAAAAATTACTAATCCTAAAAATCCCTTACCATTAAAAGATGTATATTTAGTTAATTAAACCTAAATCTGGTGTGATAGAAATGATTTGAAAGCTAATTTTTTCCTGTAGGAAAATTATGTTTAACTACTTTTTTTTCATGCAAATGAAAGCTATAACATAACTTTATTTAAAATCAAAAGAAAGCTATAATAACACCTGGTCAAAGGGAATCTATTTACCTGTAAAACAATCATATAAAATTAATCTAAGTTTAATCATGTCGGTTAAACATTTAGTTACTATCATTAAGTTATAAATATATATTTATTTTTTACATTTGAGTCGACCAGGAGTTGAACTCATATCATACTAAAACGAAAAATTCAACACCCTACCGATGCAACATGCAACATGGAAAAGCTACACCAAGAAGTTGATCAAAATCTAACATGAATGGTAACAAATAAACTTTTTTAATTAATAGAATAGAAGCGAGTTGGGGTTATAAGGTAATGCTATTATTTACATATCACAACTAATATTGGGAATTCATTGTCTGTTATTTACAAATTTCAATATATGAAAAACCCAACAACATAAATCCACAATTCCTCTTCACAGTCAAGCCCCCTATTGCCTCTTGTTTACATTGCCACCCCATAATATTAATTCTGTCAATCAGAGCCTCTGGGGAATCAAAAAGAATAAGTGCACACCTGAAACAGGAGAGAATGGCCCCAAATTTCAATTCATGATCACAATCATAACACGGAAAGCTTATCATCAAATCAATTTACTAGAGGCATAACATGAAAAAATTAAAGGATTAAGATGGGTTAGGTACAACAGATCAATATTTAAAATTGTTTTGTCTCACGCAACTTAAGAACAGGACGATTCACACCATATTCAAGCAGGAAAGTATATTTAAAACTGCTTTGTCTCAAGCTGACTTAATAAAGCCACGGTCACACCATGTTCAAGCAGGAAAGTTTATAATCTAAGCATTCATTGCAAGATTCCAAATTAAGTACATACAGGAAACAATTAGCATGTGGAAAATGTCCCACTGTGCGGTATGTGCAGACCTTGAATGGCATGAAAAGTGAAGACACCTTAAAATGATGAGTGATAACAGAAGCCTCCAAGTCAGGTAGATGGTACCATATCAGTATGTATCACAACGAATATCAAAACATCCAGGTGTGGATGAACCTTGTGATTTTAACTTAGCTAAGTTATCCTTTTGAGGTGTATACATGCTCATGAAGAAGAAAAGTTTGGACACATTTATTCTAACATTCAACAAAGAAATTAGACTATAAATAATAAGATTACCTCTAATCAAACTCATCACCTTCATCTTCAAAATGATTCTCCATCTTGAGGTCCTCACTGTTATTATTTACAAACTTGAGTTGAGCTTCCATTCTTGAGCTCTCTCTATTATTTACAATCTCAAGCCGAGTTTTGGTTTTAGGGCTGTCACTGTTATTTACAAAGCCCTTGGCTCCTATAGGCATCTGAGGACCATTCAAACTAGTTTCTTCGATGCCATTGTGAAGTTCAGCAACTGCAGCACCATTTTCAGTCATTGAGTCCAGAGAGCCAGAGCTACTTCTACATGAAAGCCGGCCATTTTCAGATAGCCCAGACCTCTGATGCAGCAGGCGTCCATTGCAATTGCTATCTACAGTTGGAATCCTGTAAACCAGAGGATAAGAGTTAATGAGTTATCCATGAAAGTCAACATAAGCAAATCAAACAGTTGTAAGAAATAGTCTTTGGTAAAAAAGCAGAGAAAAGCAAAGGGTAAAGAAACCAAAAGCCTGATATACATTAGCCAATTGATTAAATTAATAGATCATATACCATGTAATTAACTACTCCTTCACTTGCATGTATGATGCATTCTTTCAAAATGATATTTTATGAACCAAAAAGCTCAAATACCTCGACTTCTGCGCAGGTAAAAAAAGAATTGACATGCATCCTTAGAATCAGTAACTTAGGTAGACATAAATAGCTTTCAGCACACCTTGCTTGCTGGAATTTAGGAGTTTGAAGGTAGTCAAAAACTGGAACTAAGTCTTTTGACCGAGCTTCAATCATGCGAGTTGGAAACCTTTCAATTTCTATTTCCCCTTCAAAACCATTTTCTTCAGCTATTTTGATGCCATCCATCACCATTGATTGAAAGTATATCTGGAAAGAAATAAAACAGGAAGAAAGTTAAATTTATTAAAAAAAAAAAAAAAACTCAGTATTCAATTTACAATGGCCGAACTTGCAGAACAGGGGATAATCCCTCCCCTCTCCCCCCCCCCCCCCCCTTTTCCTCTCAACAAACTCCTCCACAACACCTGCATGTGCACAGACACACAGTCCCTAGTGAAGGTGAGATGTAATCACAAGTCCTAGGCATAACCACCAAAGGACTATACCAACTAAGCTAGCTGGCACCTTCAAGCATAAGCATATCTCCACAAACAAACATCTAAGAAATTCCTAACCACAGAGTAATACCTCTGGTTTTGCCCACAATGGTGCTCGAGCTTGATGCATCTGCAGTTCAGCTTCTGAAATATACAAATTACGTTTTTCCTCAGGGTTAGCATTTGCTTTGTCAATGGTATCAGACGGGTTGGGATACATAGTTCCCTTTTTTATTTCTTCAGGATATACTTTACTGTTGTCTGATGTTCCATTATCACCATATATGTCTATATTATCTTCTCGCTCCCTTCGGGTGTGTTTCTGACATATATTCCACTTCTGCATTGCCTCGACAAATAACCTTCCATCACATTCTGCAGTTGACTCATATGCTGTGTTTAATCCAGAAACAACTGGTGTTGAATCACAGTCAGCCGATAGTCGTAAAGCATACTGTATCATATATCCAGAAGGAGAGAAAACCAGAAGGTATTTTGTCTTCAAAGAGCTGCTCTCAGCAAACAAAAAATTATTGCCTTTGCAGTTGTGGAAAGAGGAAGCAATGGCCCCCGAAAATGAACCCATCCTGCCAGTTGCAGCTGCTGCAGCACCAGTTACAGTGCCTCTCCAGCCATTATTTCCATTCCTTATTCTGCTAACAACTGAAAGTGTCACCGGGGGTCCAGATGCACAAAGGCTTGTTTGAGTAGGTGCTTGTACTCCTAAATTAGGCGGCCAACGAACTTGTGGCTTTGTCATAACACCCAAACTGCTATTTTTAGGACCAAAACCAGTATCACCAGGCTGAAAACTTACAGATCCTCCCATTGGATTGATAGCAAATAGATGGCTTGTCCCTCTTGAAGAACTAATCATAACCAAGTTGCTATCATCACTGAAACTAATATCTTGTATTACCTGAAATCTCAAAAGAATAGAAAAAAGATCAAGAAAAAAACTAAAGGCGCTAAAACAGGTAAGAATTATACTAAAACTTAATGTTGGTCTTACAGCATTCGTAAAACCACGCTGCAGCCGGTAGAGATGTGCATATGATGCTGGTTCATCACTCGCAGAAGAGCTTCCTTGAAGTCCAGGCATAATCTTGAACACATTGATATTATGACCTTGAACTGAAGCCGTCACAAGAAGGGTCCCACTAGGATCAAAGCATAATGCTGAAATAGGACTTTTGTGTGCCCTAAACTGAGCAATAACAACTTTCCTGACAATATCTCTGACAATGACCTGATAAGCCCATGGAAAAAATAATAAAGTGGTATGTAAAAATGGTTTTGCTTCCATCCTTTTCACAAATATAATTGGCACATGAGAGAGCACAACTTAAAGAGTTATTTAGTAATATGTGCTTAATAAGAGGAAATGCAAGCCTCAAAATAAAAGATATATAGTAATACATATGATATTGAACAAAAAAATTTTAAACAAGTCTAACAGAACACAAGATTAGCAACTTGCAGATGTGAAATCAAAGACTATGGTGACAATTATGCACAAGAGAACTGAAAAACGGGGCATGAAAATACTAGTCTCAATTGCAGGTTTAATCAAACTTGGGGAGAAGAATATGTACCATTCCAATGTTATCAGCATCCAGCGAATGACCATTAAAAGTTCCATTGCCTTTCCAGCCAGGACTTCCCGATTGCAGAGAATTGTATGAATCAGGCAGATATCTTGACAGTTTCTTATATCCCATGTCTCCTAAGGTCACAATCCCAGCAGCTAGTTGCTTGCTTGATTCTTTTGCATAGTGCGCAACCAGGCTCCCATTTGAAGAAAAACCAGGGAAACTTGCAGAAGGTGTAAGATGTTGTGGACTGACACGTCCACAATTGGAACCTACAACTGGACTTCCACTATAAGCCAGCCACCTAGGACCAACTGCTAGAGGTCCATAACCTATACCTCCAGAACCAGGGCAACCTGTGACTATAGGATTGGTAAGAATGGTATATTCCCTCTCTAATGTTCTGGCATCAAAACAATGTATCTGCAAGATATAAAACTTTGTTCTAAAACTCTGAGTAGTCATAAAGGTGCTCAAAAAATATGCATAAGGTTACATACCTGAGCTGCTTGAGCTATAGCAACAATTCGAGAACTGCACCTTACAGAATAAACAACTGATCTGAACTTTAGCACATGTACATAAGATTGAGATCTCAAGGAATAAAACTGGACAGTGGTAGGCACAACGCTACCATTCCCTGAATCATGGTTGTGAGGGATACTTCCATTGCAAGAACCATCCTGAATGTGAGTACCCACGGAGAGGGACCCATCAGCACAAACTACCAAAAGGGGGCGGCTGTCTGCAAACTTGTCTCCTGATCTCTTCGCCGCTACTGGTTTGGGTAGCATTTGCATAAATGAAACAGGACCATCACGTCTTGAAACCATGTCACGGACATTATCAGCTTCTTCAATGTCCCAAACCTGGAAACCAGACTGATAACCAAGCAGAAGAACTTGTCGAATGATGTCTTCCTCACCTTCTAACTTGTCAAAGCCAGCCCAACGTACCTTTACGTCATAAAATTTGACAGAGGAATATGATATTAGTCATATCTGCTCTATGCTCAATTTTAAAGCACCAACCTAATAGTATATCTTCTACATGCATCAATTATGAACTGGGCAAAGGAAGGATAGCTTGTTGCAATTTGATTTACATAATGTTTTGCTATGTCCGGCTTTGACAACATTATCAGAAATCCCAAAAAGAGGGGAGGGAGAGGAGAGAGAAAGAGAGAGAAGGACAGCTATAAGACAGCCTTATGGATGGGCATCTTTAAAAGGGAAACATAATCGCTTATTAATGAAATCTAATTAATCACATTAACTCCTGCAAATTCCATCCAAAGCTCCAACTTTCTTTACCAAGTTCTCTATATTAATCTATGTATTAAAGAGAATAAAACCTGTAACTGATCATAACCGAAAAAACCATTCATCAATCAAGTATTCAAATGTGTTGCATCCTACTACAGATCTGATTTTATAACAACTAAAACTCCTCTTTTATATCAACCATTACAGACAAGAGTTCAGTCATTACAAAATGATGATCCAAACAACAAAACCCTCCAAATTTCCCGACTGTTAGGTCATCAAAAACACGTGGTAAGCCCTCTTATAAAGCCAAATAAAGTAGAATCACAAGAATCAGCCAAAAATTACAAAAGACTACTGGCAAAAAGATTAACATTCATGACAATAGTACGTTGAAAAGTTTCAGAGTGTGAAACAAACAAACATGCCGACCAACAGCCAACTAAAAACTTTCCAACCAATCCTAACAACATATTTTGGTGCTATAGTAACTAACGGAAGTACGAGGCTGGAAGCTTCACGTATTCTTAATTATATCGGTCATCTTATGAAAAGTACTATCAACCAAATATTTAGGTTTAACCACATTTAGACCAGTTGGCAAGTGGCTTCTAATGAAAAGAGTAAGCTTTTCAGAGCAAACCACCCAATCTTAATCTTACTTATTTGTGTAGAAATTTATTTGATTTCCAAGAATGATACAAAACCTAAGGGGATTATATAAATCATATAATCAAACAGTTAAGCATTCCAATAGATTGGACATTAAAGCTAACATCTCATCTCTCTTCAAGTTACACTCGCACCCAAAAATCACACCACTGATCACAACTTTGACTTCTCAAAACAAAATTAACACCCAAGGGCACACGTGTTATATATATATATATATATATATATATATATATATGTATATGTATGTATGTATGTATATGTATATGTATATGTATTAGACACAAGGGGCCTGATTAAAATTCAGAAAATTTTAACCAAACTAAAAACCACCGAAACACACTACTAATAACATTAATTAAAAAAAAGCTGAATTAAAAAAAATTAAAGCCCCTAAAAACTTCAAAATCTACAACAATATTGCCATATTTAAAATTCTCAAAATAGAGTAAATACCAAATTTAAAGCCCAAGATAATATCTTCACCAAACTAAACTCAAAATCATACTACCTATAACCAAAACAAAACCCAAAATTAAAACTTTTTGTCATTTTAACAAACTCAACATGGGTATACTAAAATTCTACAAAAGTTTTTTTTAAGGAAATCCCAAATTGAACTTAAAGAAGCTCTCCTTTTCGTCTTACAAAAATTTAAATCCACTATAACGTTCCAATTCTACAACAAAACTCATGGCATACTTAGTATACTTAAACAATTTTTTTTAGAAAACCCAAATTGGACTCAAGTAAGCTTTCTAATTCCATAACAAATTCCGCATGGAATACCTAAAAATCCTCAAAAATTTTTAAAAAAATTCTTTTGTTTCTTACCTGATCATAACCAGAATCATCTTCCCTATCCACAATCGATGACGCCACCGAAACCGCCGAACGTGCCACGGTGGAAGCCCCGGAGGAAACGATCCTTAAGTAACTTGAAATGGCACGTAATGAACTCCGAGCTGACCTTGAAACGACACCCCCACCTTGCGTTTTAGATTGCCCTTGTCCATCACTATTCCTCATAATCCCAGACACCCAATTAAGCAAAACCCTAAATTGAAACTATCCGAAAAATCAAAATTCCCTATGATAATTCCCTAATTTCTCTTTTCAACACAAGCCCAAACGTTGTTCCTTTTTCTAATTAAAAAATAGCTGGGTTTTTTTTTTTTTTTTTTGAGAAATTAAGAGGAATTGATGAAAACCCAGACAGAAACAGCCTCTTAATTGAAGAAATTTTCAGGTTACAAGTGTCTCCATTTAAAAAACATAAAGCCAAATTTTTTACAGAAAATTAAAGGAAAACTAAAAAGAAACAAACTTTCAATACAAACAAAAAAAAAAAAAAACACCGTTTTTTATTTTGATTCTCGTTTTTCTTGTTTGAAAACCCAAAAATTTATTAGCACAAATTAAAATTTTCGAAAAGGTTTTGATTGGAATTAAACGAAAAAATTAAAAAATATTACACGCAAAATAAAGAAAGAATTTTTTTGGGAAATAATTTAATTTTTGAACAAATAAAAATGGGAATTAAAAAGTGGAAACAAAAAATTATGATTGCTAGGGAATGTTTTTTAGGGTTTTTGGAGCGAAAATTTAGGAAACGATCCGATGAAAGAGAGAGAATGAGAGAAGAAATATGAAAGATTTTAGAGAGAGAAAGAAAATGGATAATGAAGAAAATAATTTGTATTTTTTGTTGTTTTTCTTTTTTTTTAAGTCTCTCTCAAAATTCAATTCAAAGGTTGTATTTTTAAAGGGCTTTTTTTTATTATTATTTTGCTTTTGCTTTGGCAATTGGATTTCCTCTTTATATTACTCTTTGTTGGTTCTTGACTTTTTTTTTTCATCTTTTCCCTCTCTTTATAGGATTAAAAATGTGAAAGTAAATTACATTTATGTGTAAAAAAAACAAATATTTATAGATTTTCATACTAAAGATAATTTTTTATTATAAAATTATGAATTAAACAACAACTTTTATGTCACACTTAATTGAGAATATGAAAAATCAAGAAAACATGCTTTGTCATTTTTTTTTTATTTAAGAGGAAAAAAACATGCTTTTAAAAAAAATTAAATATCAATTATTAAATCAAATATTAGTGTAATTTTACATATTTAAATATTTCATAAATGATAACATGCAAAATTAAATAAAGCATGTATATTTATTTTGATTATGCTTATGTAATCTTTTATTTTTAATTAACACTCAAGATTAGGTTTAGTATATCAATTAATTTTTGTTATGCAAATGGTTTTTAGATTGATATAATAAAAAACATGCATATCAAATAATAATTAAGAACCCCTAAAGTTTTATTTCCCATGAAATTTTCATGCATGATGATGTCCATAGCATGAAAATTTAAGTTTTATGTTACGAAAAAAAATAAATATTTAATCTTAAAACAACGTGATAACGTAATAAAATTTTTTTATTAATTATTTAAATAAAATTTTAATCATTAATTATCAATTTATAAAAGTAATTAGTACATTGAAAACACTCAAAAAAAAAAATTGCATTGAATGGAAGCCTGGATTCAATGGATTTGATCACATCAATAAAATTTTTTATGGTTAAGATTCATTTTACAAGTTAATTTCATCAAATTTTTAATGAGAAAACCATGCATGAACTTAATATCTTGACACATTCAATTTACAAATAATAAATACTTCTTTTAACAATTTCTGTTTTTTTTTTTTTCTAATAAAAAATTAATTTTTCTTTGCTTAAATTAATTTTATTTCCTTTTTCCAAAAATTTTTAGGACAATAAGAAAACGTGGTAAAATTATTTTGTAGGCCGAAAGCACCGCCGCGAGTAGAGAAAGGATATTACTCGTTATTACAACTGTCTACTTAGTAGAAACGTGCTGTTTAAGTGAGGCGAGTGTAAGGGTTTGAAAGCAACAGCGAGTGGATGAACAAAAGTTTCTTACACGGTTGAACAATTTCCTGATTCAAAGAGGTTCAGATAAAAAATTGCTGAATTGGGGTTGGAATTTTAAGGGTTTTTTTTTTTTCTTTTATGGCAAGTTTTCTTGATTCTCAAGCATAATATTAATTTTCTAAGGTATATTCTAAGCACTAATTTTAGTCTAATTCTCTTTTATGGGGCATATATAAATTTAAAGCAAAGATTCACCTTAGATTCTTAAAAAAAAAATATTAATTGGATAACGGTAATGTCATATTAACGATTTTTTAATTTAAAATCTTTTATTATTGAGATGAATTAAAAATATCAATTTTACTTATATTAAATGAAGAATTCAATTTTTTATTTGAATATGAATGTTGATAGATATTATATTATGATTATGGAGATGAAAATACGAATCGATATTAGATACAATGATGAAAGTGAATAATATAATACATGATCTGTATTTGTATCCTGTATATATTTTTATGTATATTTAATAAATATTTTTTTATTAAATAATATAAATTATTATTTTAGATTACTTAAAAATAATAAATTTTTATTGAAAAATATATACTAATATATATTTATAAAAAATTACTTAAATATACAAGATTAAAATATAAAAAAAAACTAAAATTTTTTATTTTTATTTTTTTAAAGCTATAAATATAAGAATTACTCATACCTATCAAACACCCAGCAATGATAGGAATGAAAATAAATTTAAGATATTTATTGAGTTTGGATATAAAGATGTATATAATATTAAAATTCAAAAATAAAGATTAAAAATGATTTACTTTTTTCATACTTTACCTATTGACATTCTTAAGATAAATGAATTAAACGATTGAATCAATTCTTTGATGATATGATAATTAAATTTAATTTTTAGAATTTCAGGTAAAATAATAAAACTTTTGGTGAAAATTCCATAATAGTATTTTATTTTTTGATGCATTGTTTAAAAGTTGTTAAATTCAAGTATGGTGCCTTCATCTAATAAAACAAAATCTAAAATCGGATTTATGAATGACTAAAATAGAAGGTCCAAGGTAAATAAAATACTACATTCTCTATTTAGTTAATAATTAGTTGCTAACAACAATTAGAAATTGCAAAGTTTGAACCTTCATGGCTAAAGGCATGGGATTTGGTTATTCTTGCAAGTTTGTGCTACAAAACAACATAAGCAAAACAAGGTTCCCAAATATGTTCAAGTACAAAGCTTGTGCTCCAAATCTTGACCTTTTTGGGGTATGTTTGCTTTTTGATTGCTTCCAAAATTGGATTATAGACTTACAGTAGTTATTCCTTCAATTGGATGATCATGTATGTAACTCTTATGTTACGAAAATCAACCGAATAAATTTATAATAATTATAAAAAATTTGTATAATTTAATTAAATTACATCAATTAATAAAATATTGAACTCTTAATTTTAACGATCAAAATTTAAATTTTAATAATTTTAAATACAAAAAAAAAAAATCCTTCTAACTAGCTTCAATTGTCATTAGGGCATTTCAAATTTACTTTTTTTTTTTTATTGAGAGAGGATATGTTATTAATTCAAAACTGATTGATTTGTATTAATGAAAAATCCCATGTAAATCACACATACACAAACTTTCGGATATGGGAAGCTAGCCCAATACGAGATGTAGGCCTCACTTATCTAAGACGTATAAATGCCTCTTTTGATGGGTCTATTGTTGATGATTTACAAAGATACGATTATATTTTATTCTTTTGATACAAAAATAAAACACATTATTAATTCAAAATTAATTAATTTAAATTAATCCGAAACCTATATATACCACACACACGCAACCCTAACTTTCTTATGTGAAGAGCCAAGCATTTGCCTATTGACAATGCTGATGATGACAATACTTGAAATTGGCTAATACAATTCGGTGCCACCAAGGCTTACTTGGCCTTTTCGATATATCTAATAAATTTTTCGAAAGATCACTTTACTGATAAAATGACAAAAAAATTGAAGGTTTTTCCAACTCAATTGTGGTGGTTAATTTCTCAAACTAAGTACAGAAAATCAATGAGGACCCCTCTCGTCACACTATCTCTTTCATCCAAATAAGCTTCATTTTCAACCCAGAAAAACATAAAAATCTAACAAAATCATTCATAATTTCGTAATTAAGATAGCAAGAAATTAATAAAGGAAAGGCCTAATTAGGAGTGTTCATAATTTGATTTTAATCAAATTAATTAATCAAATGAATTTAATTCAGTTAATCGATCGATTATTGAATTAGTTTTAATCGATTTTAAAAAATTTTTTATTTTTAGTTAATTTAGTTTAACAATTGAATTAATTAAATTAATTAAAATTTTAATAGAAATATAACATAATCCAAATATAAAACGAAAAATGCATGAAATGAATTACTTAATTTAATAACTTGTTAGAATTTTTAACATAATATTTGAATATTTGAATATTTTATTAAATAATTTTATTTAGTTTGTTTAAAATATAAAAAATTAATAATTTAAAATATAATTTAACATAAATACATTTATTATTTGGTTAACCAAAAAAAAATTAATCGAATTGATTGAATTAAATGATGTTTATTAATTTTTAAAATTCATAAATTCGATTTAATTAACAAAAATAAAATAATATAATTCAATTAATTTGATTATGAATAATTCGATTCAAAATTAATCGAATCGATCAAATGAATACTTCTAACCTAATAATAATTTCAAAGAAAAAGAACAAATCAAAACAATAATTATATGAAATCGTTATATAATAAAAAAATAAAAAATTTTGATGGGACGAAGTCTTTGTCTATCTCTCTATAACTCTGCTCCTAGTCATAATTATCATTTTTATGAACCAATTGAGTTAATCGATTCAACAAAATTTTATCATTGCTAGTGATGAAGTGATGTAAATCTAACATGAAACTTAAGTTTAGTCTTCAAGGATTATTTATCAGCTTTAGCTGCTTCTTCTTCTTCTTCACCCTTGAGAGTCCTGTCAGCTTATCAAAATTTCAAAAGTTCATGATCTTTTTAGCTGGCTATCATTAATAAAAAGTTTGGAAAAAAAAAAGATTTAAAACCCCCAAAAAAAAAAAGTTGCGAAGCAAAGAGAATCATGCTATGTGGGTCATTAGAAAAGGACTGATTCACAAATGTTTTTCAAACATTTAAGAAAAAAAGAGATGGGAATGAAGAAGCCAAGTTGAGCTGAGCCAAGCACCGCTAAAGAGTTGTAACTGTTCCCTTTAGAAATCATGCTTTTGGTCGTGGAATTGGAAGAGACTTTGGAGTTTCATGGCTGTATGAAATGTACGAGTGTGCAAAACTGCCAACTGGTACAACCTGGTTTCATTTCAATTTGATGATTTTAACAAACTTTGATAACTTTATAAACACGATACAAAAATAATATTAAAAATATAAAATTAATATGATTAAAAATTTTATATAAATTTAACGAATCAAAAATTATATTTTATATTTTTATATTAATATAAATTATAACACGAAAACTTTTATATTTTTCGTATATTTGAGATAAAATAAACATATACAACTGTATCTAAATTTTGTGAGAAAATTTTTTTTTGTGGTTGCCCGAGCCCACAAATTCAACAATTTGGGCAGGTTTGAAAACTCAATCAACTTTTTGGACATGCTTTATGCATGCACTTTGAAATCTGCCTACTTTTTGACCTTGCCTTTGCTACCTCTCCAGCAATCATCTTGGTAGGCATTGGCAATGAATATGACAAAATCTAACACTCATAAATTTGTAGTACTATTAAGCACATGATGTGTAAAAGAACTTAGGGTTTGGTCAACAAATCTTAGCCCTCCCATGGAATATTAATTGTGATCAAGATGTACCAGTGACCATGCCTTATGCTACCCATTAACAAATAGCAAATGACCATTTAACTCAATAGTTTTGAAATTTTTTTTGCTTACATTAGGGCAAAATCTTAGTGTAAGTAAAGGATAAGGGGAGGCTTAATTCGAAACTAAGTTTTTAATATTTTTTCAAGTGTCTTTAATCATTAGATTAAAAATTTGAAGATAATAGTTTTGAAATATTTTTTTTAAAAAAGTATTGTAATCAATTCTAAAATTGAAGATTTTAAATTTAAATTTGTAATCAAAATGCTAGAATAATTGTAAACTAGAGTTTGAAATTTTGGGCTCTTCCAAAATGGAAAAATGACCTTACTAAGACAATGAAATTTGAAATTAGCTATCTTGCCTCAAAATAATTGTAAACCAACAAAATGATTTTTTATATATCTGACAAAAGCCTCCAAAGGTATGGTGTGTGGGACAACAAGAAAATAATTGTCCCATCCAAAACATAACAATTTGTTTTTATTTTTTTATTTTTTTATGTTATAAGTTCTACATAATGTCTCAAAATCAGTCACTCTCACATTCATCCTTTGACAAAATTCTCCTACTTTTTCACTTCCTTATCTTTTGCCTTACTTTTAGCCTATTATTGTCAAAAAGTGGTAGCAAATGCAAAATCAATCACATGGTTAACAAATTTTAACATCCAAGTATTATATATTTTGGTTACTTCAAATACTACATGCTATATAAACAATGAATTATTTGCCCACAAACCAAGAATAAATAAATTAAGCAATTTAATATACAAAACTTAGGATAAAGTAATAAAAATCATTAAACTATTTTTTGATGTATAGATAAGCCATATTTGGTTTAATCGACTCATTGATATTTTACGTTTTTAAGGGAACACCAACGATTAAAATTTGATATTCTATTTAAGATTTGAGTTTGATTTTAGAGATTAACGGATAAAAATTTTTACATTAAAAAAAAATACCATAACGATTAGACTTTTGAAATTTTATTTCAGATTTGAGTTCAAATCTTAAAATTGACATATGATCACTACAAAAAATAAAAACATTGGTAACAAAAGCTAATGGAATGTCGATTACATTAAATAGAATTACATAACTCGAATGTATATTTGAATAAATTTACATATATTTTTTTTATACATATTTGACATAAAATAAATATGTATAACCGTATCTAAATTTTAGCATAGTGAAGTCTGCCTGCCTTTTGACCTTGCCTTTGCTTCCTCTCTAACATTCATCTTGCTAGGCATTAGTAATGAATATGACAAAATCTAACACTCAAAAATTTGTAGTACTATTAAGCACATGATGTATAAAAGAACTTAGGCTTTGTTCAACAAATCTTAGCCCTCCCATGGAAGCATTAATTGTGATCAATATGTAACATTGGTCATGCCTAAGGCTACCCATTAACAAATAGCATAGAATATACACGAATAAATTATTAACTCAAATATAGTTAAATCAATTTTAAAATTGAAAATTTCGAATTCAAATTTTATTTCGTAATAAGAATGTTAGTATAATTTTAAACCAAGATTGAAAGGTGGGGTTTTTTTTTTTTTTTTTTTTTGCCTTTCAACTTGAAAAAAATTTGACCCTACTAATAAAAGGGATTGAAACTTGAAACCAGCTGTATTGGCCCAAAATAATTTTAAACCAAAAAAGGGTTTGTATATAACTAACAAAAGCCTCCAAATGTATATTTGTAATAAGTGAACCAAAGGTTGGGGGTGAAAGGTTAATTAAATTGAAAAAAAAAAAAAACTTAGGGTGTGTGGGACAACAAGAAAATAGTTGTCCCATATACCAATATGTTTTTTTTAATGTTCTAAGTTCTACACAATGTCTCAAAATCAAATCATTTTCACATTCATCCTTTGACAAAATTTCCCTACTTTTTCACTTCCTTATCTTTAGCCTTACATATAGCCTTTTAGTGTCAAAAAGTGACAGCAAATACAAAATCAATCACATGGTTAACAAAATTTGACACCCAAATACTATATATTTTGGCCACTTCAAATACTACATGCTATAAAACATTGAATTAATTTTTGGCCCACAGACAAAGAACAAATAAATTAAGCAATTTAATATACAAAATTGTATTAAAAATCATTAAATTATTTCTAAATATATAGTTAAACCATATTTGGTTTAATCAACTCGTTTATCTATGTTTTAAAAAAAACAATAATGATTAAACTTTGAAATTCTATTCAAAATTTTTATAAATAAAATTTTATACATTTTAAAGCAAGCGTCGTAATAATTAGAGTTTAAGATTTTATTTAAGATTTGAGTTACAATCTTGATATTGACATATAATCACTAAAAAATAAAAAATAAAAACATTGATAACACATAATTGACAAGTTTAATATTATTAAATAAAATAAAATTTTAATACAATATAAAAAATTGTTCTCTTTATTTGTCACATACTAATGCATTATTTGCATGCAAGATAGGAAAACCTTTGTAGTTGTTATGTGCATTTATTTTTAGATAATAAAATAATGTGCATTGAGATTCAAAATTTAAATTTATTATATGATATTTTAAAAATAATTATATTAATTAATTTAATTAAATTTTAAATTCGTGCTGTATGCTACTTTAATTATGCAGATTAGATAGGATCTAATTAAAACGATACGTACAATGAGATAAAATATCATAAAATTTTAATCATTAAATTAATAAATTTTTTATTCTTATCCTTTTTTTTTTCCTCCCTGTCACCAACTGCAGCTTAATTTTTTTTTAAAATATTTCTATTTTTTAACTTTATTTTATTCCTTCAGACAAACGGACAAATCCACTCCTGACACATCTCAAGATCCAATGCACCATTCACTAACCCGTCTTCCGCACATGCAATCCATGAACTCGCACGTGCCACCTCTCTTCTTCCTCTTTCTTTTCTCTGTTCTTAGTCTCTTCGATTCCCCAACTGAAAACAAATAAATAAATTAAAAAAATAAATTCTCACCATTAATCTTAAAACCCCTCCAAAATTAGGGTCTTTGGACCCAAAAGTTTCGAATTTTTTGCCTCATTTTGATGAAAATTTCAGTATAGAACGAACTTTCTAGAAAGTTACCAAAGAATTTTCTAGAAGTTTCTTTGTTTTTTGGCTTCTTCAATCTGAAAATGGAGTCGATTTTAGCTCGAGCATTGGAGTACACTTTGAAGTACTGGCTTAAATCTTTCTCAAGAGATCAGTTCAAATTACAAGGCCGTACCGTACAACTTTCCAATTTAGGTAAATCTATTGATTTTTGGATCTAAAATTAGGCTTCCAATTTTCATTTTTTCTATTTTTTATTTTTGGATTTGATAGATATAAATGGCGATGCTTTACATGCGAGTATGGGATTGCCTCCGGCTTTGAATGTGACAACAGCAAAAGTTGGGAAATTGGAGATCATTGTGAGTTTCTACCGTTTATTTATTTATTTATTTTTGAATTGAGAAATTGATGATTAATTAGGTTAATTTCTAGTTTTAATTTGGAATTTATAAAGACTTTGAGATTTAAAGTTACGAAATTGATTAGATTCCAGCTCAGATTAAGCTAAATTTGTTTTTTTTTTTTTAAATTATTTATGGGAATACTTTTCTGTGAGAGTTACAATGTTTTAATAATTTATTTGGGCGTAGCTACTATGAATTGGAGAATTAGTTTCTTTTTTGCTCTTTTTGGGTTAGGACGTATTTTGAGATAACTAGTAATTAGTTATGGATTTGCTGTTTTTACATTTAATTTTTTCTATTCTCTTAAAATGGAAAATTCATCTGCACTTCCTCAACTCAAACATTATGTGGAAAGATAATATGGAAACTGAAACAATAGAAATTTAAGTTGAAATTGTCCACTTTTTTCCCTTTTTGCCACTAAGATGGTTTTGATCCTATTTTCTTGTGGTAGCTACCCTATGTCAGTAATGTACAAATCGAGCCAATAGTTGTGCAAATTGATAGGCTTGATTTGGTTCTGGAGGAAAATCCCGATGCTGATACTCCTATGAGCTCAAGCAGGTAATGCATGCCCTTACTCAAGACTATGTTTCACAACTAAAATTAGATTCATAAATTTGTAGTTTGGAATGTTGTAGTGTTCTTAAAAGTGACTTGTATCTGCTTCTGCACTTACAGCTTGCAATCGTCCTCCAGCTCAGGAAAGGGTAGCGGTTATGGGTTTGCTGACAAGGTTAGATACTGTCTTTTGTTAGGTTGTAGATAACTATTTGCCTTGGAATATCAAACTATTTATGGATTTAAATGCTACAAAGTTAGCACATTTGTTGTGTCTACTTCACCTCCAAATTGCTATTGCTCTGTTATAATTTTGGACTTCAATTAAATCTTGAGCTTACATTAAATAAGAGAAAATAAAATTCAAGCACATAAATCTACAGAATTCCTAAATTGGTTGAATTACTGGTTTATGCATGTCATTAGCAACATGGACAAAGGTTTAGACACAAAATATTTACTTCATGTATTGGCCTTGTATTATTTTCAGATTGCAGATGGAATGACTCTACAGGTTCAAACAGTTAATCTTCTACTTGAAACTCATGGCAGTGCTCGTTGCAAAGGGGGGGCAGCTTGGTAAGTTCTTTTGCTTTCAGTTTTTATACTAACTCTTGGTCACAAACTGTCTGGTTGCTTGCATGGCCAGTAGACTTATGCGTACAGTCTTTTGTTTCTTACTTGTTTTGCTTGGTTGTTGTGAGTCCCTTCTTCTCAGAGATAGACTTGTCTCCTTTTGTTTCTGTCACTTGTACTGATGGTTATAGTAGAATTTAATTTACCTACAAAGAATTTGTAGAAATATGCTTATTGAGAGAGGAAAGTATTGTATAACAAGAGTGCTGCTTTTTCTTCAAAGTTTACTCATATTTTTTTATGCATTTCTTTTAACTTTATATGATCTTTTTACAAGCAAATGAATCCCTAGGTATTGTTTGATACTAGAAAATTCTAATCAAAGATGCAGATAGCTCTATGTTGTCTCTAGGTTTTGGAAATTGATGTCTCTGACATTTGGTCATTGTCTAAATATCTGATCCTTGCAAGGCTTGAATGCATTATTTCATTATAAGTAAGTGACATCATCATTGCTAGAAGAGGAAATTTTATGAACATCGTACATCTTTGCCTGAGATCATTGTTTATTCTGTAGCTATTTTGGGGGAACCAGATAATGCTTTACATTTTGTTGTTTATCGGTTTTGTAGACCTTGATGAAGGATTTCAATATTTGCACACTTCATATATAAATTAGTCAAATATCTTGTCTTTCTGCACTTGTTGTGCACTGCAATATTTTAATTTGTTCAAGTGACAAATTTCTTTGACTGCCAATGGAACTTATATGAATCTCTTACCTTGTTGCTTTTCTTATTCATGTTTTTCTTTTTTTCAGGGCATCACCTATGGCATCTATCACAATGCGCAACATTTTACTATATACCACTAATGAAAATTGGCAGGTAATTAGTTGCTTATTATTTTGTCATAATCTATTCTTGTGAAATGTTTTATTGAGTACAAATGCATATTTGAATAAATTTGTTTTTATTGCAGGTTGTAAATCTTAAGGAAGCACGGGATTTCTCCTCAAACAAAAAGTTCATATATGTTTTCAAGGTAATGTACTATAGACCTGTGATTCCCTCTCTTCCTACATATATATATGTATATATTATATATATATATATATATATATACATATATATGTATACAGGCATGTACATTCCTTAATGGACTGCTTTATGTTAGATGTTTTATCCCTTTGATCTACCCTTTTGTGTCTTTGATTTCTGTCGTACTGAGTGTATAAATTGTATGTGTCATCTTTGTGTCTAATGATGCTAAATTCTTTTTTTCCAGAAACTTGAATGGGAATCTCTATCTATTGATCTCCTGCCTCATCCTGATATGTTCAGTGATGCTAATTTAGCGTGTTCTCAAGAGAGAGCAACTCAAAGAGATGATGATGGCGCGAAGCGTGTTTTCTTTGGTGGAGAACGATTTCTTGAAGGCATATCAGGAGAGGCTTATGTAATGCAAATCATACATTTTCAATTGATTTTGATGAACACCATGTTATTTTTTAAACTGTTGTGTGGTAGTAGAGAAGTTTTCTGGTTTTCAGGATGTCTTGTACTCTTGAGTCTTGACATTCTAACTCTTAATTTTTTCCTTTAGATCACATTGCAGAGGACAGAATTAAACAGTCCTCTGGGCCTTGAGGTTCAGTTACATGTTACAGAGGCTGTTTGTCCTGCATTAAGTGAACCAGGTAATAAGGTAGCCAGTTTCTAACTGCTTGTTTCACCATTTGAATTAAATATATGGTACTAACACAGCATGTAATTGTGATACAACCACATGAGCAGGACTCCGAGCTCTTCTTCGCTTCTTGACTGGATTCTATGTATGTCTAAATAGAGGAGATGTAGACCTAAAAGCTCAGCAGGTACTAAGGTTTATCTACCATCGTTCATTTGATATTTCTAATATCTTTATTAACTTATTATGGCAAATTTTACTGAGTCCTCTCTCTCCGACCTGGCAGCGATCCGTTGAATCAGCAGGACGCTCTCTAGTTTCTGTTGTTGTGGACCACATATTTCTTTGCATCAAGGACTCTGGTTTGTTTCCTTTTTGGTTGTTTTGTTTTACACATACATACACAGCCATATTTTAACAAGCAGTTCTTATGCATTCATTTTCAAGTAGTGTATACCATTCTCTTAGGCCTAGATTTTGAAAGTTTGAAGGTAAAACCAGCTAGAGTAAATGGATGTAAATGTGAGGAGTCATAGACTGTAGAGTAAACCACTATCTACTTGTTGGGAGTGGGCAGGTGAGTAAAGTTAGAAGTGTATGCTTTATTGCCATTTTTTTTTTTTTTGTTATTAAATTGTAAACAGGGTAGAGCAAACTGTTTACTCTCTTTCATTCTCCCCTCTTCTATCCCCTTTTCTCCTAGCGCACTGTTCATGATTTTTTTGAACACTTTCCAATGGTTTGAATTTACCTGCAGAGTTCCAGCTTGAACTTTTGATGCAGTCACTTCTCTTTTCTCGGGTACTTTTCTATGATACATCTTTAACTTAATATCAACTTATGTTCCTGGTTCTACAATATTGTCTTGTTTTGAGATAATATTTTCATAGTGATTGATGGCTTCTCACTTAATTTGATTTAAGAACAATCGAAGAACCTTGACCCATTTTCAAGAACTTCTATATTAGTAATTTCTAACTGCTCCTTAGCAGTTCCAGCTATAAGCATAATCTATTATTTACTTTGCATTATCTGCTCTCTAAAGTGCTTCATTTTATTTGAAAATGGTATGAACATCATGATATTTACTTCCATGCAATTCCAAGACTTGGTACGTAGTCATGTTATGCTGGGATGTAGAGAATCTTATGTTAGGATGTTCTGTTCCTGCAGGCCAGTGTCTCTGATGGAGAAAATTCTCGTAATTTGTCTAAGGTTATGATCGGTGGGCTGTTTTTAAGGTAAATTTTGTTATATTTCACTTTCTCCAAAGATTTGGTTGTGGTGGTTTCAGACTGGCTATGGTCAAGTTCAATTATTGCTTTTGTCATGTTTGAAGGTTTAAGCATCTGTGAATGTGGTTTTCCTTGTCTTTTTGGGTACAATGGCTTGAAAACTTGATTATTTTAAGTTTAGAACAAGTTAGCTTTTTATGATTAGCTACAAATGCCATTCATTATCTTTATGGTAGTCACCTCATTGTCATTTAAAATTTTTTTTCTTGATGTTTTAGCCATATATACTATCAAGTCAAGAGTTCAACATTTTTTCTGCAAATATTGATAGATTTTCCTGCTTAAAATTTTTCATAAGCTTAGTTCAAAACTTTGAATTTGGGAATGATATTCTCTGATACATGATACTGACATGAATATATATTTGAATCACTCGGAGTCATCTTGCTTTTCTTGCAGTCATCTTCATTTTGGAAGTATTACTGTTTATGTTGAACTTAAAATGTCAGTGGGTATGATGCAGGGATACCTATTCCCGCCCTCCCTGTACTTTAGTGCAGCCATCTATCAAGGCTGTTGTGGATTCTTGTCTTCATATTCCCGACTTTGGTATGAGTTAATTATTATTTTGTGTTGCATAGAAAATTTCAGCATGCGTATGTATGCATAATGAGGTTATAGGTTACTAGAATTTATGTTTCTATTTTCTGTATTGATTTATAAGGTATGAATTTTTGCCCTCCAATATATCCTCTGGGTGAACAGCAATGGCAGTTAACTATGGTTGGTCCTTTAATATGCGTCCACTCTCTTCAAATCAAGCCCTCTCCACTCCCTCCATCTTTTGCTTCACAAACTGTAATTGGTTGCCAGCCTCTTATGGTATAATTTCATAATTTTGATACACAATTACTTTTCATCCAATTGTATCAACTTTCTCTCATGATTCTCGTTTTACAATTCATTGTTCAGATTCATCTTCAGGAAGAATCTTGTTTGAGAATATCTTCCTTCTTAGCTGATGGAATAGTTGTCAATCCTGGTTCTATTTTACCAGATTCTTCAGTGAATTCCCTTATGTTCACTCTCAAGGAAGTAGATATTAGTGTTCCTCTGGACGCAAGCAATTTGGATAATCCTGGTGATGGAGGAGAGAACCATATCATGCAAAAGTCGTTTGCTGGAGCTCGGCTTCACATTGAAAAGTTGTTTTTCTCTGAGTCACCATCTCTAAAACTCAAGCTACTGAACCTGGAGAAGGATCCTGCTTGTTTCTCACTCTGGGATGGTCAACCTATTGATGCTAGCCTGAAGAAATGGACTGCTGGAGCATCGGAACTCAGTTTGTCTTTGGAAACAACTGTTAGCTTAACTGGCCTTCAAAGTTCTCTTGGCTGGTCTTCAGGCTTGTGGAGGTGTGTTGAGCTGAAACAAGCTTCTATTGAGGTAGCTATGGCATCTGCTGATGGGAAACCATTAACAGTTGTGCCTCCTCCAGGTGGTGTTGTCAGAATAGGGGTTGCTTGCCAACAATTTATGTCCAATACATCAGTTGAGCAGTTGTTTTTTGTCTTGGATCTCTATGGGTATTTTGGTAGAGTTAGTGAAAAGATTGCAGCGGTTGGGAAGAATAAAAGACCAAAGATAAACAAGGATGATACTTTTGGTAGAAGACTAATAGAGAAAGTTCCTAGTGATACTGCTGTAAGTTTAGCAGTAAATGTCCTTCAGCTTAGATTTCTAGAATCATCCTCCTTGGATATCGAGGGCATGCCTTTAGTTCAGTTTATTGGAAATGATCTGTTCCTTAAAGTCACTCATAGAACTCTTGGTGGTGCTATGGCTGTTTCATCGACTTTGTGTTGGGAGAGTGTTCGGGTGGACTGTGTAGACACAGAGGGAAACATTGTACACAAGAATGTAATGCTGTTACATTCGGTTGAAAATGGTTCTCTGGTAACTGGGAATGGGTTTTCTCCGTTAAGAGCTGTTTTTTGGGTACACAACAAGCAGAAGCGCCTATCAAATGGAAAGGCTTCAGTAATTCCATTTCTGGACATAAGCATGGTGCATGTCATTCCTTTTGATGAGCGGGACAAAGAGTGTCATAGTTTAAGCGTGTCAGCTTGTATATCAGGTGTGCGCTTAGGTGGAGGAATGAATTATACTGAAGCTCTGCTACATCGGTTTGGAATTATTGGGCCTGATGGTGGTCCCAGCATGGAGCTTTCTAAGGGCATAGAGAACTTATCATCTGGGCCACTGTCAAAACTTTTAAAACCTTCAGCTTTCATTGATAACGGTCTTGAGGATGGTATGGGACATAATCTATTGTGATTTTTTATTTAGCTTGTTGCTCTTCATGAGTGGCAGTAAAGCTTTCCTTTGGCATTTTACTCTTGTAACTTAACTGTAATTGTCTTAAATTTTGTCCAGTTGGAACCGTGGGAGGGGTGAAAGATGATAGTTTTTTGCACCTGGGAATGCCAGATGATGTGGATGTATTCATTGAGTTACAAGATTGGTTATTTGCTCTTGAAGGTGTGCAAGAGGTGGCTGAAAGGTGGTGGAATGAGAAAGAAGCCTTGGGCAGAGAGCAGAGGTGTTGGCACACGACTTTCCGGAGTTTGCAAATAAAAGCAAAAAGTAGTCCAAAGGATGTCCGGAATGGAAATGGGATTTCACATGGGATGCAGAGATACCCTGTGGAGTTAGTCACAGTAAGAATTTTTTTACTTCTCTTGCCATGCCCTTCAAATGGGATTTTAGTAGTTTAGAAGTTATTAAAACCAACAATATTATGTGCTAGCAGCACTTAACTGTTGATATTTCTCTGCATTTTGTTTTGAGTGTTAGAAGCATGTATTCTGGCCTAGATAGTGTCTAGGGTGGCTTTTTTCCTCTATGGTTGGGAGGTTATAGAATGGTTCCTTGAACTTCGTCATATGATGACAAGATAGGTGAAAGGTTGAACCTTTTGGGTTTTATCTTTTATTCATTTCTTTATCTGCTTTGATTGTAGGAGGGTTAAGACTTAGGAGCCAAGCAAACTGTAGTTTATATAACCTTTGTAGAATATGGTGACCATTCTAATTTCTCAGTACATTGGCATTACAAATTCTGGTTCGGAATTGTTGTGTATGACATGATATCATTTTCAGCACAAGCATGGTGGGAATTAGAAATTTTCCTAATTATTTTTTATGTCAACCTAGGACAGAAGTACCTTGGTCCACATAACTTTCGATCTCATTGATGTGAATGCCAT
Source organism: Durio zibethinus (assembly GCF_002303985.1). Next base: position 2,419,898 of record NW_019167993.1, on the reverse strand, counting down.
ATTTCTGACTTGCTTTAAAGAACTTTCTAAAAGTGAAAATGCTTGTAGGTCAGTGTGGAAGGCTTGCAGACCTTGAAGCCTCAGGCCCAGAGGGACATCCTTGAAGATGTACCTGCAAACAGATTCAATGAAAGTTTTGAGACATTAGGAGGGATAAATCTTGAAGTTCGTCTGGTGATATCAGAAGATAATTTTGATAATGAAATGGTCAACTGGGCAGTTGAAAACTTGAAATTTTCTGTCAAACAACCAGTAATGAGATCTAAATTTTAAGAAAGTTGATTACAGCCCAATATTCTTGGTCACTCACTATTAATTAAGGTTTCTGTCACTGTGTAGACTGAGGCCATTGTAACCAAGGATGAACTTCAGCACCTTGGTTTTCTATGCAAATCTGAAGTCGATTCAATGGGTCGTATAGCTGCTGCAGTCTTGCGGCTGCTCAGGTTGGAAAAGTCGCTCGGCAAGGATGCCATGGATAAACTTAGCAGCCTTGGTAAGTTTGATTGAACAGTTATTTTATTCAGTTAAAAGTTAGCATACTACTGGACCTTTTATGTGAGTTGGAAGACTTAGTGTGCGGATTGGGGTTCGATGGAAAGGCCCAATGTTGAAACAGAGTTTCAAACATAAAGTAGAATATTAACCGACTGACCTACCAGAAACATAAAACATGTCTTAATAATAAGATTTGCATTAGTGAATTGAAAGGTGAATCAATAATCCTTTTAGGCTCTAAAATTCAGCACTCTTGCTACTCACTTTTCCTTGTTCTGTGCTTCATAACATATAAGTTGATGACTTTTAGGAAGCGATGGTTTCGACAAGATTTTCTCGGATAAGCTCAGCCAAGGCAGCAGTGCTGGAAGTATTGGGCAATCTCCTTCATCAAAAGTGGTTAATGAAGAACAGCACTCAACTGTGGCTTTGCTTGAGGAGGCACTTCTGGAGTCACAAACCAAGTGTGCTGCTCTTGTTACTGAATTGTCTAATTCAGAATATTCAGAGGAGAGTCTTACTAACATCAAACAACTGAGACAGAAACTGGACAGTATGCAGAGTTTACTGCTGCAATTGCGGGGTCAAATGTGATTAGCAATTTTCTTCTCATTCTTTTGTCGTCAAATTTTGGGCATACTCGGTATAGTTTACTCATTCTTTTCTGTATATACTTATATATATATATATATATATATGTAGTTTAGACGATATATCTTTTATTTTTTCTATAAAAATTTGACATCTAATGTGTAACAAACTGATGCCAACAGCTTAGTAGCAAGATCAAAGTTTAAATCAACCAGCACAATCTCAGGAGAAACAAGAGCACAGATAATAATAGCAAGAATAGGGAAGAAAAGATGGAGATAATATTAAAAAAATTAAAATTAAAATTCAATTTCAATTTAGTATTAGATATTAAAGTGCAATTAATATAAATAGAAAAATATCACTTTACTATCTAACAATTACAATATTATAATTAACTGTACATTTTAATGTAATAATCAATAAGTATATTTATGTTTGACTAACTAATTTATACTAACAATCTGATGTAATATAGTCTCATAGAAATATGTGATGGAATACTTGTTACAATTTCTGTGGACGTACCATGGAAGCCTCAAAAAATATTACAGCACTACTTCTAAAATAACATACATACACAATGTTTGCTAACAAGCTGCTGCTTCTACTTTTTCCTTTCCAGGTCTTTTGATAGATCTTGTGAGCAATTGACTGAAAAGCAATTTAAAAAAAAAAGCATTTTTTAGTATATATTTTAATACATAAATCCCTTCTGCATTTTTCATAAAATTTGAGATTTTGATTCTTTCGAGAGAATATAACAAACGGATCGATTTGTTCAAAATCTTATTTACCTCTTCGGGGTTAATCAAGTCAAGTCAAGAAAATCATATTTGTGAAAAATGAGGTCAACTATTTCATAAAATTACAGCAATAATAAGTTGGGAAACTTACTTCAGGAAGGTTTAGAGACTGTACATTAGGTGACTTTTGAAGAATATGCATTAATGTTGTTGGAGCCAAACCACAATAATAATCTTCAACGCCCACTTTCAAATGATATAAATTGGGAAACCAATGAATATGACCAGCAGGTGCGTATGAGATGATCTTGACAAAAAAAATAAATTTTGATATTACAAGGAAATATAAATAATAATTTTAACCAACGATCGTATGATTTGTTGGTGAAATGTTAAATTCTTTCAATAATCAAATTTCAAATCTTGACAGAAAGCGTCTAGCAAGTTGAAGCTGTTCGTACAATGAAGTTGCCCATGGCATAACCTCAAAACGAGCTTTAGCAAATGAATCCAAGTTACAAAGCACAAGTTCGAATAGTGAATAAGTATATAGATCTTGAAAGATTGAATACATGGACTTTGAATCTTTAGTAAACTATTAGATGGCAAATCATGGTTAATAGTTAATTTTCAAAGAGTGGCAACAGAAATAGTAATGCCATTTATGCCATTCCAAGAACAATTTTTCTAAAAGCAACTCCTTAAGTACCAGACAACCAGAAAAAAGTAGATGAGCAGAGTGTTCATCATGAAATTTAGTGCATATAAGATGTAAAGTTTTAAGCCTTGGGGAAGCATATGGCAGTAGGAAACTTGACGCCGAAATTCGTAGTTAATTTCAGTGAAGTCAGTGACTCTGAAATAAAAAGGCTTTCAGACAATGATGCTCTTCGATGCATCTCCATCCATGTCCAATATAACAATCCAGCATTTCAACTTTATGCCTCACTACATCAGATATCAATGCCATAAATTGGCTGATGGTGTTGGCTTTGGAAGCATGGGAGAGACAATCAAAGTCAACACGAAATTTTGTATTCGGTTGATGCCCCAATCCCACGTTAAGAGATTATGAAGTTATGTTATATAAGTTGAGATTTAAATTTGTATTTTTAAGATATTTTTTGTAAAATAAAATAATGAAACTTTCAAATTAAAGTAAACAATATCTCGCAAGTTAGATATAAATCTTTACATTTAGGTAATTCAAGTATTTGGAGAAGCTCTCTTTGAATCTAATCCAAGAAACTAGAATGTCCCAGCTCCTTGTTTTTCCATGAATCAAAATCGAAATTAAGAACTAAGAAAGTCCACAGATATTTGCCACCTCGTTGACAATGGCATGCAGAAGTTGTTACAATGTTGTTGCAATATTGTTACAATATCTTTTTTGACTTGATTACTGCAGAATTTCATGACTGGTGCTGACTGTTGAACTCTTTAATTCCATTGGTTAGAGATCAAACCATGACAATGTCAAATATCAAAATATTTCTTTCAATTCCTTCTTAAAAGTGGTAAGATTAGCACTTAATTAACCAAAGGCAGACTATAAACATTAAGTGTTCTTAAACAAATGAAGATGCAAGTAATCATTCATATTTACCTAATTAACAAATTTTCTCATGGGAAAAGGGTATAGAACCCTAACTAAAAATATTGATTTCTCTATTTAAAATGAAACTTTCATATTAATAGAGTCAATTGATATCTGAATATTTGATAGAAAGAATAACATTCAAAGGTCAAAATGTGCTATAGATCTATGAACTCTTCTATTTTTAAGAATTTAATCTTTTTAATATTATTTAAAAAAATTTAATCTTTGTAGTATTATTTGTTTTAAGGATTTCAGTTTAATTATTAATAATGTATAGGGATTAAATTTTTTCAAAAATAATATTATAAAGACTAAATTTATTAAAAATAATATTACAAAGAATAAATTTTTTAAATAATACTATAAAAATTAAATTTTTAAAAATTAAAGAGTACTGAAACCTATAATACATTTTAACCAACATTCAAATGTCAAGTCCTAGAATATTTTTTTCTTGTTTGATTTTATCCACCACAACTACGTGTTGACAAATTTTACCATTAATTAGTATAAATTTATTAATAGATCTCGACACTCTGGACATTTCGGAAGTGCTTCTTCAATCCAAGCCACCTTGGAAATCATTTGAAAAAAGAAAAATCAAAGGAAACTTGTAACTTTAGTGTTGTTATTAGATAGTAGCTGATATGATTAAAGGCCCCAAGCATCTTGATTTGCTGAGTGCAGCAAGATCAGGGAACTTACAAAAACTCAAGGAACTGATTGCAGATGTAGGAGCGAACATCCTTGATGAAACTACCCGGGAAGGAAACACTGCTCTTCACATAGCTGCAAGATTTGGGCACAAGCGTCTGGTAGAAGAGATCATCCACCAATGTCCTTCCCTTGCCTTTAAGAGCAACCTCAAGGGAGAGACACCAATTCATATCGCGGCAAGGGCTGGAAGACGCGATATCGTTGAGTGTTTCATCAATTCAGTGAAAGATTGTTCAGGCATGTACATAGGAAGGATCAGAGATAAATATGGGAATACATCTTTACATGGTACCGTCAGGAATGTACATTTCAGAGTAATGAATGCGTTGGCCGAGAAAGATCCAGAGTCGTTGCTCGGATAAATGATGCAGGGGAATCCCCACTTTCGATTGCTATTGATGTGAAGCTGACGAATTTTGCAGTGAGAATCATATCTTTGAATCAATCTACGCTTGATTACATTGGACACGACGGCCAAACACCCTTGCATCGTGCTGTCAAGAGGAATGATTTTGGTAGTAAAAATAATCTTTTTTTCTTTGAAAAGATTCACCGTTTCCCTTCTCCAACTCTCTTTAAGACAACTTTTTTTGCTATGTTTTTTTCTATGAAATTTAGGTATCATGAGTACCATACTAGGTTCAAAGCAAGAACTCATTGGAGTACAAGATGAAAGGAAGAGGACTTCTCTTCATTATGCCGCAGCCTTGGGTCACCAGAGAATGGTGGAGGAGTTGGTGGATTAAGATCCTTCGATTGTATACATAGAAGACGAAAATCAACAAATACCACTTCACTTGGCTGCAAAGAATGGCCAAGTAAGTTTGATAAAAAGCATTGCTAGTCTTGCCCTGACACCATCGAGATAGTTGACGAGAAGCAACAAAACATTCTTCATCTGGCAGCTAAAAATGGCAATGTAGATGCAATGAAATATATTATGACGCTACTTGAGATGAAAGATTAGGTCAACTCTCCTGATGTAGATGGAAACACTCCCTTGCATTTGGCAGCCAGCAACTACCACAATGATGTAGTACGTGTTCTCTCCAAAAATTCAAAGGTGGAAATCAGGGCTATTAACAACTTTAACAAGACTGCCCTGGCAATTGTTAAGTTGCCTGATGATCGTGGAATGGAATTACAGAAGGTAGGTAACTTGGTTTACTCTATTAATTTCTACCAGTCATCTTGCAAAAATATTAATTTCACTAATTGATTGTACCTTTTTTTTTTAAATTTCTTGAAGCACTTAACCTTGAAAGCATTAAAGAGCACCTACAAACAAAAGTCTATGAATGTTGAAGACGTCCATGAAAATATACAAATGGATGAGGTAGAAGAAGTTGAAAAGCAAACAAAGATGGTAATAAAAAAGGCAGAGAAATGGCCCAAATAATCTCTGTTATGTCTACACTTATAGCTACATCCACGTTTACTGCGGCTTTTACCATCCTTGGAGGTTTTAGAAGTGATGGTCCAGATGAGGGCATGGCAATATTATTAGTAGATCTGCTTTCCAAGTATTTGTTATCTCTGATATTATTGCCATGACTTCCTGTATTACTGCTGCAGTTATTGTATTTTGGTCATCTTCACGTCGCGACACTGAATCATTCATGGATACCCTTCCTTTTGCCATTGGCTTGACCTGGATCTCGCTTGCAGCGATGACACTGGCCTTTGTTACTGGATTGTTTGTTGTGCTGCAAAAAACACTTTGGCTGGCTATATTGGTTTGCGGCATTGGTTGTGCTGCTCCTTTCTTTCTTTACATATTTGCTCCTATATTTCTTCTTGCTTTTGAACGGATGTCTAAGTTTCGAACCTCTCCTAGTGATAGGCAAAATATAGTCGAAGATAATCCATTTCTTTTCATTGTTCGGTTAATGAAGATAGTTGTTGAAAGACATATTCATTATCTCCTTAATTGTTTACGATTGACGTGTAAGAGGTCATGTCGTGGCCAACTAAGCCAAGCCTCCGTTGCACCCGCCATCTGAAGAGATAAAGTCAAGCACACGATCAAGTTGGATTAGCTCGAGATAGATTCAATAACAACTGTCTGCATTTTTGTCTGCATTTTTTAGAGGTTTAATAAACATTTTTATGAACTTACTGAGAGGACAGACTATATTTCTATTATGAAGAGAGACATGAGAAGGGCTAACATTATCATGATTTCAGCTGTACTGATTTTAATATTTTGAAGTTAGCACTTCTAGGAAAGATAGGACAAGCAGTTCATCATGTTAAAAGTGGTTGTTTGCTATGTAATATACCACTCAATTACAACCAGCAGGAACTGAAAAGAGAAAAGCTTCCATAACATTCGTCTGGCACACCTACTCGAAATGACTAGTTGGTTGGAACAGCATCCCAGCGCCATATTGTCCCATCCTCGCAGCAACTGAGAATGGTACTGCAACAACCAAAAGCAAATGGAAGGTTCGCCTGGGTATTAAAAACATCATGATTCATTGATAGAACACCATTAGAAATCAAGTGAGGTACCTTCCATCAAAGGACATGGCAGTCTGTCTGATTGGAGACTTTGACTGTGCATGAGATAGCCTACGGGAGAGACAAAATAAGAAGACCATTAAATACATAGAATTTCCTTTTAATACCAGTGACAGCAAATCAAGCAAACCTGGCAATGAGAACAGGAGGGCTGCTTTGCAGTTCCCACACAAAAATCTTTCCTTCTCTATTTCCTGTCCCGTCCAACAAAGCTTATAAATGAGTACATGCGGTAACAATATTGAGCTTATCACGATTGTTTACAATCGAAATACAGATGGCTGTAACTCACCAAGCAATTATACTGTTATTAATATATTGTTTACATCCTAAAGAGACAGGCATTTGGCCTTCCACATACCTATAGCAGCAGCATTGTAATGAAAGTCGCAAGAAAATTTGATGAACCAAATATCACACTCAGGGACAGGGTACTTTTGAAGGATGTCAGCTGTACCCTAAACAGGAAACATCATGAAGTTCATCATGGCAGCAAAAGTGGAGGGTTTTAGAAAATATATATCTGTAACAGGAAAATAAAGAGAAACCAAGGGCTTTGCAAGAGAAATGGGAAAGTTCAAACCTCTCCGGGAGATTGCTCCTTCATCTTTGGTTCCCATAGAACAATTTCATTGTCAACACTCTGCAATTATATTACACAGTAACTTATATAACCAAAAGTGACATACATAATTCAGGCTTATAATAAAACAGCATACACGAAAGGTGTATGATAACAAAGTCAAGGAAAAGTTTCCAACTATATTTCAGCTGCAACTTTTTCAAGTAAAATATAGGAGTCCTAACTTAAAAAGAAAGTTCCTAAATGTTGTATTTTTAACAATGTATACTGATTTTACTACCCAAAAAAAAAAAAAATGTAACCTGATTTTGGAAAGAAGTTAGCATGCCACTTTAGAAAATGATCTTTTGGCAAAGTTACATGCAACATAAGCGCTTTTCATCTTAGATCCCTATTTGCAGTACCAAAGCCCAATATCAGAAAAGAGGCAAAGGAAATGTTAACTAGCTTTAATCTAAGACATCAGAAAACTGCCTGCATTTTATACTACTCGGGCAAGTGATGTCCTAAAAGGTTGTTCAAAGATTCTTCACAAAGTGGCTCAACTTTCTCAGCTGAGAAAGCAACAAAGCAATGTGGAAATACATATTAAATTATATTTGAGCTTTCAGGCAAGTGATGTCCTCAAAGGTTGTTCAAAGATTCTTCACAAAATGGCTCAACTTTCTCAGCTGAGAAAGCAAGAAAGCAATTTAGAAATACATATTAAATTATATTTGAGCTTTTTGTGAAAATTGATATAACAGTGGATACAGCTAATAATTTACCTTAGACAGAATGAAATCACCAAGCCACCGATTACAGTCCACATAGTTTGAATGAACTGAAGCTAAGAACACCTAAAAATAAAAGATATAACTATTAAAATATTAGAACAACAGTATCTTTTACGTAGATCAGAAGAAGAAACTACTCACAGGGAATTGGACATATTTTGTGGGGAATTTTGAAGGAAGATCCGTCCAAGTGAACGATTTCTCAACATAAGTCCAGAACTCTGTAGAAAGATTAAGAAAAAGAAAGAAAGGAGTGAACACCTAAATTGATGTTTACTCAATGGTAATTCTCATATTTGATCACCTGCCTGACAGTTTAGTGTTCAATCAAATGTGCTGACAATTATATGGCACTAAATTCTTTTTGGTGCTAGATAACATCCAATTTTGGATCCAATCATTCCAGCTCACCTCAGTACCCTCAAAGCCAAGACCCTGAAACCGACTCTTGATAGATGACATATAACCAGTCATTTACCAATAAAGGTATTGGACATCCCTAGTTTTGACTCTAATGTTCCCATTACATCTGATAAATTAGTTTGTTTCCTCGAAAAACAACTAAAACAACAATCCATAAGGATGATTGTCATACTCATACCTTTCATTGACCAAATCTTAACAGTGTTATCCATGCCACAGCTTGCAATTCGATGAATGTCAGAAGGATGGAAATCCTACAATAGCCATCATAACCATCAGCATATGAGTAACATAGCAAACATTGAAGGACATACTTCTATTCTCCATGGGAAAGACAGAATAGGATACGCCATTACTGTCTTCACCTACCACACTCAAAACTTCATTGCGGTGACCCCCAGCTCCAGCAAATATCAGAATGCATATTCCACTATGAACATTCCACAACCGAACTGATTCATCCTGCCCCAATTTCAAATTTTAGACATTTGATAAAGAAAAAAAGTTATCAAGTAAATGTTTTGATGCATACTTTACTTGCAGACACTATAAGTGATGGTTTCAATGGCTGAGTCCTGATTTCATTTATAGAGTCACCATGGCCAACAAAACTCTGCACATACACATCCATCCAATGGAATGAAAACTATTTATAATTTACACTATCAGCTTTCAACAGCATTGAATAGTCATCCAAATAGAAGCTCTGATTGTCTAAAGATGATACCTTGTGTATTTTCTCATTACTTGCATCAATTACCCGGATTATGCCATTAATACCTCCGGCAACCACAAATGGGGTACCGTCAACATTGCATGCCCAACTTACAGTGTAGAAAGACTCATCCTTCTGATCTACAAAACACATGGAATGATGAAATAATCCAAAAAGATAAGTTTAAGGAAAAAAGAAAGGTAATTTACAGTGTTGTTTCTTACATCTTCATCTACATAAGACTGTAAAACAGCTATAACACCGCCTTCAAGGCATTGGTAAACCGTCACCTGTAAACAAAAGGGCAAATTCACTAACATAATTTCAAAGGATGTATGAAGGCGGTAGAAAAACTAACGCAACTGGTAAAGATTGCAACTTTTCTGATCCAAATAAGCATCCAAACTAAAAATAAAGACTGATAGAGAAATACTTCAAAAAGAGAAGAGCATATCAAAAGGGTTAATTCATTCATAAAAATTAGTCCCAAAAAAATGGTTTTCCAAAGAAAAAAGTGCAATTAGCCAAAGTCAGGCTTCAGAGAAGATTAAAGTGATTAATTGACTGATCAAAGCTTCCCAAAAACTGGGCAAAATTGGGGTGTCTTTTGCTTAGCAAATTGAAGAAAAAAAGAACCAACTTTTTTGCATTTTACCAACTTAACCGCAAAATAAAAAGAAACCAATTGATTCCCAGGATAAAAGGTATAAGAAAAAAGGACTTACCCGGTTACCGCCGACGGTAGCAAAAACGTTGAAGTAACGGGAGTCAATGAAGTTGAAAACGACGGCGTAGAGGGGACGTTTGCCTTCTTGGAGTCGGTTTGTGACTCGGTATTCTCTCTTCTTTGATGATGCTAGCGATCCCACCACTGGTTCTAGTCCTATCGGCGTCTTCGCCATAGCCGCTTTCAAAACTGGTGCCTCCCGACAAGACAAAATCTAAGGTTTTAGTTCAACTTCCTAGTGAGTTTGCCCTTAAATGTGTTTTTTTTTTTTTTTTTTCACTTTGAGCTTTTTTTTCTTTTAACTTTTCAACTTTGTTTTAATAAATTTATTTTTTGTTTTATAGGTTTTTTTCTTAAATTAGATCTTATTAATATAGACTGTGATTGCATAAATCTATTAAATGTATTAAATATTTATTTTTTATTTAATTGTTTATTTGATTTTATATATTCAAAGAGACAATTACTTGCCAATTATATTTTGTTTTTTAATAAATTAGCTTAAATAAAAATAAACAACAGGACAAATAGCAGCAATTGGTATAGTCTTATCTTCATAGTTCAACAGTTTACATTAGTTTCCAAATCAGCCATGGCTTCCACTTTACTTCACTTCCTTTCTCTCCCAAGCCTTCTTCATGTATCAAACCAGTCAATCCACAACCCGTAAAAAACACTTCATTTCACTATCAAATGCGCTTCTCCAAACTCAAATCCAACTCCTGGTCAGCCAGGTTTTCCATCTCCAATCTCCCATGAAACAACCATGAGTCCAGAGAGTTTCCCCATTTAAAAACGAAGATCAGAAATAATCCGAGAAAAGAAACCAAAACCAGGCAGTACAAAGTCAGAACCACCAAATTTTGAAGTTGGTTGGAAGGGAACAAAGGAGATAAACTTAGAGAAGCCAAAAGGGTATGTGATAATGGATTTCTTGGAGAAGTTGGAGGGGTTGATGGGATGAGAATTTGGTTCCACTGAACTGTTAGCTAAGGCAGGGAAAATCGTTGCGGAAAGAGCAAGAGAAGACGCAGAAGTGTTGAGAGATGAAAGGAAAGTGGAAGAGAGAATGGTGACTGAGTTGTTTCGAGTTGAGGTCGAAGGAAATGGATTTGGCTATGGTGAAGGCTGCAGTTAAGGAAGAGACTTTGAGCGTAAGACTCTAGCAGGCGAAGGGTCGATGCAGGCGAGCCATTCTTGTTGCCACTTCCTTTTGAAAGGTTGCAAATTTCGGAAATGAGAACATAAAATAAAATAGAACCATTGATTCCCTCATTTTCATGCTTCAGCAGCAGCAAGGATTTCATTGCTCAATTTGTTGGTAATACCTTAATAATTATATGTGCGTCCATGGCATTAATCAATGATTTAATTAGAATGCAATGCCCTTTAATAAATGGTTCATCACTCTCAGTCTCTATTTCATGTTAGTATTTCAAGTTTCATTCCTGTTCTGCCGCTGCTGCTTCTTCATCTTAACATAAGTTGTTTGACATGCCTTGATAACACATCGAACATGCGGATCATCAGTCGGAATTTTAGCTAGCATACTCTTTGCAGACTTGGGATCTCCTGAAGCCAGAAGGGCTTGATACATCCTACAAGAAAACCCGACAGTTTGATATATCAAAAGCAGGAGCAAATTGATCCATAGGAAGACTGGAACATACGAAAAACAATTGAAGAAAAGTAAGGATTACTAACCTTAAGAATGTTAAAACATTGCCAGGCAAGCCAGCTGCCTTGTATTCGTTCCAAATCAAAAGAGAGTTTTGCAAATCTTTCGCGTTTACACAAGCAGAAAGGAGAAAGTCAAGACTTTTCCGAGAAGGGGTAAGGCCTAGTTCATCCTTTATGGCTTGAAGCAAAGCCAGGCCAATCTGTAAACCTTTAGGTTTGCTCGCTGCGATCACGGAGAATACCTACTCAATCAAGAGAAGGAGACATAAAATTGAAGGCACATGCAATCAAATTGCTAATACATGACAAAATCATAATTTAATATAGCAAACTATTACGGAAATTTAAATAAACATAAGCAATAGCAGATTAATAAGGGTATAGAAAAATAAAAAGCCTAAAATATTTGGTAACCAGCAATTTTAAAAATCCATGAGGAGGTATAAGTCTTAAAGGTACACCATTTAAGAGAGAGAATAGGAACAAACCTCATCAAAGATAACTTCCATAGCCAAATCATCGTTGTGGAACTTATCCTTGAGCTGCTTGAGTAAATCAACTGCAGATCTAGATGAAACAAGGAATTAACAAAGATTAACTAAAGCAAATCCCTCTATATTACAAAAGAAGAAAGAAACAAGGAAGATAACAATAGAAAGAGTTTGAATGATAAGAAAACTTGGTAAAGTAAATAAATGCCCCAGAATTGGAGAATATTGTGTCATCTAACCTTAACTGCTTATTTCTAACACAATGCAAGATTATTCTGCAACAGCCATCAACCCAATAGTCTGGATCATGTAATTCCTCCGGTAGTTGAAGTAATATGCTCAACTCTCCCTCAGATGTAAAATGTTCCTAAGAGATAATAGAGATGATAGAAAACATGATTGCAGTTACGGGAAAAAAGAAAACAAAGGTTCTGTAAAAAACTTACAATGAGAGATATAACAGCTTTAGGCTCCAAAGATCCCCCATTTTGCTTGATTTCTTTGTAAATGTTTAATGCATCAGGCATCTTCCCACTTGATGCAAAAGCAGACACAAGCACACTTTTGATTTCATTTAGGCTCTTAACAGGTATCCCTTTGTCTAAGAGTACCTAAAATATAAAATAGTATCTTTTGAGACCATCAGAGACAAACCAAAATGGGTCTAATGCATAAATGGTACTTGAATTATATTCCATATAATTTGGTACTTGAACACAAGATTTATTTATTCGGTACCTAAACTAAATTCTTTTTGGTTCAATGTGCATACCTAACAGATGTGACTTCTATAGGTGCTAAGTGCTGCATGCATACATACCTCTTTTGCCTTCTCAAATTGCCCACAAGTTGTATATGCATTTATAAGTGCCATAAAAATATGCTTCGTGACTTGAATTCCAGCACGCTTCATTTCTTCACGGTACTACAAGCAATAACAAAATTACTTCGTCACTTTTAGTGAAATTCCAAAGACATGTTTCACCCATGCCAAACCATCAGTTGCATTAAAAGTAAAATGCAACTTGCAGAGAACATCAAAAATGAATTTATCACGAAAAAAGGGACTAGATAAAACATGAAACTCTGAGCAGACTACAAACTTGCAAACTACCTTTGTAATATCCTCTTCACAATTGCAGTTGCCTATTAGATAGCTGAAAGTTTGAGAATCTGGTTTTACATCTTCACATTCCATTTGCTTGAGTACCATCAATGCACCACTAATGTTTTTCTGAAAAACATTTACAATATATATATATATATATATATATATATATATATAAAATAGTCAAACCCAAAATGCAGTAAAAGAGAGACAGAGATAAGATTAGAGATCAGAATCAGATCAAAGCTTAAAAACTGTTTTAATGTTTAAGTTAATCCCTGGAAAAAAAACATGAGGAAAGGCAATGCAATATGAGGCTGGCAAATGCAAGATCTACATAGAATATGAATTCATGGCATTTTCCTTGTCAAATATGTCTTGCATTTACTTGCAGTTGTGCAGAAAGTGTAGTTTAGATCAGAATAACAACTGAAAGAGGAAGTAACAACTTTGCTAGTATCCTTTGTGTGATGGCAGAAAAATCTCACTGATTAGGTCCATGGCACAGCCTTAAAATGACCATGGCTTAACTATGTCAGTGATGAAATAGAAAAGTTTACATTTAAGCATATGTGTCATTCATACTCTCTTTTCTCACTATCTTGAGACATACTGCAGTTAAAACAGTGCCCTACTCATGCATAGGCGAAGGCCCAAGCTACATATTTGCAATAACAAATATAAGTTTCCGAAACTAGGAAGTAAAGGAAAATATAAGAAATAAAATACCAAGAACATTCAAGATGCAGAAAAAGTTACCTCTCGAAAATATCCAGCCATTATAGTATTATAAATACTAGCTGTAGGTGTCACATTCAATTTCTTCAAGTCATTGAGCATTGCATATGCACCGCCAAACTGCAATTAGTAGAAAAGGATGCACAAAATTGCATAATTAACTTTCAACAATTTGAAAACTTTGGTTTGCTACAGGACAATGTAGAAATAAAAAGAAAATAAACCATTAACAGGCAGCACATGCTTCCACACAAAGAGAGATGAAAGGGAAAGGAACTGACTTGGAACTTACATCTTTCATTTTCACACACAAACTTATCATACTCCTGAAGGTCTCATTGTTTGGTTTCAAATTATGGTGGCAAATCAGAGAATAAATTCTCCAAACCTTACAATGAAATAAAATGAAAAAAAGGGTAAAATAAATCAAATTAATCAAATTTATGATACTTGTAAATCATCAAATAACATGATAATTGAATTGTAGCACGAATTAACAATGCCCATTGCCCAGGGGCAATTTTTCAGAACGAATCAAAGCCCTTTGCCTTTTATCTTAAGCAAATCAAATTCTGACAAATGAAGTCACTTAAACTTAGGACAACATTATTCCTTCTTATTGAGTGAATAAGTTGTATGAATGAACCTATGAAACCAACAAGTGATGAATATTGGAGTCAAAGATATTTAAATATGTACAGTATGTGATACTTAAAGAAAAAAAATCAAGCACAATAGTGTTTGATATATCATACCAAATTATACTCATAACTCTCCTCGCTAGCATGCAATAAGCCATGTAGTGTCTCCATAGACAAGTTCAAACCCTCTTCACACATCTGTTCAACTATGTCAAGAGCTAAATGCACCTGCATTACAATAAATGAAACATTGATTATGTGAAAATTCACAAAATTAATGCTTTTATCTTGCTTTCTAGGGTCAAAGATTTAGCTACACAACAGGAAGTCCCATAACCATCCCTTTAAGATCCACTAGCTCTGGTTGTGACTTTACAAAATGCTGGTACAAATCCCCTAAGATTTTACCATCGAAAGTTTCTTTGTAAAGTTGTTTAGTACTGAATGAAAGAGGCAATCACATTAGAACAATTTAAATGACACTGTTGTTCAAAAGACATAAAATTTGGTTTTTTGCTCCTTTTACTAACAGAATCTGCCTGTACCTTGCATAAATCACAGCAATAGGTAATGAGCTTCTCATATGATGCCAATGAAGGTGTTATCTTGAATTTCATGTGCAAGCTTTCGAATTTCAGAAAAAAATCCTCAACCTACAATAGACAACAAGCATAAAGAGACATAAAATAAATAAGAAGCTGCAAGACAAGAAAATGACTTAATTGCCTACAAGAACCTTTTGAACTCCCAAAATTTTGAATTTATAATTAGAAGGACCTACTGACGACAAACATTCACATTCATGATTGCTTAAAGTCAAGATGCAGATCAATAGTTTAAAGCATGAACAAGAAACAAGGCATATCATCCCAGAAATCTCAAATTATCGATGACAGATAAGTGCTGAAAAGATGATGCTTCGGAAATGAACCCTATGATGCTATAAAGACAAGCAAAATTAAATTTTCCTCTTGAATAGACAAGCAAACCGCATGTGTTTCATAGAATCATGGCCTGAAGGAAATTACCAGCAGCTTTCATGAGAAGTTCCTCACCGCTAAATTAGGAATGCCACTAGCATAACTAAAGATGAGCCTCGAGATTTCATCCATTCCATAGCCTGCACTATCAAATTTACCATATTAAAATGCATACAAGACAAGACGCATACTTTTGTCAAATTTGTAATCTTTGAACAGATCCTAGATTGTTTTAAAACAACTAATTATCTAGAGTTATAGAATCCGAATCCTTCATTTGAGAAGGAGAAAGGGAGATGACATACTTTATACATGATAGTAGAAACAGAACTTATGCATGTGCCAAGCTCTCAACATTAAATTAATGCCCTTGGAAACTGCTAAATTCTAAAAAGACCAAATTTATGAAAATGTTATCATTGAAAATTAACGGTTTCAAAGATACAGATTAGCAAAACATTATTTTTAGCAGAAAATCAGGTCAGTTACCATTTGTCACCAAAATTTCACCAGACAAGATTTAGGAGCCTACCTGCTAGAGAAAAAAAATGAGTAGATCATGAACATACCACATCTTTTGAATGCCAAAAGGAATTTCTCAGTGAATGATTCTAATGAAAGCCTCCCCAATGATTGGAATATCTTTTCAACTTGGTTTACAGATGAAATTCTTGTTACATCAATAACTTCTAACAGTTGAATGAGGTCCTTTTTCCTTCCAGTTACACAAAGTGCTAACAAATAATTTTCTGCAAGACAAGAAAAATGTTGTAAGCTCAGTAATGTTAAAACTTCCGCCCACCCCCCAGATTGCATAACATGAAAAAACCAAAAAAGAGAAAAGCTTACCTGGCAGATAAACTTTACATATTCAAATAAAAATCAATAGATAATAACTAAAAAAATGATACAGACTTCTGAACCTAGATCCATACCTTTTAATTTAAAATCATCTTCCCCATTGTCAGCTGCAATATAATTACAAAGTTC
Source organism: Durio zibethinus (assembly GCF_002303985.1). The sequence continues at coordinate 2,403,371 of NW_019167993.1, read as the reverse complement.
TTGAATCTTTTCTTCATTGTTGACTCTAATCCACAACAGCATCTCATAGTAACCTAACCTTGAAAGAGAACTTGGATTCCCTTCTTTGATAGGTCCACAGAAAAAGTGGAACTCGTCTACCATACCCATGTCAATAAAATACCTAAGGAATGGACCATAAGTTCCCTCCTCTACCTGAAATCCCCGTTCCCTCATTTTCTTAAAAGTTCTAAAAGCCTCAGAGATATGTTCCAAAGCACTATCTTCATCATCACTGGTCCTAGCCTTCTCCAAGCAAACTGCTATTAACGCATTGTACTCTTTCAAACCAGTTTCTCTTCCCAATTTATCAAAAACCTCCATAGTAGCTTTTGTACCCAGTTTATCTCCACACATCTTTATTAACCGGTTAAATCGATTAACCTGGGTTTTCTTGAAAACCCATTTCTGTTTCCTTTCACGTGAAACTTCTTTCTGCTTAGGTAATATGTTATTGTTAGACAAGTTTGAAAGCCATGGTATGGACAATACTCTCCCTAAAGAACTCCTATTGTTGGTCGTTTCTTCTGAGTCCCATGAACTGTCAGAAGCACCAACTGCACACACAATAGAATAAATGATTTAATCCATAATAAATGAACCAAAACCATTTTTCCTGTTCCCAAAATAACAATAAAAAATAAAACTTTTAAATTTAGCTATTTAGAAAGTAGCTAACTGAAAACTTGAGGTTCCAATCCATGTATTAATTATGGAACATATTCTACTTGAATTTTATCCATATGCAAGTACAATTTCAAATTGCATGATACTAGCAACTAACTCAAAATCTCTTGCATTCTCAGAAGTCAGAACTCATTCAGTTAACATAGAATACAGTAAAAAAATTATTTTAGGCAAGTTTATATATATATATTGCATTAACATAACCAACTCAAATAAAGTAGCTTCAAATGAGTAAATTTTCTTACACATGTAACATGCGAAAGCATTCTTCTTTATTGCTATCCATTTGCAAGTAAAATCTCTAATTGCATAAAAAGAACAACTGCCTTAAAGTCTCTTCCCTTCTCATGACTAGATCAAGTAAATTAGTTTTTTAATAAGCAACTTCACACTAGGAATGTGATAAACATTCAAATTTTACCTTTTCCTTATGTTTCCTACACAATAAACTGAAGGAGAGAAAACAATTATACCAACAAAATTTACATGCTATAACTAACAAATGCCTACCACATAATATAGAAGATATCTCCTCTGACAAATTCTCCATTGAATCCTCTGCATTAAACACAGCAAAATCAAGACTTCAGTTTTTACACTTCAAAATGACACATTTCACTGTATTCTCCAACCAACACAAAGAACAAAGCAGCCAGAATCTAAAACAAATAGAATTGTCACTTAAAAACTACACATTTCAACGAATTCTTCAATACCCAGATTCCAAAGTAAAAAACATAAAAATGAAACACTTCGCTGAATTTTCTAAAACCCAGAATCTTAAAAACTACAATTTTCACTTAAAAATGAAAATTTTCATTAAATTCTCCTATACCCAGAAACTAAAACAACGGAAACAGCAAAAGCCAGAATGCAGAAAAAAAAAAGCCAAAAAAAGTAAAAACAAACTAGAAGTTGAAGCTGGGCCAAGCAACCGGCTGCTGAGGATACCATGAGGGGCTGGTTTCTTGGTAGGTTTAGGTGAACGTTTTGTGAAGGAAGTGGATGATGATGGTGGTGGTGGTGAAGATGACGATGTTTCCAGCGAGAAGACGAAATGTTTTACAGTTCTGTCACCGGCAGGTAAGGAGGACTTCTTAGTGGCCTTTTTAACGACAGTTTTAAAGAGAGAGGAAAGGGTTTTGGCTTTGGAAGCTGTCATTTGAAAAGAGCAGTTTTGGAGCTCACATGAACGGTGAAGCTGGAGGTGAAGATGAGTGGAAAGGGTTTTGGGCTTTTGGAGTGGTTGCTGTAGCCCTTTTAACTGCTCTTTTATTTATTTGTATCAGATTTTTATAAAATTTTCTTTTTTTTTTTCTAATCTAGGGTTTCTTTCAATTTTTTTCTGGCTGTAATTTTTATATATATTTGGCTATAATTTATATTTGTTTCTCATTTTAATTTATAAAATTAAATAACTAGAATTTAAGTAAAAAAAAGTAAATAATTAGAATTAGAATATTTATGAAATATATTAAGTGGCCAAAATTTAAGTTTTTTTTAGATAACTCCTTGTGAAAAAAAATAAAAATTACTAAAATTTAATAGTGTGAATTTTTAAACATTTTTTAAATAAAAACAAAATAATTAAAGTAACAATAAAACTGAACTTCAAGAAAATACTTTTGGTGCTTTGCCTAAAAATGGAAAATTTTTTTGTTGTGAAATGTAATCTATCTATTTTCTCCATTGACCTGACCTTGTCTCAATGAACTAAGACCATTTTCAGGGATTTAGCTTGCTTTGCAAAGCCAGTTTCTTCAATGGTTTTTTAAGGTTAAATGTTGCAGTTTGCAAAAAAAAGAGTTCAGCATCCTGAGTTTCTGAACATAAAATTTCCATGAATGTACATTTATATCTATATACTTCCATGATTGATATCTGATTCAGAAACCCGGCTTCAAAATTTTGAGATGCACATTGAAACCTCAAATATGCCACAATGAGAGAATATGCCTAGGATGCAGTTCCATTCCACGGTCATTGGAAGACCAAACAATTGCAATAAGTTGACTGCCATCATCTCTATCTTCGGATTTCCTGAGAGAGCATAAACAATATTGCTTTCAATGCCAGTACAAGAAATTCAATCAAGGGCTATGACTTCATTACTTTCAGTTGGCAAAGGGTTAGCCTTGAAATTTATAGTCATGATATTATTGCACAAAGAAACCATTTTTATTATTTTCATCACATTTTCAGTTAGGTATTGCTGAAATTTGAATCAGTTCTATGACTATCTGTCGAGCTCTTTGTTTGAAGTAGCAATATCCACCCCTTTTTCTGTCTTTTTTTTTATCCTTTTCTTATTCTTTTTAAAACTTTGTATTCCTACTATATTATGTTATTAACGTACGCCATAACATCGATTTAGTTCTTTTCACCAATCTCTCTTTAATATAACTAAATATCTCTACATTTATGCAGTTGCAATCATTGCTGTGAATGTGGGACGATATTCATGCAATGTGAGATTGACAATGATTGATCTCTGAGAATTTAACATTTTATAAACAGAACACGTGACAGTGAGAGATCAATCATTTACTTTCAAGTTTATAAAAGTTTAAAAGGGTAAAAGATTAATTTCTTTCTTCGCTTTTACTACTTGTGCAAAATGAACCCAATGCTAGCAATAACTTGTAAAGGAGCATCAATATTCATATTGTATATTAGGAGCATTGGAATATAAAATGAACAAATTTTCTCACAATCATCTTTTTTTGAGCTTGAGCTTATAAAGATGGGAAATGAAGAACTGAGAAACTTCAGAGACATGAAAAACCTTAAACAAATGGAAAAGAAGCAGGCGTGTGCTTATGTGGAAACCAATGCCTAGCACAATACGCATAGTAACAATATAAGGCCGTTGAGGCAAAGCAACCTCAATGCCTGCCATGAACGCTCCTGCAGTCGCTTGCAGCGCTATGTATGTCAGCAATGTGGCGCTTGCTAGGGCAATATGGGTAGGATTTTTTGCCACTAATAACTCCCCAAAATAGCAGACAAGCTGCTGTTGTGGAGCAGGTCATTGCAATGATATCGTTAATAACAAACATTTTAAGGGTTTTGCTTGTATCCAAAAGCGCCATGCCTTGTTTGGCACCATTCTGATGGTAGCCTCCAGGCATTGTAAATGCTGCTGCAAATGTAACAGTAGTGATTAGTGTTGTTACCATTAAGAGGGTCTGTCCCATTTGCCTGTAAGACTCCATTTTGGCATCTTCTGCTTCATGGTTTGCACTTGGAGGAATGTCTTCTCTGATGCTCCAAGTAGGTGGGGAGCTGAATTTTCTCCAGATAATTGAGACTGCCTTCTGAAATATAGTAATGATCAAAATTTTGAGATGGTATGCATGAACTGGTCTTGCATAAAACAGCAGCCATAAGTGACCAACAAGATTAAACCAGTGCATTGTGTACCAATTTTCTAATAAAAAAAATAAGCTAGTCAAATATCTTCTTACCCTGGGAACTGTTAGACATGATTCTCTGATGGAAGGATCAAGATCAAATGCAGTTTGGCCATTTTTGTTCTTGGTTCTTTGATCCACACTTTTATCCCATATCAAGTACCGAACAATCCAAATTTTCCTTCCAATAGTCGCCAAAAGCAAAGGCGTATTTCCATCATTATCAGGCTGGTTTATGAGTCCATCTGTTTCTGCTATTTCCAGCATATACCTGATGACATTACCTTCCCACTAAGGATGGCAGCATGTAGAGCACTGCGCCCACATAAATCAAGAAGTTTTGCAGAATCCGGACATTGCCAAATGATCTCTCTTATAACATTAACATGACCATTGCTAGCTGCAACATGAAGTGGTGAGTGACCATGTTTGTCCAATATATATACAACAGTATTATCAAGATCCAGTAATTGATTCACTGTTTTATGGTCTCCTAGAGATGCTGCATAGTGGAGAGAGGTTCTTCCATGATAGTCAACTTCTCTGATCAACTGTCGTTTGGCTCTTAGGAGGGCTTGCATGATATCTAACATTTACACAGAAAATTTGTTAAGATAAAGAAAACCAGAAGCATTATCAAACGGAAATACTTGGCAGCTCTTGAAATCTACAATCTCTATTTTAGGACAGAAATTAGAATTGCAAGAGTTTTGAAACAGCAGGAACTTCAATGTTGTGTAAGAGAAGTTTGTGAAAACAAATGAACCAAACATGAAAATTACTATAATGGCTCTCAATGACAGCAGCATGCAAAGCTGTTTGGCCTTCTGAACCCCCATAAGCTGCGGACTTATTTGTTGATGTTAGAATTTCATTCACTATCTCTAGCATTCCTTCTCTAGAAGCAAGATACAAAGGCGATTCACCGGCAAAATTTTCTAAACAAGCCAACTTAAGATCGACCTTTAGCAACAGTTGAACCACTCTAACATGACCGCTCCTGACAGTTTCATGCAAAACTGTGTTGTTTTCCTTGTTTTCCATTCTCAGAATCTCAAACTTGTCAATGATTTCATCTTCGTCAGTTTCTCTCCATGTTGAAGAAAAGATTTCTTTCACCAGAAAATCAATTATAGATAAATGACCTGCCCTTGCAGCAATATGTAGAGGTGTATCTCCATCTAAATTCTGCTTTGTCAGGAGTGATCCACACTTAACCATAAATCTCAGTGACAATAGTCATGTGTCCAAACTTCACAGCAATATGGAGAGTTGTGTTTTCCTGAGGAGTTACCTTGAAAAGTAGTCCTGGATTTTGATAAAGAACATGTTTGAGGGAACAAACTTTGCCTAACTTGACATATTGGTAGAATTTTGGATCCATTGAATAATCATATGTGGATTTGTTTAACAGGTAAAGCTTCATATTGGGTGTTTTATTTTGAAGTTGTTAGGTACCAATGCGAACAACTTCACCCATTAATTCAGGTAGAACAATCAAAAAAATAAAAGCCATTCAACTTTTTCAACTTCAAATTTCTTCAATTACTTGAACAAGACATATCCAGAGAATTAAACTGAAGAAAAATTTTGTCTTAGTGTTTTTCAACTTCACATTTATTTGGACTAAATGTCATATCGTTTTATTCACTCAATAATCAAACGTAAACAACGGGAGTTCTTACCACAAAGCTATAAAAAACATCCTTAGTCAACGCACAAAAATTTGTCCAACTTAAAAACTGAACTATTCTAAACAAGACACTAACATATAATAATAATAATAATAATAATAATAATAATAATAATAATAATAATGTATTAATTATATTATAAAAATGGTCTATTTCCTATCTGAGAACAAATAACAAGGAAAAGAATAGACTGGATAACTGGATTATTGCCTTACCCACCAATCATGGAGTTTAACATTTTAAAAAATAATTCAAATAAATGTATTGACTTAGTAATTTGATATTTATAATTAAATAGAGATACACAATAAACATTTGAAAATATATTTTTGAAAAATTTAAATTCCTTATCAATATATAAAAGTAATAACCAATTCACTTTTTCTCGTTATTATAGTTAGAAGAACAGACCAATCTAGAATATTCTGAGGCAATGAAAGATACAACACTAAAGTCAATAAATGTGAACACTAGAAGCTGTTAGAACAAGTTCACATTTTTTTGAACAAGCTGTGGTCATAGCATCACGAGTGGCCCGAACTCGTTCAACTTTTCCAAATTGGAATTCAATTTAATCTAGAAAAGATCAATTCACTGAGACCTTTTAATGTGAGCTCAGCATGAAATCATGAAAATTTTTATTCATTAACCCTTATTGTCATTCTCTCATGTAATAAACCGAATACTACTTTAATCTCCAGCTCAGCAGCAATCAAGAGTTGTAATTGATCTTTGTGGCCATGAATTATAGGAATCTCACTGTAAAAGATCATTGTTGAGGTCACCCAAAGCTGAGAAACCCAACAAACATAAACCTCGAAAAGCCCAACAAAAAAAGACAAAACCCAATCACCAATGCCGACATCTTTCATTTTCACACACAAACTTATCATACTCCTGAAGGTCCCATCTTTTGGTTTCAAATTATGGTGGCAAATCAGAGAATAAATTCTCCAAACCTTACAATGAAATAAAATGAAAAAAAGGGTAAAATAAATCAAATTAATCAAATTTATGATACTTGCAAATAATCAAATAACATGATAATCTGAATTGTAGCATGAATTAACAATGCCCATTGCTCACAGGCAATTTTTCAGAATGAATCAAAGCCATTTGCCTTTTATCTTAACCAATATCAAATTCCGACAAATGAAGTCACTTAAACTTAGGACAACATTATCCCATCTTATTGAGTAAATTAGTTGTATGAATGAACCTATGAAACCAACATGTGATGCACATTGGAGTCAAAGATATTTAAATACGTGCAGTATGTGATACTTAAAGAAAAAAAAATCAAGTGCAATAGTGTTTGATATAACATACCAAATTATACTCATAACTCTCCTCGCTAGCATGCAATAAGCCATGTAGTGTCTCTATAGACAAGCTCAAACCCTCTTCACACATCTGTTCAACTATGTCAAGAACTAGATGCACCTGCATTACAATAAATGAAATATTGATTATGTAAAAATTCACAAAATTAATGCTTTTATCTTGCTTTCTAGGGTCAAAGATTTGGCTACACAACAGGAAGTCCCATAACTATCCCTTTAAGATCCACTAGCTCTGGTTGTGACTTTACAAAATGCTGGTACAAATCCCGTAAGATTTTACCATCGAAAGTTTCTTTGTAAAGTTGTTTAGTACTGAATGAAAGAGGCAATCACATTAGAACAATTTAAATGACACTGTGGTTCAAAAGACTTAAAATTTGGTATTTTGCTCCTTTTACTTACAAAATCTGCCCATACCTTGCGTAAATTACAGCAATAGGTAATGAGCTTCTCATATAATGCCAATGAAGGCGTTATTTTGAATTTCATGTGCAAGCTTTAGAATTTCAGAAAAAAATCCTCAACTTGCAATAGACAACAAGCTTAAAGAGACATAAGATGAATAAGAAGCTGCAAGACAAGAAAATGACTTAATTGCCTACAAGAACCTTTTGAACTCCCAAAATTTTGAATTTATAAGTAGAAGGACCTACTGACGACAAACATTCACATTCATGATTGCTTAAAGTCAAGATGCAGATCAATAGTTTAAAGCATTAACAAGAAACAAGGCATATCATCTAAAAAATCTCAAATTATCGACAACAGATAAGGGCTGAAAAGATAATGCTTCCGAAATGAACCCTATGATGCTAAAAAGACAAGTAAAATTAAATTTTCCTTTTGAACAGACAAGCAAACCACATGTGTTTCATAGAATCATGGCCTGAAGGAAATTACCAGCAGCTTTCATGAGAAGTTCCTCACCGCTAAATTAGGAATGCCGCTAGCATAACTAAAGATGAGCCTCGAGATTTCATCCATTCCATAACCTGCACTATCAAATTTACCATATTAAAATGCATACCAGACAAGATCCATACGTTTATCAAATTTGTAATCTTTGAACAGATCCTAGATTGTTTTAAAACAACTAATTATGTAGAGTTATGCAATCCGAATCCTTCATCTGAGAAGGGGAAAGGGAGACGACATACTTTATACATGATAGTAGAAACAGAACTTATTCATGTGCCAAGCTCTCAACATTAAATTAATTCCCTTGGAAACTGCTAAATTCTAGAAAGACCAAATTTATGAAAATGTTATCATTGAAAATTAACAGTTTCAAAGATACAGATTAGCAAAACATTATTTTCTGCAGAAAATCAGATCAGTTACCAGTTGTCACCAACACTTCACCAGATAAGATTTAGAAGCCTACCTGTTAAGAGAAAAAAATGAGTAAATCATGAACATACCACATTTTTTGACTGCCAAAAGGAATTTCTCAGTGAATGACTCTAATGAAAGCCTCCCCAATGATTGGAACATTTTTTCAACTTGGTTTACAGATGAAATTCTTGTTACATCAATAACTTCTAACAGTTGCATGAGGTCCTTTTTCCTTCCAGTTACACAAAGTGCTGACAAATAATTTTCTGCAAGACAAGCAAAAATGTTGTAAGCTAAGTAATGTTAAAACTTCCGCCCACCCCCCACCCCTCCGATTGCATAACATGAAAAAACCAAAAAAGAGAAAAGCTTACCTGGAAGATAAACTTTATATATTCAAATAAAAATCAATAGATAATAACTAAACCAATGATACAGACTTCTGAACCTAGATCCATACCTTTTAATTCAAAATCATCTTCCCCATTGTCAGCTGCAATATAATTACAAAGTCCTAGAATCTTTTCTTCATTGTTGACTCTAATCCACAACAGCATCTCATGGTAACCTAACCTTGAAAGAGAACTCGGATTCCCTTCTTTGATAGGTCCACAGAAAAAATGAAACTCTTCTACCATACCCATGTCAATAAAATACCTAAGGAATGGACCATAAGTTTCCTCCTCTACCTGAAATCCCCGTTCCCTCATTTTCTTAAAAGTTCTAAAAGCCTCAGAAATATGTTCCAAAGCAACATCTTCATCATCGCTGGTCCTAGCCAAGCAAACTGCTATTAATGCATTGTACTCTTTCAAACCAGTTTCTCTTCCCAATTTATAAAAAACCTCCATAGTAACTTTTGTACCCAGTTTATTTCCACACATCTTTATTAACTGGTTAAATCGATTAACCTGGGTTTTCTTGAAAACCCATTTCTGTTTCCTTTCATGTGAAACTTCTTTCTGCTTAGGTGATATGTTATCGTTAGACAAGTTTGAAAGCCATGGTATGTACAATACTCTCCCTAAAGAACTCCTATTGTTGGTCATTTCTTCTTAGTCCCGTGAACTGTCAGAAGCCCCAACTGCACACAGAATAGAATAAATGATTTAATCCATAATAAATGAACCAAAACCACTTTTCCTGTTCCCAAAATAATAACAAAAAATAAAACTGTTAAATTTAGCTATTTAGAAAGTAGCTAACTAAAAACTTGAGGTTCCAATCCATGTACTAATTATGGAACATATTCTACTTGAATTTTATCTATATGCAAGTACAATTTCAAATTGCATGATACTAGCAACTAACTCAAAATCTCTTGCATTCTCAGAAGATAGAACTCGTTCAGTTAACATAGAATACAGTAAAAATATTATTTTAGGCAAGTTATATATATGTATATTGCATTCACATAACCAATTCAAATAAAGTTGTTTCAAATGAGTAAATTTTCTTACACATGTAACACGCTAAAGCATTCTTCTCTATTGCTATCCATTTGCAAGTAAAATCTCTAATTGCATAAAAAGAACAACTGCCTTAAAGTCTCTTCCCTTCTCATGACTAGATCAAGTAAATTAGTTTTTTAATAAGCAACTTCACACTAGGAATGTGATAAACATTCAAATTTTACTTTTTCCTTATGTTTCCTACACAATAAGCTGAAGGAGAGAAAGCAAATATACCAAAAAATTTTACATGCTATAACTAACAGATGCCTACCACATAATATAGAAGATATCTCCTCTGAGAATTTCTCCATTGAATCCTCTGCATTAAACACAACAAAATCAAGACTTCAGTTTTTACACTTCAAAATGACACATTTCACTGAATTCTCCAACCAACACAAAGAACAAAGCACCCCGAATCTAAAACAAATACAATTTTCACTTAAAAACTACACATTTCAACGAATTCTTCAATACCCAGAATCCAAAAAAAACATAAAAATGAAACACTTCGCTGAAATATCTAATACCCAGAATCTTAAAAACTACAATTTTCACTTAAAAATGAAAATTTTCATTAAATTCTCCAATACCCAGAAACTAAAACAACGTAAACAACAAAACCCAGAGTCCAAAAAAAAAGCCAAAAAAAAAAAAAGAAACAAACTAGAAGTTGTAGCGGGGCCAAGCAACCGGCTGCTGAGGATACCATGAGGGGCTGGTTTCTTGGTAGGTTTAGGTGAAAGTTTTGTGAAGGAAGTGGATGATGGTGATGGTGATGGTGATGAAGATGATGATGTTTCAAGCGAGGAGACGAAATGTTTTGCAGTTCTGTCACCGGCAGGTAAGGAGAACACCTTAGTGGCCTTTTTAACGACAGTTTTAAAGAAAGGGGAAAGGGTTTTGGCTTTGGAAGCTGTCATTTGAAAAAAGTAGTTTTGGAGCTCACATGAATGGTGAAGCTGAAGTTGAACATGAGTGGAAAGGGCTTTGGGCTTTTGGTTGCTGTAGCCCTTTTAACTGCTCTTTTGTTTAGTTGTATCAGATTTTTACAAAGTTTTCTTTTTTTTTTGTTTTTTTTTCTAATCTAGGGTTTCTGTCAATTTTTTTCTTGGCTGTAATTTATATATTTTTTTGCTATAATTATATTTGTTTCTCATTTTAATTTATAAAATTAAATAACTAGAATTTGAGTTTAAAAAAAAGTAAATAATTAGAATTAGAATATTTATTAAAGATATTAAGAGGTCAAAATTTAAGGGTTTTTTTTTAAATAACTCCTTGTGAAAAAATAAAAATTACTAAAATTTAATAATGTGAATTTTTAAACATTTTTTAAATAAAAAATAATTAAAGTAACAATAAAGTACTTTTGGTGCTTTGCCCAAAAATGGAAAATTCTTTTGTTGTGAAATGTATAGCTATCTATTTTCTCTATTAACCTCACCCTGTCTCAATGACTTGAAACCATTTTCAGGGATTTAGCTTGCTTGCATAGGCAGTTTCTTCAATGGTTTTTTAAGGTTAAATGCTGCAATTTACAAAAAAAAAAAAAATAGTTCAGCAATTTGAGTCTCTGAACATGAAATTTCCATGAACGTATATTTATATGCATATACTTCCATGATTGATATCTGATTCAGAAACCTGGCTTTACATGTTTGACATGCACATTGTAACCACAAATATGCCACCACGAGAGAAACTGCCCAGGATGCAGTTCCATTCCATGGTCATTGGAAGACCAAACGATTGCAACTTGCAAGAGGAGTTTCATTAAAGTTGTTGACTGCCCTATCTCCATCTTGGGATTTCTTGAGAGAACATAAACAGCATTGTTTTGAATGCCAGTACATGAAATTCAATCAAGGGCTATGACTTCATTAGTTTCAATTGGCAAAGGGTTACATACGGTTGCAGTCATTGCACGAATTATTACTCCCCAAATAAAAAATAAAAAAAAGTAAATTTCGTCCCACATTTAACAGCACCAATTATATGTATATTTTTGTATATGAGATTGTTAGAAATTCATCTCTGAGAATTTAATATTCTATAAACAGATCACATCATAGTGAGAGAACAATCATTTACTTTCAAGTTTATAAAAGTTTAAAAGGGCAAAGGTTTAATTTCTTTCTTCTCTTTTACTACTCGTGCTCGTGCAAAATGAACCCAATGCTAGCAATAACTTTTAAAGGAGCATCAATATTCATAATGTATATTAGGAGCATTGGAGTATAAAATGAACAAAATTTCTCACAATCATCTTTTTTTGAACTTGAGCTTATAAAGATGGGAAATGAAGAACTGAGAAACTTCGGAGACATGAAAAACCTTAAACAAATGGAAAAGAAGCAGGCATGTGCTTATGTGGAAACCAATGTCTAGCACAATACTCATAATAACAATATAAGGCTGTTGAGGCAAAACAGTATTAATGCCTGCCAAGAACGCTCCTGCAGTCGCTTGTAGCGCTATGTATGTCAGCAATGTAGCGCTTGCTAGGCAATATGGGTAGGATTTTTTGCCACTTATAACTCCCCAAAATAGGAGACAAGCTGCTGTTGTGGAGCAGGTCATTGCAATGACATCGTAAATAACAAACAATTTAAGGTTTTTGCTTGTATCCAAAAGCGCCATGCCTTGTTTGGCACCATTCTGTTGGTAGCCTCCAGGCATTGTAAATGCTGCTGCAAATGTAACAGTAGTGATTAGCGTTGTTACCATTAAGAGGGTCTGTCCCATTTGCCTGTAAGACTGCATTTTGGCATCCTCTGCTTCATGGTTTGCACTTGGAGGAATGTCTTCTCTGATGCTCCCAGTAGGTAGGGAGCTGAATTTTCTCCGGATAATTGAGACCGCCTTCTGTAATATAGTAATGATCAAAATTTTGAGATGGTATGCATGATTTGGTCTTGCATATAATAGCAGCTAGAAGTGACCAACTAGGTTAAAACAGTGTACTGTGTACCAATTTTCTCATAAAAAATTATAAGCTAGTCAAATATCTTCATACCCTGGGAACTGTTAGACATGATTCTCTGATGGAAGGATCAAGATCAAATGCAGTTTGGCCATTTTTGTTCTTGGTTCTTTGATCCACTCTTTTATCCCATATCAAGTACCGAACAATCCAAATTTTCCTTCCAATAGTCGCCAAAAGCAAAGGCGTATTTCCATCATTATCAGGCTGGTTTATGAGTCCTTCTGTTTCTGCTGTTTCCAGCATATACCTGATAACATTACCTTTCCCACTAAGGATGGCAGCATGTAGAGCATTGCGCCCACATAAATCAAGAAGTTCTGCAGAATCCGGACATTGCCGAATGATCTCTCTTATGACATTAACATGACCATTGCTAGCTGCAACATAAAGTGGTGAGTGACCATGTTTGTCCAATATATATACAACAGCATTATCAAGATCCAGTAATTGTTTCACTGTTTTATGGTCTCCTAGAGATGCTGCATGGTGGAGAGAGGTTCTTCCATGATGGTCAACTTCTCTGATCAACTGTCGTTTGGCTCTTAGGAGGGCTTGCATGGTACCTAACATTTACAGGGAAAATTTGTTCAGATAAAGAAAACCAGAAGCATTATCAAAGGGAAATACTTAGCAGGTCTTGAAATCTACAATCTCTATTTTAGTACAGAAAATAGAATTGCAAGAGTTTGTGTAAGAGAAGTTTGTGAAAATAAATGAACCAAACATGAAAAATTACCATAATGGCTCCCAATGACAGCAGCATGCAAAGCTGTTTGGCCTTCTGAACCCCCATAAGCTGCCGACTTATTTGTTGATGTGAGAATTTCATTCACTATCTCTAGCATTCCTTCTCTAGAAGCAAGATATAAAGCCGATTCACCAGCAAAATTTTCTAAACAAGCCAACTTAGGATCGATCTTTAGCAAGAGTTGAACCACTCTAAGATGACCATTCCTGACAGCTTCATGCAAAACTGTGTTGTTTTCCTTGTTTCCCATTCTCAGAATCTCAAACTTGCCAATGATTTCATCTTCATCAGTTTCTCTCCACATTGAAGAAAAGATTTCTTTCACCAGAAAATCAATTATAGATAAGTGACCTGCCCTTGCAGCAATATGTAGAGGTGTATCTCCATCTAAATTCTGCTTTGACAGGAGTGATCCACACCTGCCATAAATCTCAGTGACTATAGTCATGTGTCCAAACTTCACGGCAATATGGAGAGCTGTGTTTTCCTGAGGAGTTACCTTGAAAAGTAGTCCTGGATTTTGATAAAGAACATGTTTGAGGGAACAAACTTTGCCTGACTTGACATATTGGTAGAATTTTGGATCCATTGAATAATCATATGTGGATTTGTTAACAGGCAAAGCTTCATATTGGGTGTTTTATTTTGGAGTTGGTAGGTACCAATGCTAACAACTTGACCCATTAATTCAGGTGGAAAAACCAAAAAAAAAAATAAAAGCCATTCAACTTTTCCAACTTCAAATTTCTTCAATTTCTTCAATTACTTGAACCAAGACATATTCAGAGAATTAAACTTAAGAAAAAATTTGTCTTAGTATTTTTCAACTTCACGTTTATTTCGATTATATGTCATATCGTTTTATTCACTCAATAGTCTAACGTAAACGACGGGAATCCTTATCACGAAGCTATAAAAAACATCCTTAGTCAACGCACAAAAATTTGTTCAACCTAAAAACTGAACTACTCTAAACAAGACACTAACATATAATAATAACAATAATAATGTATTCATCATATTATAAAAATGGTCTGTTTCCCATCTGAGAACAAATAACAAGAAAAAGAATAGATTGGATTACTTAGATTATTATCTTACCCATCGGTCATGGAGTTTAACATTTTAAAAAATAATTAAAATAAATGTATTGACTTAGTAATTTGATATTTATAATTAAATAGAGATACTCAATAAACATTTGAAAATATATTTTTGAAAAATTCAAATCCCTTATCAATATATAAAAGTAATAACCAATTCACTTTTTCTCGTTATTAGAGTTAGAAGAACTGACCACTCTAGAATATTCTAAGGCAATGAAAGATAGAACACTAAAGTCAGTAAATGTGAACACTAGAAGCCTTTAGAACAAGTTCACATTTTTTTGAACAAGCTGTATTCATAGAATCATAAGTGGTCCGAGCTCGTTCAACTTTTCCAAATTGGAATTCAATTTAATCTAGAAAAGATTAACAATTCCAATAATACTGAGACCTTTTAACGTAAGGTCAGCATGAAATCATCGAAATTTTTATTCATTAACCCTTATTGCAATTCTCTCATGTAATAAACCGAATATTACTTTAATCTCCAGCTCAGCAGGAATCAAGAGTTGTAATTGCTCTTGTTAAATCTGAGGGCCATGACTTATGGGAATCTCCCTGTAAAAGATCATTATTGAGGTCACCCAAAGCTTGACATCACATTTTATTTTTTACTTTTCAATTGTCACAAAATTATTACTTAAGAAAGTGCAATAGCCTAAGATAGATTTTTTTATAAATTATTAAATTTGCATAATTCACATTTTTATATGTCTTTAGAATTAATTCTGAATTTCTTTTAAATAAAATAACTCTTTTAAGTTTGGCCTACAAATAGTGCAATATACAATAGATAACCTGTAGGTACACTTCGTTAAAATTGTGCATAAATTAACTTATCACACTTATAGCATATGCTATATCATCTAGCATATAAGAGATAAATTAGTCTTCTAACTAATTTTTACTACATCTCTCTATCTACAATAGTATATTCATTAGCTTTTTCAAGTTTATGATTAAGATGGATATTTGTAAGTTTACATGTGAGCTTATCAATTTTTTTCAAAAGATCTATCACATATTTCTGTTATAAAATGAAAATCTCATGCCATTAGTAAACTACTTTAAAACCTAGGAAGTACTTCAATCTTCCTAACTCTTTTATCTCAAATTCTCTAACCAAACATTGTTTTAGAGATTTTTCTCTCTTTTTCATCATCTTCGATTGTAATTATATCATCAATATACACTAATAGAATTATGACTCTCCCTGAATCAAAATGCTTGATAAACAATGTGTGATCTCCTTGATTCTACTTATATTCTATTAATAGCATCACTTTGGCAAATCTCCCAAACCAATTCCTAAGAAACTGTTTAAGGTCATATAAAGCATTTTCAACTTTCATACTTTGTGTGCTTCTAGATGACCTTCAAATCCTGATAGAACATTTATATATATATATATATATATTTCCAAATCACTATGTAGAAAAGCATTCTTTACATTAAATTGTTGAAACTACTAATTGTAATTTATCGTCAATGATAACAAAATCCTAACTGTATTCATATTGATAACTAGAGCAAAAGTTTTCAAATAATCCACTCTATTAGTTTGAGTGTAGCCCTTAACTACCAACTTGACTTTATATCTTTTAACAGTATCATTTACCTTGTATTTTATAGTGAAAATCCATTTATATCTAATTGGATTTTTTCCTTCAAACAACTATACCAGTTCTCACGTCTTATTTTTCTCTAAAGTCTCAATTTCTATTTTCATGGTTTGTCTCAATTTCTCACTAGATAATGCCTCGGATAATGTAATTGAAATAAAAATAGTGTTTAAGCTCATGAAAAAAATTTTTTGGGATGGTGAAAACTTTTCAAATGACACAAGATTAGAGATTAGATATAGTAGATGTTTAGTACATTTTTTTGTTCTTTTTCTAATAGCAATAGGCAAATCATAATCACTAGTTATAGTTTTAAGAGATTCACTCATTTTGAGAAATAGAGTTAAAGATTGGAGTTACCTCATTTTCAGAATTAGGATCAAGTTCTTAGACTTACAGTGGTTCAAGATCTAGAATTGAGGTATTGCTCTGATACTATTTGTGAAGACTCACACCTAACCTACGAGATATTATCTATTTTAACCCGAAGGCCTCACGATTTTGTCTCACAAAAGGTACCTCACAGATTTGGGTTTAACTCTCAACTTATATATCATAGTAGATGCTTAGAATATCTTAATGTGAGATTAGAGCGTCACAAACTCTCCTTTTAAAACTTGATGTCTTCGTTAAGCCCAACACAAAGCATACATATCCACCGAATCACACCAAACATTAAACAAACCCAACACAAAGCACACACATATCACAAATCACAGGATCGCACATATAGATCACAGATCACAGGATCAAATCAAACGTTGAGATTCAAAAGATGACTCTTATCATGTAGTACTTAACTCCTGTAAGATTCTAAAGTAGCTCTCATAGTATAGCATTTAATTTTTGTCCGACTAGTTATTACTCTAATACCGTGTGAAAAAACTAAGAAATAAAACTGTTTGAAAAATTAAGAGTAAAATTGAATTTATATTGAAAAATTATTCATAAAAAATTATACAAATACTTTAAATTTATATATAATTAATTAGTGGATAAACTAAAAAATTAAACTTTTCTAAAATTGATCTTATAATTGAGAGATTATTTATCTTAATTTTTTGTATTTAATTTTAAATAAATAAATATTTAATTCTAAAAATATAAATATATAAATTATAATATTAAAATAAATTATAAATAAATATTTTTTCACACGTAACCTAAAGAATGGAACATAAGTTCCGTCCTCTACCTGAAATCCCTGTTCCCTCATTTTCTTGAAAGTTTTAAAAGCCTTAGAAATATGTCCTAGAGCACCAACTTTATCATCGTTAGTCCTAGCCTTACTCCAAGCAAACTGCGATTAACACATTGTACTCTTTCAAACCAGTTTCTCTTCCCAATTTATCAAAAACCTCCATAATAGCTTTTGTACCTAGTTTTTCTCCACGCATCTTTATTAACCGATTAAATCGATTAACCTGGTTTTCTTGAAAACCCATGTCTATTTCCTTTCACGTGAAACTTCTTTCTGCTTAAATGATATGTTATTGTTAAACAAGTTTGAAAGCCATGGTATGGACGATACTCTCCCTAAAGAACTCCTATTGTTGGTCATTTCTTCTGAGTCCCGTGAACTGTCAGAAGCACCAGTTCAACACAGAATAGAATAAATGATTTAATCCACAATAAATGAACCAAAACTGCTTTTCCTGTTCCCAAAATAATAATAAAAAATAAAACTTTTAAATTTAGCTATTTAGAAAGTAGATAACTGAAAACTTGAGTTTCTAATCCTTGTACTAATTACGAAACATATTCTACTTGAATTTTATCTATATGCAAGTACAATCTCAAATTGCATGATACTAGCAACTAACTCAAAATCTCTTGCATTCTCAGAAGTCAAAACTCGTTCAGGTAACATAGAATACAGTAAGAATATTATTTTAGGCAAGTATTAATATGTATATATATATATATATATTGCATTCACATAACCAATTCAAATAAAGTAGTTTCAAATGAGTAAATTTTCTTACACCTAACATGGGAAAGCATTCTTCTCTATTGCTATTCATTTGCAAATAAAATCTCTAATTACATAAAAAGAACAACTGCCTTAAAGTCTCTTCCATTTTCATGACTAAATCAAGTAAATTAGTTTTTTAATAAGCAACTTCACACTAGGAATGTGATAAACACTCAAATTTCACTTTTTCCTTATGTTTCCTACACAACAAACTGAAGGGGAGAAAAGCAAATATACCAACAAATTTTACATGCTATAACTAACAAATGCTTACCACATATAATAGAAGATATCTCCTCTGACAATTTCTTCGTTGAATCCTCTGCATTAAACACAATAAAATCAAGACTTCAGTTTTTACACTTCAAAATGACACATTTCACTGAATTATCCAACCAACACAAAGAACAAAGCAGCCACAATCTAAAACAAACACAATTTTCACTTAAAAACTACACATTTCAACGAATTCTTCAATACTCAGAATCCAAAACAAAAAAACAAAAAAATGAAACATTTCGCTGAATGCTCTAATACCCAGAATCTTAAAAACTACAATTTTCACTTAAAAATGAAAATTTTCTTTAAATTCTCCAATACCCAGAAACTAAAACAACAGAAGCAACAGAGTCCAGAAAACAAAAAAAAAAAAAAGGCCAAATAAGAAAAAAACAAACTAGAAGTTGAAGCAGGGCCAAGCAACCGGCTGCTGAGGCTACCATAAGGGGCTTGTTTCTTGGTAGTTTCAGGTGAACGTTTTGTGAAGGAAGTGGATGATGCAACAACTTCAAGTTAACCTGTAACTATGAATCAATTCTTGCAAGAGAAATTACTACTGCTATGATTCAAGAACAGAAAAGTGGCGAGGAATGAAGGATGAGTGCAACGAAAAGAGAGAGAGAGAGAATAACAAAATTTTGTTATTTTCCAAATTTCTCTTTTTCTTTCCCCCGCGCACTCTTTTATACTGACATTACTAATTACTATACTACCTTTTATGGGTTGACATGGTTACATAATTCTGGCCTAACAGTTGGCCCAATGAAATTCATATTTCTAACAGAAAAACCAGTTTAAAAAATTTTGCGCATAATAATACTCCTTTTCCTGAAAAGAATCATTGTCGTCAAGGATTTAAGGTTGGATATTTCTGTTGTAATTCATAACAAACTTCCTAGGTAGCATCCTTTGGGAAAGTATTTGTCTATTGAACCAAAACTTAAGTCACATCCCTGTTCTCCTTCTTACTTATACGCTTATCAATAATCGTCTGAGGCTTCCTAACGATAGTACCATCTTCACCAACCAGAGGCAATAGTGGTTGTATAGGAATGTCTCCATGGTGTTTCTTCAATTGAGAGAAATGAAAGGTTGGATAAATCTAACGACCAGAAGGAAATAATAACCTGTATGCCACTTTTCCAATCCTTTTCAGAATTTGAAATGGACCAAAATATTTAGCAGACAATTTCAAACAACTCCTGTTAACCACAGATTTTTGTTTGTAAGGTTGCAGCTTCACATAAACCCAATCACCAATCTCAAACTCTCTATTTGTTCTCCTTCTGTCAACTAGATTCTTCATTCTCACTTGAGCCCTTTGCAGATAGAACTTAAGCATTTTGATAGCTGCCTCTCTAGCATTAAGACTCCAGTCGACAGTACCTACAACAGAGTCACCAGCTAGGTAAGGTAAGTGCACGGGTGCAGGTTGCCCATAAACTATCTCATAGGGTGTTGTATGAGTAGCAGTATGATAGGTTGTATTATACCACCATTCTGCCACAGCTAACCAGAGACTCCACTCTTTTGGTTTCTCACTAGTCACACACGATAAATAAGTTTCCAGACAACGGTTAACTACCTCAGTTTGCCTACCGGTCTGAGGGTGATATGCAGTGAATAACTTGAGAGTGGTGCCATGTCTCTTAAACATTTTTTGCCAGAAATTTACTCGTGAATATTTTATCCCGGTTAGAGACTATACTAATTGGCATTCCATGGAGCTTATAAACTTGATCCATAAATGCTTGAGCTATTGTCAATGCAGTATAAGGGTGGGCAAGAGTAATAAAATGACCATACTTACTTAGTCTATCAACAATAACCATAATCTCATTCTTACCATGGGATTTAGGGAGTCCTTCCATAAAATCCATAGAGATGTCAGTCCATATGTGATCAGGAATAGGAAGTGGCTGCAACAGATCGGGACTAGCAATTGAGTCATATTTCTGTTGTTGACATGTAGAGCACTCATTGACAAATCTTCTAACTTCCTTTTGTTGCCCTTCCAATACAGAACATTGGCAATTCTGTTCAGAGTTGCTTGTAAACCAAAATGACCCCCAGTAGGGCTGCTATGAAAGTATATCATCAGCTCTTTCTTTAAATCTGGTTCTTTCCCAACTACTAGTTTACCCTTCTTTTTAAACATCGCCCCATGCTATTCATATTTAGACTTGGATCCGAGTGAGTTCTGTAATTCAAAAATGATCTTCTAAAGCTTGGGATCCTGCTCCCATGATTTTCGAATCCCCTCTAATAGGTCAGTGTTTACAGAAGTTACTGCGATTAAGATAGCTTCTGTTTCCTTCGACTTTCTCGAAATTACATCAGCCACCTTATTCGATACTCTTTTTCTGTAACACACTTCATAGTCGTACTTGTCATCCATAACTGTTGCGCTGGAGTTGTCGCCTGTTGATCCAACAAAAACTTCAAGCTTTGATGGTTAGTTTTAATAATAAAATGCCTCCCCACTAGGTATGCGCTCCACTTAATAGCCAGCAATAACGCTATCATCCCTTTGTTATATACTGACAATGTTTGGTGTTTTGGTGATAAGGCCTTGCTGAAGTAAGCCAGAGGTCAACCACATTAAGTCAAGATAGCTCCCAGACCTGTGCCACAGGCATCTGTTTCAATTACAAAAGTCCTGTGCAAAATTAAAAAGGGCCAACATAGGTGCTGATGACATGACCGACTTGAGTTTGTCAAAGGCAGACTGTGCGTCGTCATTCCAACCATAGGCATCTTTTTTCAATAGATCCGTCAAGGGCTTAGCTATTACCCCATAACCCTTAATGAACCTCCTATAATAACCCGTAAGCCCAAGGAACCCCTTCAGCTCCTTAATGGTCCTTGGTTTAGGCTAGTCCATTACACATTGAACTTTTTTCTAATCCATGGACACCCTTACACCAGAAATAACATGTCTCAAATATTCAATTTCTCTAACTCCAAACTCACACTTACTTTTCTTGAGAAAAAGTTGATTAACCATCAGAATGTCAAAAACAATTCTCAAATGCTCCAAGTGCAGCTCCCAACTAGCTGAATAGATCAATATGTCATCAAAAAACACCAAGATTAATCTTCTTAAATATGGTTTGAATAGGCTATTCATCAAACTTTGGAACGTGGATTGAGCATTGGTCATCTCGAATGGCATGACTAGAAACTTATAATGCCCTTCGTGAGTTATAAAAGCTGTTTTATGGATGTCAGCCTCATGCATTCTAATTTGGTGATAACCGGACCTTAAATCCAGCTTAGAGAATAAATTTGCACCAGTCAACTCATCAAACGGTTCCTCTATCAAGGGATTAGCCTTGATTGTTAATTGGTTTAGCCGCTGATAGTCAACACAAAGCCTCCACAACCCATCTTTCATCTTTACCATAATGATAGGAGAGGAAAATGAGCTACTGCTATCTCTTATCACTCTAGTTGCCAGTATCTCCTTTATCATTTTCTCTATCTTATCTTTTTGAATAAAAGGTTGGTTTTCATCCCTTAATGAGATTCTATGATTGTGAGACTGGTTGGGTGGTAGACCCCGAGGTGGCTTGAACAACCCCTTATACTCCTGTAGCAGCTTCTCTAGTCTCTCCTTATCAGCAGTCGTACCCTTTTGATCAGTGGTGATAACATTCAATTGAATATGAGTTACTTCTTACCCCAGCAAGGACTGCAATAACTTCAAGGTGTACGCCTTACTGACCATGTATATTTTTTTAGGTTGAATACCATGTAGTGTTCTCCATCCCTTTTCGGCATTAAACTGCATTGTAAGGTCATGAAAATTCCACAGTATTGGTCATAAAGTAACCAACCATTAGACCCCTAAAACCACGTCACAACCTTTAAAAAGCGGTAGCATTAAATTAGCCTTAAACAAATCTCTTTGTACCTTTCACTTGACATTCTGACAGACCCCTTGTATCCACAAGCTTTCACCATTGGCAACAATTACCTTACTTTTACCCCTGGGCCGCACAGTCAATCCCAAGGATTTCACCAATGAATTATCAATAAAATTATGCGTATTCCCGGAATCTACCAACATAACTATCTTGCGATCATGGATAACTCCAGTCAACCTCATGGTTTGAAATCCTGATGTTCCAAACAAAGCATGCGGAGAAATGATAGGTACATCACTACCCTCAAAGTCATTCATCAATATTTTTGGATTATCTAAGCAGTCAGAGTACTCTTCCACTTCAGTCTCGTCATTTCCTCCCTCAATCAAAAGTTGGTACAACTGGGACTTCATACACTTATGGCCAGGGGAGAATTTTGTACCACATCAATAACACATTCCCTTTTTCCTTCATTCATCCCATCTCTGCAGGGGTTGGTTTTTGTCAGGTCCCGAATTAAGGTATAATATGATCATATTACTTTGAAGTAACACTCTAAAATAATACGAAGCCTAATTCATAATCATTGAACAACTCTCAAATATAAAATGTTCTCATTAAGTAACATAGCTAGATAACAAATCTCCAAAGGTTCAAAGTAGAGTATTACAACTAAAATAAACAATACTTCATAAAATCCTATATTTCTAAGTAGTTCTCCAATGCTCGATTCTTCTAGCTTTTTTCAAGCTAATCATACTTATCATATCTAACATCTGTAAAAAAAAAAAAAAAAGGAAATGAGCAAACCACAGCTCAGTAAGTAAAGGCTCACACACTTTACCGGATCAAACATCATTTTCATACATGTCATATAGATCATTCAAAACATTTATCAAATCATAATGTCAAAATATGTTACTTCATAAATCATTACAAAATATGCTATCATTCAAATATCATAGTCAAACCAAATTATCATTATCATTAAAATTCATCGTAAATCATCATCATCATTCAAATCGTTAGTTACGGTCACTGCTATAACCCGTGACATTGACCGTATCGACAATTTCATTCTCATGATCATTGCTAACTATTATAACCCGTTAGCCAGGGCTTACGCTAACTACTATTACCCGTTAGCCAGGATCGTATGATCATGTCTTTGCGAACTACTATTACCCGTTAGCCAGGGTCGTAGAACTAAGTTCTGGTGTCGATAATCCCACTTCCTAGGGATATAAAAACGTAGCTATCATAAAATCATTATTTAAACATAAATCATTTTCTCATTTCATTCATAAGCATGATCCAACATTTATATAGAGAAACACAAAATAATCATATGCTTGATCCTATTTTCATACACGGAAAATAAAGAAATAAAACATTCTTTCATTTAGAAACATATATATATACATAGATTCAAAAACAAGCAAAGTGTGTGAGATTCTACTTACTTTCTTCTGATCCCACCACCTAATTTTTCTCCCTCAAAATTTAGTGGCCTATTCAAGAAAATTCCAACATAACAATAATTAATCAACCCATTTGAGGCCACTTAAACCAAAACAATTAAGTTAAACAAGTAATAACTCGAGTAATTAATTCTGGCAGTTTGCGCTACTTTCACTAAAACAACCATAACTCAAGATATCCAATTCAGAATTAAAATCTTATGAATGGGTTAGAAACTAGACTTGACAAGCTTTCTAACCATATATGGCTCATCTCGTGATTCTTTGTGGATTAATTATAACAATTTTTGTAATCCACGTCATATGCTGCTGCCAGACAGCCTGTATACCTTTTCATAAAAAATACATATTTATTCATAGGTAACTCCAAATTCAATTTTGCTTATTTCATTGGAAAGTAGACTCGATAAGCTTTCCAAACATATATGGCTTAAACTGTAAATCCTTGTATAAAAATTTAGGGAAATTTCGTAATTCCCCCTTACTGCTGCTACTAGGCAGCCTGCACCTCCTTAGGTAAAAATTGGATAACTCTTCATAGAGAACTCGAATTCGACTCCCGTTTGTTTCATTAAAAATTAGATTCAACATGCTTTCCAACCATATATAGTAATCATAGTAGTATTTAACCCTTTAATACAGAATATAACATTAATTCATCACTACAAACATATGATTCATATCAGGATTTATACGAAACAAAGATTTTCCTTTCTATTCCCATCAAATTTCTGTTTCAGCAATAAATTCAAATTACCAACTTTCTCAACACTTAACTTGACTCTAATTAAAGTCTAAATCATCTACCCAAAGAGGGATAATGGAAACCTTAAAATTTTAGGGTTTCTCGATTATAATTTACACCTTAAGACTTAACCATCAATACTCCAAAAATTGAAAAAGATTATTTACTCACCTTTAACAGATAATTTCTCCTTGTAGATTTGTTCTTCCCTTCACTTGGAATCCTTCAATTGATCTATTATGTATAAGAAACATATGAGAAATAAGTTTCTGTTTTTATTACGACTAATCGTCGACTGAAAACTGAAAAGTTAACTCTATTAATAAAGAAATTTGGGTTATTTATCAATAAGTCCTCTGCACTTCTAATTCTTTATTAAAGAGTCCCCCCACTTATAAAAATACTTAAAATAATCTCTTTTTTTTTTTTTTCAGGTATTACAGTTTTTTTGTATGGTATCTTGGTTGGTTGGTTTGTGAAGATGAAGTGTTAGGTGGAAAGTTGGTAGATGGATGAGGTTTGATTGGGTATGGGTTTAACAAATTTGGATTATGGGAAGTCTTAGGGATAGGTAGTAAGGCTGGCAGTAAGGGTGGTTTGCTGTATGTACTGGATAAAGAAGTATAAGGTACTGGTAAGGTAGATTTCGAATTAAATCTAGTTTTTTTGGTTAATGGAAACATGATGGATTCTATTTGTTTTGCAAGATGTAAAGCTTGGGTAAGGTATGATGGTTTAAAAAGTCTTAAGGATTTAGAGTTATCATGTTTAAGTTTACTAATGAATACACTCAAAGTATAATCATTAGGCAATTGCAGGAGATTCAAAATACCTATGAAATCTTCATAGTATTGCTCAACAGTCCCCAATTGCTTATGCTCCACTGGCTCTACCATTGGATCTTCAAATTCTTCTAAAGTGAACCGCTCCTTCATACTGCTTAAATAAGAATTCCAGTTTAATTTGTCAAAACCTTCATGTGACTTGGTATAGTGTTGGTGCCATTGGAGTGTGTTTCCTTCCAAGCTCAACATCACAACACTCACCTTCTGCTCATCAGCCACTCTTTCAGCTAAGAAGTATTGTTCTAACTTTAGATTCTATCCCTTGAAGCCTCATCATTGAATCTTAGATATTCAAACTTGTACATCCTAGGTACATTCACTTGATTCAATCTTCCGATAGCCACCAAAATAGAGTCAGGTCGTTGTTGAGGTTGATTGTTAATGCTTCCTGTTAGGGTACATTCCCTGATAAGAGGGGTTTCTACTCCAGCTCTGGTCCTTTCACGATCTGCCATGAATTCTAAAAAAACCTGATAGAAATCATTTCTCATCTCCAATCGAAATGCAGCCAGTTTATCTTCCATAGTTTTTTCAACCGATTTCTCCAATTGTTGTAAATCTTCTTGGATTTTAGCCACAGTCTGATGAGTTTGATTGAGGTCTCTTTGCAATCGGGTCGTAACGCCATCTGCCATAATTGTCATTTACCAAGAAAGAGGCTCTCATACTACTGATGCAACAACTTCAAGTTAACCTATAATTGTGAATCAATTCCTGGAAGAGAAATTACTACTGCTACGATTCAAGAACAGAAAAGAGGAGAAGAATGTAGGATGAGTGCAACGGAAAGAGAAAGAAAAAGAGAATAACAGAATTTTGTTATATTCCAGATTCCTCTTTCTCATTCTCTTACTCACACCTTTGTACTGACATTGTGAATGACTATACTACCCTTTATGGGCTGACATGATTACGTAATTTCGGCCTAACAGTTGGCCCAATGAAATTCATATTCTAACAGAAAAACAGTTTAAAAGATTCTGCATATAACAGCGGATGATGATGATGATGATGTGTCAGGCAAGGAGACGAACTGTTTTAAAGTTCTGTCACCTGCCGGTAAGGAGGACTCCTCAGTGGGCCTTTTTAACGGCCGTTTTAAAGAAATGGGAAAGGGTTTTGGCTTTGGAAGCTGTCATTTGAAAAGAGTAGTTGTGGAGCTCACATGAATGGTGAAGCTGAAGGTGAAGATGAATGGAAAGGGTTTTGGGGTTTTGGTTGCTGTAGCCCTTTAACTGCTCTTTATTTATCTGTATCAGATTTTTAAAATTAACGCCTGTGCAAAAAAAAATAAAATAAAATTTAATAGTATGAATTTTTAAACATTTTTAAATAAAAATAAAATAATTAAAGTAACAATAAAACTGAACGTTAAGAAAATACTTTTGGTGCCATGCCCAAAAATGGAAATTTCTTTTGTC
Organism: Durio zibethinus; assembly: GCF_002303985.1. The sequence continues at coordinate 2,376,347 of NW_019167993.1, read as the reverse complement.
GTGAAGTGTAAGCCATCTATTTTCTCTTTGACCTCACCCTGTCTCAATGAATTGAGACCATTTTCCGGGATTTAGCTTGCTTCGCATAGGCAGTTTCTTCACTGGTATTTTAAAGGTTAAATGCTGCAGTTTACAAAAAAAAAATAGTTCAACAATTTGAGTTTCTGAATATGAAATTTCCATGTATTTACAGTTATATGTAACTACTTCCATGATTGATATCTGATTCAGAAACCTGGCTTCACATGTTTGACATGCACATTGTAACCTCAAATATGCCACAGTGAGAGAAAATGTCTAGGATGCAGTTCCATTCCATGGTCATTGGAAGACCAAACAATAGCAACTTGCAAGAGTATTGTCATTAAAGTCGTTGACTGCCTTCATCTCTATCTTCGAATTTCTTGAGAGAGCATAAACAGCATTGCTTTGAATGCCAGTATATGAAATTCAGTCAAGGGCTATGACTTCATTAGCTTCTGTTGGCAAAGGGTTAGCCTTGAAATTTATAGTTATGATATTATTACACAAAGAAACCTTGTTAATTACTTTCATCACGTTTTCAGTTAGGTATTGCTGAAATCTGAATCAATTCTATGACTATCTGTAGAGCTCCTTAATTGAAGCAGCAATATCCACCCTTTTTCTGTCTTATTTTTTATTCTTTTCTTATTCTTTTTAAAACTCAGTATTCCTAAAGTATTAAGTTATTAACGTATGCCATAACATTGATTCAGTTCTTTTCATCAATCTCTCTTTATAATGACTAAATGCCTCTACATTTATGCAGTTGCAGTCATTGCATGAGTACCGTCTCACGTTTACCAGTGTCAATTATATTGATATCTGAAAGTCCAACATTCTATAAACAGATCACATGACAGTGAGAGAACAGCCATTTAATTTCTTTCTTCTCTTTTACTACTGGTGCAAAATGAAAATAATGCTACCAATGGCTTTTAAAGGAGCATCAATATTCATATTGTATATTAGGAGTACTGGACTATAAAATGAACATATTTTCTTACAATCATCTTTTTTTGAACTCGAGCTTATAAAGATGGGAAATGAAGAAGCGAGAGGCTTCAGAGACTGAAAAAACCTTAAACAAATGGAAAAGAAACAGGCATGTGCTTGTGTGGAAACCAATGCCTACCACAATAGATATAACTTCTATATAAGGCTGTTGAGGCAAAACTGTAAATACCCGTTAAAAAAAAAAAAAAGGACTATTTTAAGTATTTTTATAAGTGGGAGACTCTTTAATAAAGAATGAGAAATGCAAAGAACTTATTGATAAATTACCCAATTTTTTTTATTAATAGAATTAACTTTTCAGTTTTCAGTCGATGATTAATCGAAAGAAAAATAAAAACTTATTTTTCATATGTTTCTTATACAGAAAAGATCAATTGAAGGATTCCAAGTGAAGGGAAAGAATAAATCTACAAGGAGAAATTGTCATTAGAGGTGAGTAAATAATCTCTTTCAATTTTGAAGTATTAATGGTTAAGTCTTAAGATGTAATTTATAATCGAGAAACCTTAAAATTTTAGGGTTTCCATTATCCCTCTTTGGGCAGATGATTTAGACTTTAATTAGAGTCAAATTAAGTGTTGAGAAAGTTGGTAATGTGAATTTATTGCTGAAAAATGAAAATCTTTGTTTCGTATAAATCCTTATATGAATCATGTGTTTGTAGTGATGAATTAAGATTATATTATGTACTAAATGGTTAAATACTACTACGATTATTATATATGGTTAGAAAGCATGTTGAATCTACTTTCTAATGAAACAAACGGGTGTTGAATTCAAGTTCTTTATTAAGAGTTATCCAATTTTTACCTAAAGATGTGCAGGCTGCCTAGTAGCAGCAGTAAGGAGGAATTTCGAAATTTCCCTTAATTTTTATACAAGGATTTACTAATTAAGCCATATATGTTTGGAAAGCTTATTGAATCTACTTTCTAATGAAATAAGCGGAATTGAATTTGGAGTTGCCTATGAATAAATATGTAATTTTTATGAAAAGATATACAGGCTGTCTGGCAGCAGCATATGACGTGGATTCCAAAAATTATTATAATTAATCCATAAAGAATCACAAGATGGGTCATATATGGTTAGAAATCTTGTCAAGTCTAGTTTCTAACGCATTAAAAAGATTTTAATTCCGAATTGGATATCTTGAGTTATGGTCATTTTAGTGAAAGTAGTGCAAACTGCTAGAATTAATTACTCGAGTTATTACTTATTTAACTTAATTGTTTTGGTATAAGTGGCCTCAAATGGGTTGATTAATTATTGTTATATTGGAATTATCTTGAATAGGCTACTAAATTTTGAAGGAGAAAAATTAGGTAGTGAAATCAGAATAAGGTAAGTAGAATCTCACACACTTTGCTTGTTTTCGAATCTATGTGTATATATATATATATATATATGTTTCTAAATGAAAGAATGTTTTATTTCTTTATTTTTTATGTATGAAAATAGGATCAAGCATATGATTATTTTGTGTTTTTGCTATGTAAATGATGGATCATGCTTATGAATGAAATGAGAAAATGATTCATGTTTAAAGAATGATTTTATGATGACTACGTTTTTATATCCCTGGAAAGTGAGATCATCGACACCAGAACTAGTTCTATGACCCTGGCTAATGGGTAATAGTAGTTAGCAAAGACATGATCATACGACCCTGGCTAACGGATAATAATAGTTAGCGTAAGCCCTGGCTAACGGGTTATAATAGTTAGCAATGATCATGAGAATGAAATTATCGATACGACCAATATCATGGGTTATAGCAGTGACCGTAGCTAATGATTTGAATGATAATAATGATTTATGATAATGATGATTTACGATGATTTTTAATGATTGATTCATGATTTGGTTTGATTACGATATTTGAATTGTAACATATTTTACAATGATTTATGAATTTACGAAATGTTTGACAAAACGATGATATTGAGATGTTTTGACATTATGATTTAATGAATGTTTTGAATGATCTATATGACATGTATGAAACGATGTTTGATTCGATAAGGTATGTGAGCCTTCACTTACTGAGCTGTGGTTTGCTCATTCCCTATTTTCTTTTTTTTTACAGATGTTATGAATGATAAGTATGATTAGCTTGAGAAAAGCTAGAAGAATCGAGCATTGGAGAACTACTTAGAAATATAAGATTTTATGAAGTATTGTTTATTTTAGTTGTAATACTCAACTTTAAACCTTTGGAGACTTGTTATCTAGCTATGTTACTTAATGAGAACCTTTTATATTTGAGAGTTGTTCAATGGTTATGGATTAGGCTTCGTATTGCTTTGGGGTTTTACTTCAAGCTAATATGGCCGTGTTATGCCTCGATTTGGAGCGTGACAAAAACAATCCTAATGCCTGTCATGAACGCTTCTGCAGTCGTAAGTAGCGCTATGTATGTCAGCAATGTGGTGCTTGCTAGGCAATATAGGTAGGATTCTTTGCCATTTTTAACTCTCCAAATTAGGAGACAAGCTGATGTTGTAAAATAGGTCAATGTAATGATATCATAGGTAACAAACATATAAAGGGTTTTGTTTTTATCCAGAAGTGCCAGGCCTTGTTTGGCACCATTCTAGTGGTAGCCTCCAGGCATTGTGAATGCTGCTGCAAATGTAACAGTAGTGATTATTGTTGTTACCATTAAAAAGGTTTGTCCCATTTGCCTGTAAGACTGGATTTTGGCATCTTCTACTTCATTGTTTGTGCTTGGAGGAATATCTTCTTTAACGCTCCAAGTAGGTGGGGAGCTAAATTTTCTCCAGATAATTGAGACTACTTTCTGCAATATAGTAATGATCAAACTTTTGAGATGGTCTGCATGAATTGTTCTTGCATTAAAATTTTGAGATGGTATGCATGAACTGGTCTTGCGTATAACAGCAGCTAGAAGTGACCAACGAGATTAAACCAGTGCATTTTGTATCAATTTTCTAATAAAAAAAATAAGCTAGTCAAATATTTTCTTACCCTGGGAACTGTTAGACATGATTCTTTGATGGAATGATCGATATCAAATACAGTTTGTCCATTTTTGTTCTTGGTTCTTTGATTCACTCTTTTATCCCATATCAAGTACTGAACAATCCAAATTTTCCTTCCAATAGTCGCCAAATGCAAAGGCATATTTCCATCATTATCAAGCTGGTTTATGATGTTTCCTTTATTTCCAGCATATACCTGGTGACATTACCTTTCCCACTAAGGATGGCAGCATGTAGAGCATTGTATCACGGATCTAAAGAAGAGTCATGAATTCTACATCAAACATAACAAAAGGGTCACTAAGGTATAAAAGGGTTCACACCACCTCAACCTTGTAAGGCACCTTTTGTAGGACAAAATCTTGAGGTCAGAAGGGCCAGAGCGAACAATACCTCACAAGGGTGTGAATCGTGATAGGTAGGCTGATCTGAGACGCCAGATGAGTGGATGCTCGAGTCCCGGAGCCATGTGAGTTCGGAGCTTAAGTCTCGACATGTGACAAATGATATCAGAGCCAGTCCTAAACTGTTCGATCTACGCCAAAAGCCTCAAAGAAGGTAGGCAGGGTGGCTAGCCTCCGTGACGAAGGCGTCATGAGGTTGGGTGGGGGAGAATGTCACGGACCTAAAGAAGAGTCATGAATCTCACATCGAACATAATAGGAGGGTCATTGAGGTATAAAAGGATTCACACTACTTCAATCTTGTGAGGTGCCTTTTGTAGGACAAAATCGTGAGGTCAGGAGGGCCAGAGCGGACAATACCTCACAAGGGTGTGAATCGTGATAGGTAAGTTGATTTGAGACTCTGAATGAGTGGATGCCCGGGTCCCGGAGCCGCGCGGGTTCGGAGCTTAAGTCTCGACCCGTGACAATTGCACCCACATAAATCAAGAAATTCTGTAGAATCTGGACATTGCCGAATGATCTCTTTTATAACATTAACATGACCATTGCTAGCTGCAACATGAAGTGGTGAGTGACCATGTTTGTCCAATATATATTTTGCAATGATTTATAAAGTGACATATTTTGACATATATTATGAATTTATGAAATATTTGACAAAACGATGATATTTGAAATGCTTTAACATTATGATTTGATGAATATTTTTAAATGCTCTATATGATATGTATGAAAATGATACTTGATCTGATAAGGAATGTGAGCCTATACTTACTGAGCTATAGTTTGCTCATCTTATTTTACTTTTTCTTTACAGATGAGTAAGTGATAAGTTTGCTTAGTTTTGTGAAAGCTAAAAGATTAAATGAGAAAGATTCCTTAGTAATCGGAGATAATGTTGGTCAATGAGATCTTATGAAATTATTTTATATTTTTATATGATTTGTATTTGGATATATAAAGATGTATCATTAGTTGGATTAAAAATATAAATTTTACTTTACAGATTATATCAATTTATTGATAATTTTAAAATGATTACGAAAGAAAGTTTCGTATTACTTTGAGATTTATTTCAAGGTAATATGATTGTGTTACATCTTAATCTTTGGGCGTAACAGTTGTGTAAAAGAAATTTGTGAAAATAAATGAACCAAACATAAAAATTACCATAATGGCTCTTAATGATAGCAGCATGCAAAGCTGTTTGGGCTTCTGAACCGCCATAAGCTACAAACTTTTTTGTTAATGTCAAAATTTCATTCACTATTTCTAGCATTCCTTCTCTAGAAGCAAGATACAAAGGCGATTCTCCAACAAAATTTTTTAAAGAAGCCAACTTGGGATCGACCTTTAGCAAAAGTTTAACTACTCTACAATGACCATTCCTGATAGCTTCATGTAAAACTCCTTATTTCTCATTCTCAAAATCTCAAACTTACCAATGATTTCATCTTCAACTGTTTTTTTTCGTGTTGAAGAAAAGATTTTTTTCACCATAAAATTAATTACAAATAAGTGACCTGCCCTTGTAATAATATGTAAAGGTGTATCTTCATCTAAATTTTACTTTGTCAAGAGTGATCCACACCTGTCATAAATTTCGATAGTAATAATTTTGTGTCCAAATTTTACGATAATATGGAGAATGATATTTTTTTTCTAAGAGTTACCTTGAAAAGTAATCCTAGATTTTGACAAAGAACATGTTTGAAGGAATAAACTTTGCTTAACATGACATATTGGTAGAATTTTGGATCCATTGAATGATCGTAGCTGGAACCGTTAACAAGTAAAGCTTCATATTGGGTGTTTTATTTTGAAGTTGGTAGGTACCAATGTGAACTACTTGACCCGTTAATTCAAGTGGAACTATTAAAAATTTGACTTTCTCAACTTCAAATTTCTTCAATTACTTAGAACCTGACATATTAAGAGAATTGAACTGAAGAAAAAATTTGACTTAGTATTTTTCAACTTCACGTTTATAAAGGTTTCCCTGTCATGTCGTTTTGACGCTTGTTCGGTCAATAGTCAAAGGTACGACACGATCCTTACCACAAAGCTATCAAAAATATCCTTAGTCAACACACAAAAATTAGTTCAACTTAAAAACTGAACTACTCTGAAGAAAACAATAACATATAATAATTATTTTTTATTTAGAAAATAATAATAATGTATTAACTATATTATAAAAATGGCCTATTTCCCATCTAAGAACAAATAACAAGAAAAATAATAGATTGGATTACTTAGATTATTACCTTAATGTAGTTTAACATTTTAAAAAATAATTAAAATAAATATATTTACTTAGTAATTTGATATTTATAATTTGATATTTATAATTTAATAGAGATACACAATAAATATATGAAAATACATTTTTGAAAATTTTAAATTCCTTATCAATATATAAAAGTTATAACCAATGCACTTTTTCTCACTATTAGAGTTTGAACTGACCAAGTTAGAATATTCAAAGCAATGAAAGATAGAACACTAAAATCAAGATGATCACTTCAAAATCCTCTCTAAGTCTACAAGCCTTTAGAACACTGAGACCTTTTAATATGAGCTCAGTATGAAATCATGAAATTTTTTATTCATTAACCCTTATTGTAATTCTCCCATGTAATAAACCGAATGTTACTTTAGTCTCCTACTCAACAGGAATCAAGAGTTGTAATTGATCTTGTTGAGGGTCATCATTTATGGGGATCTTACCATAAAAGATCATTGTAGGAGTCCCCCAAGCTGAGAAACCAAACCCAACAAACATAAACCTTGAAAAGCCCAACAAAAAAGACAAAACCCAATCACCAATGCCGACATTAAAACACAGGCATTTGTGTCAATATCTTAAGAACAACCCACCTAGACTGGACCAACTTTTATTTTTGGGCCAGAGCGCCAGATTGTACTTGAACATTATTAACGGTCCAGATCTTTAATTCACGTTACAATTCTCTGTAACCAAGTGTAGGGAATCATTCCCTTAACTAACATCATGTTCCGAAAAACAGCAAAAACCACTTTTTCAGTTCAGTTCAGTACGTGTACTTTGCATGATACCAAAGCCCTTTTTATCTACAACCAAACCACACCAATGTCTTTATTTTCATCAATGTTCACAAAAACACCATCACATACCAATAAAAACACTTGGGAAATCTCTTCTTGTTTTCTTATCTCACTGTCAACTTTCTACATTAATCCAATTGCAGAGAGGAAAGGTGAGGTTCTTACATTTTCTCTTCATATTTTCTCAACTCGGTTTTTCCATCTATTGCTGTTTTTGATGTTGCATGTCCATGCATGTTTATAAAAAGAGTAAGTTTTTAGAATTAATGAAATGGGTGGCACTTGATTTTCTGTTCTGTAGATTGTTGTGGTTTAATTGAAGCAACAAAATTTGTGCAAAATTTTGTTTTTCTAAGAGCAGAAAGTAGTTAAATGACTTAATGAATGCAGTTTCCTGTTTAGTTTCTTGGTGGGTTTATAATTTTGTGTATGATATTGGTTTTGTTTGTATTGGGATGGTAAAACTGTTAAATTAATGCCTTGCATTATGTGTGAATTTCTAGGGAAGAGAAATTCTGAAGATTAGATGATCTTTTTGATGATATAGCTATAGGCCCATATTTTGGTTAAACAGGTTTAATTGTGGCTATTTGGATGATTTTTCATGTGGTTTTGGTTCTACTTTTTTGTAATTTTATCTGATATTATGATGTTTGAAGACTGAAGCTGAAGAAAACTAGATTATGAAAACTTGGGGAATTTTCTGTAATGATTGTAAATGCCTCTTTTTGTTGTCAATTTCCTTCCAGTTCTAGATAGTTTTGTTTTATTACTATTATAGACCTACTGTTTCATGGGAATTTTGAACGGAAATGTTAGATTTTCACAATTTGCAAAAGTTTTGAGATAGAAATATGCATATGGAGAATATTTTTTTCATTACTAGATATCTATTTGATTTTCTGATCAACTGCATTTAATATGAAGTTAATAACCTGCACCAATGCCAGAATTTTATGGGGCTTAGCCATGAATAAGTCTCCTCTCTTTGAGGAAAATAGATGCAGATTCTCTTATGAAGAAACTAAATAACTGCAATTTAAATGTGCTAGCTCAAACTAAGAAAACGATAATCATATTGCTTTCTTAATGCGAAAAAACAGGCAGCATACTTAATATTTCTGTCCGGGCTTGTGTAGATTTAGAAAGGAAGTAATATTACATTTATCAATAAAACTATATTTAGGAAAAAGGACCATTTCATAATATGAACACTAACAAGTGAATCATGTGGAGACAAAAAACCTTAAATAGTTAGTGCATATAATCTTGTGTGGCATATCTGTTTGTGTCGGGATTAATGCATTCTGTCTGAACCAACTACAATGTGCCTATTTTCGTCATTAGATATGTTCCCATGAATTGGTGAGCACAGGACTGCATATAGATATTTTCTGGTAGAATATAACCAACAAAATACAATTTAGGCTTCCTAGTTGTACATGATTCATGTGGCTGGTGACTTGTAAATTGCAAAGTAAGCTAGACCGCATGATGTATGTCATTTATTTATAACATAGATTAGTCTGGAGCAATGATTGAACAATTCCACCAACCTCAGTGAGGAAGCTGGTTTTGAGACAAAACAGGAGTTTTCTTTTAAACGATTGTTGTTTATTTGGAAAACATTTTTAAAGGCTGTAGGAGACTTGAAGTTTAGAGGATGCTGTTTGCAGTATTGTTTTCACTTTGTTTCATTGTGTTCATGAGTTATGTTCTTATGTTTTCACATGATTTCTCCCATTCTGAACTGGAGATCCCCTTTCCCTGTTTTCTCCTGTGTTTCTTTACGAGTGAAGCATGACTTTGAAGAGATTCATTGGCTCATCAACTTGTCTATTAGACAGACTGCTATTTTCCACATGAATGTGTTTATATTCGACTCTTTCAACTTGAAAATCAACATGTAAAGAACTGAGGTGAAGGCTGACCATGGAATTTGTTGAAAGCAATTGGGGTAAGGTATTATTGTTTTAGCCTTCAGTTTGTGGATTTTATGAGAGCACCTTCATATAGAATACTATTACACGTAGGCATGTAGCTGGCTACATATTTTCTCCATAGAGAGGCTTTAAAAGTATTCTTATCAATCAAGTTATTATTTGCCAACGACGGCATATATTGGTTGTCATGGTTGGCAATTTGTAGGATTAGCATGAGCTTTAATTACTTGCTAAACTTTCACAACCAGGTCATTCCATCAAGTTTGGTAGAAAATTTATGATTTGAGCATTTTTTTTTCCATTGGGATTCTTTTTCATCTATTTGAGTGCAAACCTACCACTTGTCGAAATGCATGGACTCCCAGATTGCCACTTTGAAGAAAAGGTTGTTGCTAGATGAGCGTTATAAGTTTCAGAGTTATCTTTCTACCTCATTAAGAAGCATTTTCTAATCTCTTTTCTCAAAAGCAGCCAGAGGCACCAAACACGATCTGTGAGTCCCAAACCGCTTCTGTGGTTTCTTGCCATTTGATCATTCATTTGTAAATAAAAAAATCTATGCATGTGATTTCCTTGCTAGTAGGGAAAAACTTTATATTTTGAGTTTTGGGTGAGCTGTGAAGAATTGCAGGTCACTTTCTCATTAGATTGCTAAATTTTTTGTTGTGTGAAAGATGAAAAATGCAGATCTTTCTTGTTTTGGTCTTTTCAAAATTGCGGGACTCATGAGGATTCTTAATTACAAATTATGAGTTGTGGCTAACTTTACCCCTTGGTTGCAGTCATTGGAATTTTGGTTCTTTAAATCTAGGCTTTATTAATATTGTTCACCATGTTGGTCATAATTTTCTCTAAGATTGCTTGTTTTATTTAACCAATATTTTGAGACTATATTTGAAGAAAACTAAAATATGGATGACTATATTGGCAGGATATGAAATTGCTGATGAGCAACATTGTGGCAAGTATGTTCACTGTCATTGGTCTAGTTTGATTGAAAGAATAGGCCTGTCAGACCATTCAAAAGTCAAAAGTAGACCGGTTTCATTTGAATTTCTTGGTGAATTTTCCTCCTGAATTTTCTCAAGTATTTATTGTTCATTTTTTTCCTTCTCTGCTTTCTTGATAGCATTTTGGTTGCTTTGGTAGATTACCAGTTTTTTCTTTTCCCATTCTACTTTTAACTGTTTCATGCTGATGCATCGATTATGCTACTATAATAACTATGTCTATTCCTGAATCAGACTAATGGGATTGAATCCAAATTCTGCATGTGACAGTGATGTGTCTGTAGTGTAATTTAAATCTGTCCCAACAAAGCCCCATTTTTGAGTTATATCTCCTTGTGAAAGTATGTGTGTAGTGCATGTAACAGTTATATCTTGAATGGAAAGGCAATGATATTCACTGAATGGTAAACGAAAATTCAATCCATAGAGCATGTTAACTTTCCTCAATCTGTTGCCCTCATTTTCAAGATAAATTTTTGTTCGACAGGAAAATAGTGTGTTTTGATATCTTACAAGGAGATTATCGAAAATATTTCCATTATAATGTACAAATATTAGCTATCATTAATCTTAGCACTTGTTATGGGAAAAAAGTTGCTGATATCTGCAGAATGTTAAAGTAAAACAACTGCTAGGCCTTAATCTTGCTGATGGTTCCCTTGTGTCAATCTTTGGACTGATGTGGTTTTCTCATTGGATGAAGGAGGTGAAGAGAGAATAGTCATGGGTGAAACTGGTAGCGAATGTGCTCATTGCACAACTGATAAGTGGATTGATGTAGAATATGCAGAAAATGTGCTTGCCAACATACTCTTAAGGCTTCCAGTTACATCACTTTTAGTGTGCAAATCTGTTTGCAAGCGTTGGCTTCGGTTGATAAGTAGTCAGGCTTTCATTGATTTGCAGCTACTCTGGTCTAAAACCCACTCCATTTACATAGTTTATCCTTACATGGATATGATGATGAAGTTATATTTGGTGAAGGGTGGTGGTGAAATCACTAAAACAATTACCTTTCCGTACTGTGACAATCTTTCTACTCTTACCATCATTTGTTCCTTTGATGGTTTGCTCTGTTGTATCAACTATCCATGGAAGATAGACTCAGGCATGATAGTTGAGGATGTAACTGATCTGGAAATCCGCATCTGCAATCCTGTTACCAGAAAGGCTTTATTACTTCCAAAAGGTAGCCCATCCGAAGAATATCCTTCCATTGGAGTTGCTTTTGGTCCAAAAATCAATGAATACAAGATATTTCGATTTTTCTGTGCCAAACGCATATCTCTAGCTAAACGTCAATCACATACTAATCGTCGCCAATGTGAGGTATATTCATCGAGCACTGGATCCTGGAGTGTCATAGGTCGTGTACCTTATTTTCCCATGCGTTCTAGCCATAGCCCCCTGGGGTCAAACCATGTTTTTGTCAATGGAAAGATATGTTGGTTCATTGCTTCAGATGAAGATCAGATGATCCCTGGCTCTATCCTTACAGTTGACATAGAGGAAACCTTCAGAACTATTGACCTTCCAAAAGAGGTCACTGAACATTCATACTTGGTTGATCTTGAAGGCAGTTTATGCCTAGTTGCCGTATATGATGAAGATGAGATTGTGAATATATGGGTTTTAGAAGAGAAGAATGAGCCTAAATGGGAGCTGAAATGCAGTGATCACGTTCCCTTCTCAAATGATGAATGTATTGAATTTGTAGTTGCAAGGGAGAATGAAATTTTCTTCATATCTTCAAACCACTATTATACCTATGATCTGGACCATAGGTTTTGGAGGGAGCTTGATTTATCCAGCATTTCTGAAAAGAAATTTCCGGTTGCTTTTGCATACACAGAAAGCCTTCTTTCATGTAAGTAATAAATTCATTTTCAAATGTTATTTTATATGATGATGGTCTCATCGAGTCCATTTTATGCTTTAAATCCTAGTTTCATTCCATTTAGAAACAGTTTCAATTTCTAATTGAGACCAAACAAACTTTAGCTTTAAGTTAGCAGTTTTTATGGACTTACCACATGCATTTCTCTTCTTAGCATGAAGGAGATAAACCGAAAGAAGGCATAGGAGGCCAAGATTGTTTATAATTTATAGCAAATGTTATCAACTTTGTAGCTGCTTCTTTTACAGGTGGTGGACGCATGGATCCTCAGATAGAGGACATCACCAATAAGAGCATATGACATACTCACTTCTTTGTTCCAAATAAACACCTCGCTGTACTGTATATCTCTTGTTTTCATTTTTCATTTTTACTCGGTTTGTTACTTATTCATCTTGAACTCTTAATCAACATTTTCTTCATATATTTCTTGCAGAATGGAGGTTCAGAGGATGGAACAAACCTCTTCGACTCTCTTATGTTCACCATATGGAGATCTTGCACCTTTTTCTCCATGCCATAAGCAGGCTCTTAGCTTGTGTTGCTTGTCTAAAAAGAAGATCCTTCTGCATGGCAATAATGTTCACCTTCTTTATTTTCATTTTATGATGGTGTAAGGTTATCTATGCATCTGATGCATGTCCATGACTTATTTCGACAAACTGACTTTGCTTGATAATAAAGAAATTAACTTTTATCTTGGCAGATGTGATGCTATCTCTTTTTCCCTTTCAAAATCACCTTTTTAAAGGTCTTGGAAGGCATATTAGTGGAAAAAATGCCTATAGAATGTTATAATCTCATGTAAATACATGAGAAAGTATTGTCTATCGACTGAGACTTATTGCGTGAATATGTATAACCAAGTGTATTTAGACTGCTGACAAAAGAAGCATCTTGTTTGAAGATTGACTTTCTTTCAGGATATATCTCTACTTTAACCCAGGAATCAGTCATTTTCATTTGTTATAAAAAGTTCAGTGACTGCAAGCTGCACTGATGAATAAAACAAAGAATATAGGCAATCTGGAATTAGCCTGGACGCCCGTTCTTGTGTTATGAGATGTCTTCATTGAATGAGTTATGTTTTGCTTCAGCAGAATGTGCCAGAAGCTGTCAATTTTTGGTGGTTTATTATCTTTTGATCTTCACAATCTATAGAAGTTTCATCCCATCCTTTGTCTTCTGCATGAGAGGCTAAAGAATTTAATTAGCATATTATTTAAGCTAATCGGATGAATTATTTCCTTGATATAATCTGAACATGAAAAGATTTTGGCACTCAAATTTTGAGACAAACTCAATCATATGCCTTTGCATGATCACATTTTGGGAGAACTTTTCCTCTTCAATTATTTGCCTTGATGATTAAGTTATTCACAAACCTAAACACCAGTATACGTTAAGGAAGTTTGATTCCTTTTATCCTGCTATGATCAAGAGCATCCCAAATGGAAGACTATGATCTGACAAGAAAAAGAGAAGAAAAAAATTATGAGTGAAACTAAGTTTTGAAAAGACTAATATAAGGTTAGTCTCGGTTGATGTAGGAGAATGCGTCCTTAAGATCACCCAAAGATGTAAAAGAATGCATCCTTAAGATCATCCGAAGATAAAAGAGAATGCGTCCATAAAATCACCTGAAGATGTCCAGGCAAAGACTAACGATAACCCTAACTGTGTTATTAAAAAAGGGGTGTATGCCCTCTTATAACCTGGCTATATACAACCTTTTGGGTCAAATTCTCATTGGCCTGCCTCTTAATAGATTGAAATAGATTTTGCTTAAACTTTTACTCGATGACAATAAAATATACAATGGGAGAAAATCATTCCAGGTGACAGATTCAATATCATTGGCCAACATGGACTCTTTCAAGACGTCCAAGTTTGTGACTTGACCAAAGCTCAATGTTACCAGAGAATTGCATGAAGGAAAAAGACAAAGGAAGGGTAAGTACAAATTGCTTTGGCTTAGAAAGAAAAACAAGTTTTTTCAGTTTCCAAAGGTGACAGCTGCATGACTTTTCAAGCCATGTGCAATTTAATAGTCTAAATTTTTGTTTTTGTTTCTTTGGATAAAAGTTGCTTAAAGGCATAACGTCAAAACAAATGCTAATCTTCTGAATATAAAATATATGAGGCTGGCCCAACAAAACAGGGCTATCTCATTTTGCAGAAGAAAAATTCTACTGCATTTGCCTTAACAATATCCTCGGCTACATGATTGGTTGGAATTATTGAAACCAACATTCATTCTGGTGCCAAACATATACAATAAGCCGGCCAATTTAAAAACACCTTAATTCATTCCATATGGCATAAAAAGTGCAATAGAGTAAGACAATAAGGCAGATTCTGCCTGCAAGTAGAATGTGGATAACAGTACATAGTCCAGCATATAAAATGAAATCTAAGCTTCCACTAGAATTGATGAAGTAAATTAAAATCAAAAGATAGGGGCTGATTTCTATTGAAAGGAAAACAGAATATGGCTGCCAAAGATGGCATGTTTCGATATGCTGATGGTGTGGACAAGCTGTTGATGCTTTTGGGAACTTTAGGCAGCATTGGAGATGGATTGCAGTACCCTCTTACAATGTTTGTACTTAGCAAAGTGATCAATGAATATGGAAATCCAAATAGCACGTTGTCAAATGATACTGTAGATAAGGTGTGTGGCAATGACATTTTTTATTATTTTAATCGATAGCATTTACATTATAGATCTTTGTTATCACCTTCAGACCTGGCTAGCAGCCAATCCAAGCAATTTACATGGATAAAATTGATTCCTATCTTTAGTTCATGATAATTAATTACTTTGTTAACTCTGTTACCATAAATTCTATTATGCAGTTTGCACTTAAGTTACTTTATGTTGCAATTGGAGTTGGACTTTTTGCTTTTATAGGTGAGTTGCAGCTATGAACTAAAGATGAGTCTTTTCAAAAATTATTTTCTATTAGATTGATAAATATTGGATATTAATATCTGCTTTGCATACTTGGGATGCCATTTGTATTTACAGAAGGAATTTGTTGGACAAGAACTGCTAAAAGACAGACTTCAAGAATGAGGACAGAATACCTGAATTCTGTCCTTAGACACGAAATTGGTTTCTTTGACATGCAGGAAGCTAGCTCCTCCACAACTTATCGAGTTGTGTCAACCATATCTGCTGATGCCAATGCCATTCAAGTTGCAATATCTGACAAAGTCTGGATCAACTATCATGCTTCCATTTTATCTTTTGCACACAAAACTGATAGAATATTGAAATCGCAGGAAAACACGGCACTTTCTCCTGAAAAGAGTAATAATTTAGTTTATCTATCCCCATAATCCTAGAAAAGTCAATAGATAAATCATTTTTGTAAACATCTGAGCTTATTGGCTATTACATGATACTTTGAATAAAGAATTGTTATCAGAGTTAACTAGAACATTATTCTTCATCCGTATGCTGTTTTAATAATTTTTCTTTTCCTTCTTGTAGATACTTGACTGTCTTGCATTTGTTTCAACTTTCTTTTTCTGCCTCGTTGCTTCCTTCGTATTGTCATGAAAACTTACCTTAGCAGCTCTTCCTTTCACGTTATTGGTCATTGTTCCTGGACTTGTATTTGGGAAGCTTATGATGGATGTGATAATGAAGACGATTGAATCTTATGGTATTGCTGGTGGGATTGCAGAACAAGCAATTTCCTCCATAAGAACTGTATATTCACATGTAGCTGAGAATCAAATGCTAGAAAAGTTCAGCCGTGCCCTTAAAAAAACTTTGGAGTTGGGAATAAAGCAAGGTTTTGCCAAGGGTTTGATGATGGGAAGTATGGGAACCATTTATGTGGGATGGGCTTTTCAGGCATGGGTAGGGACTTATTTGGTTACTGAAAAAGAAGAAAAAGGTGGCTCTATTTTTGTAGCTGGAATCAATGTCATAATGGGAGGATTGTAAGTTACTTTCTTCATGATGATGGACTTTATTTTCTGATATCCTGATTCACTTTTTAAACTCATTATTATTTTGGTCCAATGTTGCAGGAGTGTCTTAGGGGCACTGCCAAATTTAACTGCCATCACTGAGGCAACTGTTTCTGCTACTGGGATTTTCGAGATGGCTAACCGGGTTCCTACTATAGATGCAGAAGATAGGAAAGGAAAGGTTTTGTCATATGTAAGAGGAGAGATTGAATTTAAGGACATCTATTTTAGCTATCCATCAAGACCTGATTCACCAGTCTTGCAAGGTTTGAATATTAGAATCCCAGCAGGTAAGTCTGTAGGTCTTGTTGGAGGCAGTGGTTCTGGCAAGTCCACAACCATTAGATTGCTTCAAAGATTTTACGATCCTGTTGAAGGAGAAATTTTCTTGGATGGTTACAAAATAACGAGACTTCAGCAGAAATGGTTGAGATCTCAAATGGGTCTAGTTAGTCAGGAACCTGTACTCTTTGCAACATCCATAAAAGAAAACATACTGTTGGGGAAAGAAGGAGCATCAATGGAAGATGTAATAGATGCAGCTAAGGCGGCTAATGCCCATGACTTCATTGTCAAGTTACCAGAGGGATATGAAACTCATGTAAGCTAACTTCTATTCTGTCAATGATCAGAAACTGTTTTTGAATTGCTTTATCTAAGCTAACTTTATTGTCAAGTTACTCTTCCTACTCAAGATGCTTTAAGTAAATTAATAATAACATGAAAACTATGTGGATTTGCAGGTTGGTCAATTTGGGTTTCAGATGTCTGGTGGCCAGAAGCAGCGAATTGCCATAGCCAGGGCATTAATCAGGGACCTTAAAATCTTGCTTCTCGATGAGGCTACTAGTGCACTGGATGCACAAGCTGAAAGGATAGCAAGAAGTAATTGATAAGGTATCAGTAGGGAGGACATCAATCATCATTGCTCACCGCCTATCAACAATCCGAAATGCAAATCTGATTGTGGTTCTTCAAGCTGGTAGAGTAATTGAATCGGGCTCTCATGATGAACTAATGCAAATGAATGGTGGAGAAGGCGGAGAATACTACCGGATGGTAGAGTTACAGAAAATAGCATTGCAAAATGAAGCTTCTGATGAATCAAACTACCAAACCGGAGGAAAAAATCACCACAGGATGCATGTTGCACAAAGCCCACGGAGCTATATATCAAGTGCTCAAAGCACTCCAGCATTAAACCCCTTCAGCCCTGCTCTATCTGTGGGAACACCCTATTCCTACACTATCCAATATGATCTTGATGATGACAGTGTTGATGAAAACTTCAAGCAACTAGCTTATCCTGCTCCATCGCAGTGGCGTCTGTTGAAAATGAATGCACCTGAATGGGGAAGAGCCTTGATTGGATGTGTGGCTGCAATTGGCTCAGGAGCAGTTCAGCCTGTAAATGCCTACTGTGTGGGCTTACTTATATCAATTACTTCCGCACAGACAAATCTGAAATCAAGTCGAAATCCAGAACTTTGTCATTCGTTTTCTTAGGCATAGCTGCTCTCAACTTCACATCAAGTCTCCTCCAACACTACAATTTCGCTGTCATGGGAGAGAAGTTGACCAAAAGGGTACGGGAGAAGTTCCTTGAAAAGTTGATGACTTTTGAGATTAGTTGGTTTGATGGAGAAGAGAATACAAGTGCAGCCATTTGCACAAGATTAGCTACTGAAGCCAACATGGTTCGTTCCCTTGTTGGCGATCGAATGTCATTGCTGGTTCAAGCAGTTTTTGGGTCCCTTTTTGCTTATGCAGTAGCACTTAAACTTAGTTGGTGACTATCACTTGTGATGGTTGCAGTTCAACCATTAGTTGTTGGGAGCTTTTATTCAAGGAGCATTTTGATGAAGAGTATGGCCGGAAAGGCTCAAAAAGCACAAAAGGAAGGAAGTCAACTAGCAAGCGAAGCTGTGGTAAACCACAGAACTATAACTGCTTTTTCATCTCAGAAAAGAATGTTGGGGCTTTTCAAAGATACCTTAAAAGGTCCATAGGAGGAAAGTGTCAGGCACTCCTGGCTTTCAGGTATAGGCCTATTTAGCTCTCAATTCTTTAACACAGCTTCCACAGCATTAGCTTTCTGGTATGGTGGGAGACTATTGACACAAGGGTTAATAACACCAGAACACCTTTTCCAAGCATTCTTGGTATTGCTATTTACTGCTTATGTCATTGCAGAAGCCGGAAGCATGACTAATGATTTATCTAAAGGAAGCAGTGCCATTCGATCAGTTTTTGCAATCCTGGACAGGAAAAGTGAGATTGATCCTGTATAAACATGGGGGCTAGAGATCAAAAAGGCAATTAAGGAACGGATAGAGCTGAAAAATGTGTTCTTCGCATACCCAACTAGACCTGACTACTTGATCTTTAAGGGTTTGAACCTTAGAATTGAAGCGGGGAAGACAGTGGCACTAGTTGGAAAAAGTGGTTCAGGAAAATCTACCATTATCGGGCTTATTGAAAGGTTTTATGATCCAGTGAAGGGATCAGTATCCATAGACGGACAGGATATAAAGAATTATAATTTGAGAATGCTGAGAACACATATTGCACTTGTCAGTCAGGAGCCAACCTTGTTTGCAGGAAGTATTCGCGAAAACATCGCCTATGGGAAAGAGAATGCTAAAGAATCCGAGATAAGAAAGGCTGCAAAGCTTGCCAATGCTACTGAATTTATAAGGTATGGGAACTGCATTAAATTAAATGTGATCTCTTTCATTCTAGTTCTGTTTGCTATATGCAATCAATAAGGAAAGTTTAAATCTGATAGAAGGTGTAATTTGTGTAGATTCAATTCTATTGCTACCTAGAAGCAGAAGTAGGCAGTCTGGTCTCTAACTGTATATATTTAACTGTAGAGACTTACACTCAACTTGCGAAGTATTGTCCGCTTTGATCTGAAAGTCTCACGGTTTTGTTTTATAAAAGTCGCCTCACAATTTTGGGATTAAGTCTTTACATATATATATATATATATATCATTCCTTATCCACACATCCTCTTAATGTGAGATTGGGGATGTTACAATCTTCCCACCTTTAATGTTTGACGTTCCTGTCAAGCCGAGTCCATCCACAGGACCAAAATCACACCAGACCATCGTGTAGCATTTAGTGATTCCCACGACTGCGGACTGGTGACCGCTCTAATATCATTTGTAGAAATCCGTACCCAACCTGCGAAATATTGTCCATTTTGACCCGAAAATCTCACGATTTTGTCCTACAAAAAACATCTCACAAGTTTAAGATTAAATTTTTACATATCTATATCATTTCTTATCCACACATCTTCCTGATGTGAGATTGGGGCGTTACATTAATATAGGATTAGACTGAAGATTAGAAGATTAAAAACACTAAATCACCCTAAAGAATGACTAATGAAGAGCAGGAAACTCTCAAATTATTGGTACAAACTCAATGGACTAGGCTGGTCATTATCTGAACTCTCTGTAGGAGAAAGCTTGGCCCTCTCCTTTTACACATTGGAACCAGCGGCACTTATCATGTCAAAGCCTAATCCTCCAAACCAATCACTGAAGTTAATTTTGAATCTACTGATAATCTAGCAAATGTTGCTATAAACATCCTGCCAAGAATTATCTGATTCATCAGTCTCCCGGCTGTTGAAGCCTCTCTTAGGTATGATAGAACCAGAAATAGGAGTTCATTTTTTGTTGCTTTTAGTAGCCACGAAAAGCCCATTTTTGTGTTGCAAATTGCAGTGGGATGAAAGATGGGTATGACACATATTGTGGAGAAAGAGGTGTTCAGCTCTCAGCGGGTCAAAAACAAAGGATTGCATTGGCACGAGCAATACTGAAGAACCCTTCAATTCTCCTCCTGGATGAGGCTACCAGTGCACTTGATAGTGTGTCAGAAAGCTTAGTTCAAGAAGCACTTGAGAAGATGATGGTCAGCAGAACATGTGTAATCGTTGCTCACCGACTATCAACGATACAAAAAGCCGACACCATTGCTGTTATCAAGAATGGAAAATTTGTGGAACAAGGTTTACACAATGAACTATTTGCCTTGGGTCGTGGTGGAGCATACTATTCACTGATAAAACTGCAGGATGGGAATTCGCCTTACAGGTAAACCTGAAGTTCAGAGTGGTGATCATGTACGATTTTGTAGATATGAGCTAGCAAAGAGTTTGGTGATCGGTTTGCACTGACAGTGACACGTATAGACATCTATGGCTTCAATGATAAATTCAGCAGATTCCAATTATTACATGTGAGAATTCGCAGTAATTAGCTATAATAAGTATATACTGTTTATCTGAGATATATCCTGTTCAACTATATACATATATATAGTAGATTTCAAGTGCATTTTATGCAGATTAAGTATTCTCATGAAGTCAAGCCTGTTAATATGCTATAATTAACATTGACAAAGACCTTGGTAAACTAAACAGGATCTTGTCTTCATTCAAATATCCATATTTTAACCAACAGAATGTGAACTATATTTAGAGACTGAGCATCTTTGGATTCCATTGTTTCAAAGTCCAGTCAACCTGTTAGTTGAGTTAATTTAAAACTTTTTTATATCAGAAAAAACCCAACCCCACTACATTAAACGCGGCAGCCTCGCAGAGTTACAGGGAATCTTCACATCAAATCTTTCTTCTTAACCAAACACTTGGGAAGTTTCCTCAACAGACAACCCCCAAAACTTCACAAATACCTAAATCAACGGGGGATACTAAGAAATTTTCTTTACTTTTGCATATGCATTTCCCACTTATGAGGGGATACATGAAAAACGTTGCCCATTTCTAGACAATTTCCTGTTTTTTTCCCCACTGAATTCACAATTTTAAGTTGAAAATAATCTTTGCAGCAGCACTCCATCAATTTGGATCCACATTGTCAAGTGGGTCCAGACCCCCTGCTTTTTTCTCAATCAAGCATATAGCAGCAAAATATCTTAAGCAAATCTAAACCACTCATTGCACAAATAGATTCAGCTGACGAAAGATCAAACACGCAAATTTGCTAAATTTCTTGATCCACATTTGTTAATGATAGGACTAAAAACTTAGACTGACAGATAAAGACAAAGCTCTTAGAAACAGAAAATCAAAGTTTTCCAATGCCCAAGAAATTGGCTGTAAAAGCAAAATAAAAAGTTTATAAAAGCCTGCAAAAACTCCAGGGAATTCAAATCAAAATTTCATAATAACATCTACTTTTCAAAACAAATCAAACAAACAATTAATCCAAATGTTCATGAGAATGAAACAATCACATTTCTCACCAATAAAAATTTTTCATAAATCAATGTTGCTACTTCTAGTTGTTACCAGCATCAACATTTTCTTTTTTCTTTTTGTTTGTTTTTACAATACAACATCTAAAAATATGCTGAAAACACGAAAACAAAACAAAAATCTCACCAAAAATTAAGCAAAGTGAAGATCAAGAAATTCACTGAAGCTCCCACCACCACACAAAAGCTTCCCATCTTTGGTGCCATAGACTTAAGCTTGATCCGTTTAGGGTTAACCTTAACACCACTAGCGTTGACCATCACATCTGCTCCTACCCTAATCTTATGCTTCTTTGTATACCAAAACATGATCTTGAACTTCACCGACGTCGCTACATCCACCCGGAAAATCCCTGTTCCGTTCTCTGCAACCGCCTTTAAAGCCACCGACGTGTTACCAGTCCCTTGATGAGGCTTCGTAGCCTTCTTTTTGTGACCCTGGTAAAACCCTGGCATCGAAATGTTACCTATGACATGACTTCTGTTTGGAAAATCGTAAACCGTCACGTACAAAGGATCATACTTAATCCCTTTGTCTTTGTTAGGGTTGTCTAGCTTTAGCGTGAAGTTTATGGCAGGGTCATTACTGTCGTTTAAGGTTCTATTAAGTGATGGCAAGTAAAGAGTTTGTAGTGAACATTTGGGGTTTGAAGTACGTAGACTTAGCCACATGAAAAGTGCCGTTAGACCCAAAGTGAAGATGAAGCTACAGCAACATCTACAACATCCTCCACCGGAATCCGACATGTTTTCCGGTGACTGAAAATTGGGTTTTCCGGTGAAGTGTTGCAAAGGGTATTTATGAGTTCAGAAGAAAGAAAAGATGGAAATGAATGGCTAAGGACATGTTGCTTTAAAAGCATAATATAAAGAAATATTTGTTTGCTTTTTCCTTGCTTTTTCTTTCATATTATAATAATAAAGTTTGAAGGAGACATGCATTATTGTACTAACACTACTATTCTTTCTACGGCCTTTGGGGTGACAAAGGTTCATTGACTGTGATTTTTGTAGGATTTTGAGCCAATGAAAATTGGACAAGTAGAGTGGTGTTGACTAAAATTGCCAATAAAAATGAGTTTGTGGGAAAATGGTGGGCGGTTTGGACAACAGTGACTCTTAAAGAAGCTTAATTGTTAGAACAGGCAAGTTTCAGGTTTGGACTTGTTAGACCAGGCAAGTTTCAAGCTTGGACAGAGTATGATTGAATGAAAAAAATTGGGAAAAAAAGGGAAAATAAAATAAACTTTTTTTCTTTTTTCATAATAAAAGGTAGAATTAATTTATTCTGGATTACAAAAATATGGATAAGAGTTGTAGTTTTCCCTTCTTTGGGTTCATAATTAATAAATTGATTGAAAATAAACTAGATATTTAATTCAAAGTGAATACGACTAATTTCTCATTAAAAAAAGACTTCACTTGATAAAAATAATGTCAATTCATGTGTAATGTTGTGTAAGTTACTTGGAAAATGTTGTGATGCTACCAGCCACTTGGCCATTGGTTGACTAATCCAACTATGGAGAATTGGAGACTTAAGTTGTTTATATTGGTGGTTGATTTTTTTTTTCTTAATATCTAAGTAAACCTTTGAATTTTACTAAACAATACAAATAAATTAAAATTATGGACTTTTGTTTTATTATAGTTATGTTAATTAAATCTTAAAAATGGATGAATAACATTCAATTGATAAAATTTTTAAAATAGCATTCGCTTAAATATTTATGGTTTAGCACCTCTTCTAAATTAATCTAAATTAACATTTTTTATAAATTAAATCATCAATTAAAAAATTTAACAAAAAATTAAATGTTTTATATAGTTCTAATTATAATAACATAAACAATCATAAAATCAATTTCATCCAATAAAAATATGATTTTATTTTTATTTTTAAATAAAATTTAAAGATTTATTCAAGTATTATTATTTTTTTATTATATGACGAGATTTAAATTCAAATCTTAAAAAAAAAAAAGCATGCATTAATGATTAAGTTTACACCAAGCAATTCATGTATTTATATTATGTAAAATATTAAAATTCGTATATTTATGTTATATTTTATATCAAAATTACGTATCAAAATTCGTGTAAGCAGGAAAACATTAAATGTATTTTTTTATTTTATTAAATTTATATATAATTATTATTAAAATTTTAAATTATGTCATTTTCGTGTTTTTTATTTATTTTGTATTCATATCATATCATTATACTATATTTTAGATTATCATATCTAATTTAATTAAATATTTAAATGCAATAAGAAGATTATTTAATAAATGGTCAATCTAGACAAAACTTTTGGGTTTTTCTTTGTGCTTTTGCATGAGCATCTTTTGTTTATTCTTTTTGGTATTTTAAAAGTTAAAACCTTCCATGTTGCCACTTTGACATGTGAGGTAGGAATTGATTAGATATTTTTCAAGCTTTTAAATTATATATTTAGGTAAATGATAAAGAACCCCAGATATGTTAATGTTGTTTTCCAAGGAATTAAAATGATGATTGAAAGTTTCATTTACATGATCTATTAATTAAAAGAGATATATTAATAGATAGCACAATACAAGTTGTGTATAACTTAATTAATGTATGATATTAAGTATAAATTAACCAGTTTTTCCTTCCCAAAGTTGTAATTTTTTTTTTTTTTATTTAAAACTATGTAAATTTTAGTCTTATTTATCAAATTAAGAATTTGATATTTTACTAATTAGAGGACTAGGAGTGAGAAAAAATATTAAAAAAATTTGATTCGAAATCATAATATTTGGTTTAGTTTACTTTGGATCAAATTTTTTTTATTCGGTTCATATTAAATATATATTATATTCGAATCGAATTTTAAATTTTAGATTGAAAAGTAAAAAATTGAAAAAATCAAACCTAATTGAATTAAATATTTTTTAAATTTTTATAAAATAAAATAATTATTTTATATATAAATGTATTTAAATATATTAAAAAATATATATAAAATAAAAAATTTAAAATTTAAAAAATTAATAAATCAAATCAAATTGAAAAAAACTCAATTCGAATCTAAATTAATTTCTAAAAAATTCAATTTTAACTGAATTTTAAAAATTTATAATACTATATATTATTTAAAAAATTAAAACAAAATTTAATTTAATCTGATCTACACCGTCCTCGCCTGGTAACGGATAAATTAACCTTGAAATAGCGAAAAAGGAAAGCTATGAATGGGCCGCTCATTGGGTCATGATTTTTGAATCTATAATGTTACGTCCCCCCGACGAAAAACGAAGAAGAAGAGGCTCCAAAGATGGACCTATGAAATGGGCTAAGCTGAATTTATGGGCCTGTCCCTTTGAGAACATCGTAATAATGGTGCAAATTTGGAGACATGAGTTTAATAATTAGGCTTTATCAAATATCTTTGTTTAGCAACTTCTTTTTTTTTTTTTTTTGTATTTTTACTTTTTTTCAAAAGAAATTTAAGAATATGAGAAGTTTATTCTATTTTCAATGCCAGAGTAAACCGTCTGACCTATAAATAAATTTAAGAATAGTTTAAAATTTTTAAACTTACGAATCATCTACCAACAAAAAATTATGAGATTCGAATTTAAATATTTTATATCTAAAATTTAAATTTAACAATTTGTATCAATCCCTTATAGCAAGTATTTTTATTTTGATAATTATCCCTAATTATTTTTTTTTATTTCTTAAATTTTAAGTGATTTTGTACATGAATTTATTTATTACTCTAATATATACTATAAAAATTTATTTCAAGTACATTTTTTTAATATTTAAAAAATTAAATCTTGATTATTAAAATTAAAAATTTATTTTCTACCAACAAGTCATATCAACAAGAGTCACATTTTTCACTAATAAAATTTTCTCATAAATCAATATTTCTTCATAGTTGCTAACAAACATGAACATTTTCCATTTTTGTTCTTCTCTTCTACAATACAGCATCAAAAACAAAAACCAAAATCTCACCAAAAATTAAGCAGATTAAAGACCAAGAAATTCACCAAAGCTTCCACCACCACCACAACACAAAAACTCCCCATCTTTGGTGCCATGGACTTGAGCCTGATCACTTTATGGTCAACCTTAACACCACTAGCGTTGACCACCACATCTCCTCCAACCCTAATCTTATGCTTCTTTGTATACCAAAACATGATCTTAAACTTCACCGACGTTGCCATATCCACCCAGAAAACCCCTGTACCGTTCTCCGAAACTGCCCGTAAAGCCACTGTCGTGTTAGCAGTGCCTTGACCAGGCTTTGTTGCCTTCTTTTTGTGACCCTGGTAAAACCCTGGCATCAAAATGTTT
The DNA here is from genome assembly GCF_002303985.1 of Durio zibethinus. The sequence goes on along the minus strand of NW_019167993.1, from coordinate 2,350,332 downwards.
CCTATGACACTACTTTTGTTTGGAAAATCATAAACTGTCACGATCAAAGGATCATACTTGATCCCTTTGGCTTGGTTAGGGTTGTCTAGCCTTAGCGTGAGGTTTAAGGTAGGATCAGTTGTGAGGTTTAAGGTTCTATCAAGTGAAGGTAAGTAAAGAGTTTGTATGGAACATTTGGGGTTTGAAGTACGTAGATATAGCCAAATGGAAAGTGCTGCTAGACCCAAAGTGAGGATGGAGGTACAACAACCACAACGTCCTTTATTACCGGAATCTCCCATGTTTTCCGGTGACTGAAATTGGTTTTCCGATGAAGTGTTCCAAAAGGTTATTAGGTTCAGAAGAAAGAAGTGATGGAAATGAAAGGGCTAAGGATATGTTATTTTGAAAGCATATATAGTAAAAAGAATTATTTGTTTGCTTTGTCCTAGCAAATTTTTGTTTTATAAAATAATGTAACAAAGTTTGAAGGCTATATGTATGATTATCAAACAAATACTCTCTTCCAATAGCTTTTGAGGTAGTGATAAAGGCTGATTTGGATTCATAATTAGTAAATTGATTGAAAATAAACTAGATATTTAATTCAATGTGAATATAGTACTATTGTCTCATTAAAAAAAGACTTCACTTGATAAAATAATAGGTCAATTCATATGTCATGTTGTGTAAGTTACCTAGAAATTAACGTGCTACTGATATTTAGCAACTTGGTCATTGGCTATGGTTGACTAATCCAACTATACATGGAGATTTGAGTTGTTCATGTTGTTGGCCGATCAAAAAGATTATTTAATTAATAAATGGCCAATTTAGGTAAAATTTTCTGGTAGTTTAAATCTCCTATGTTCCCACTGTGACATGTGAGGTAAGAATTTGGATAGATGTGTTTCAGGCTTCAAATTAGATACGTAGGTAAATGATAAAGAATCCACAATTGCTTTTTCAAGAAATTAAAATGACAACTGAATTTGAAATTTAATTTGGTTTATACAATCACTCTTAAAATTTTAATATTTACAAATTTTTTTATTATTAGATTGCAACGCTCCTTATTAAAAAAATATATGATTGAAGATTTTAGTTATATGATATATTAATTAAAAGATATACATTAATTAATTAGCATAATATATATGGTATGTACAACTTAATTAATGTGAGATATCAATTTATATAAATTAACTAGTTTTTTCTTCCCTTAAGTTAGAAATTTGTTGGTTTACCAAAATGAAAAAATCAAACTTAAAATGGCTGCTACTTTTTTTATATATATACAAGAGGTGGTAATTTAAAAATAAAAAAAATTATAAATATTAAAATTTAAACTTAAAATCTTTTAAATGTTTTTTTTAAAAAAATAATTATATAATAAATTAAATTAAATTTCTGAGTTCATTGTTATTTTTTTATATCTTGAATTCTCCCTCCCTATAAGAAAACAAGAACAACAGGAGGCCCCAAAAATGGCCTTGAGAAATGGGCTATAGGTTGAATTTCTTAATTGTACATACCAAAATGAAAAAAAAAAAAATTTCTTATTAGGCTCTATGATTTAGCCTATAAGTATTTCACCTAAGTTGTTGATGGGCCAGCCTTTATTTGAAGATCAAAATGACAATGGTTAAATTAGAAATTTGATTTAAAAATACTTTCTAAGGTTACTATATTAAGTAATTTCTTTTTCATTATTGGGTTTTATGAAATTAAATATCAATGATTTAGTAGAGTATTTAATTTTTAATTTTAGTTATCAAAATTTAAATTTTAATAATCAAACACGAATAAAAAATACCAATCAATAAAAATATTATTTTAAATAATAACTTAACTATTTATTAACAGCAAAAAAAAAAAATTGCTTTAATAGCTTAAGGTTACCTTATTAAGATTTGTAAAATTTCTTTGTTTGTCCCACTCTTAATTTGTTGGGTATTTTTGACTTTTGTAATTTCCTCTGATCTTAGAATAATGAAATTCCTCATCTGTCTCCCTAATTTAATTGAATTTGAAGTTATTTTCTATTTACTACATTAATATATACTATAAAACTTTATTAAGAAAAGAAAGAAAAAACAAATACATTTTTGGAATTACCTCAAACAAAAAGGAAAAAAATTAAGAAAAAAAAAGAGCACGTGTAGATATGTGATTGATGAAGATCAGAACAGATAAGATTGAAAAAAAAGAAACCCAAAATGTGGAAGAGAATGTATGGCCAAGATTGAAACAAAGTACCCTTTTCTCATTTGAGTTTTATTTGCAAAGTACCATATTTTTTTCTATTTCTTTCTTCTATTTAATCGGAAAAGTGCATTAAATGTTCTTTTTCAAGGTGGGTGCTTTTTCTTTTCAAGTTTTTGTGTCCCACTTGACAACTAATCGAACTTGTCTACATTTTCTTGCAACTCAGTCGGCAACAAATGGACAAAAATATTATGTAATAGCTTAGGACTCGAGCTTGTTCTTTTTTGGACTCTTCTTTGCATTAAAAAACACAAGATAAATAGTTGAGGTATTGTAATAAGAAGTAAGAGCCACCTGTGATCAATAAGCAAATATATATGAATTTTTTTGCAACTGACATTGTTTGAGTGGTGAAAATTGATGGGAAAAGATTGTTTTGGTGAGGATGTATCAGGAAAAAAGAATTTTTTTCTCAAAATAATTTAAAATATTTTCAGATTTTCTTTGAATTTAATTTTTTTTTAAATTTTACAAATATGTTCTTTTACATCAATTTGATGCATTTTACAATAATGTTGATTCGAGAGTAAAAATTTGAATCTTGGATACTACAAAAATATCACGTCGACCTTTCCACTAAAGTCGAGGGCAAGGACCATATAATGTCCGACAGGTGAATGGTCGTGACATGTGATTGAAAATTCAAGAGTTCTATTCTTTCCGAATAACCCAAGACAAAACACCAACCTGATGACTAGCATGTTTGTGTCTCGTACGTAACTAGGTGGCATTGCGGAAGAGAAAAGGGAAAGGATGTGGGGGAAGGGGGAGGGCCGAGGAGGGGCTCCTTGGTATATAGCAAAGCAAGTAGCTAAAGCAACTCTGATGGAGGCAAATAAGGTCATTTCACATGTGAATGAACATCATGTTTCCCATTTCAGACAACGTGAGGCCAACACAAACCTGCCAAGCAAGCAGCAATTTGGCCAAACTCCTAGAAGCTTGTTCCACTCTTTGTCCTTCATCTTCAACCATTTGGAGAAAAGTACTTCCAGCAATCTACCCAGCATGTTTGTTGTCTTTACTAGTTAGATGAGGAGAGGAACGGGCATGTCGGCAATTTAGCCAAACTCCTAGCTACGAGCTTCCACTCTTTGCCCTTCATCTGCGACCACACGGAGGAAAGTACTTCCAGCTAGTTCTCACCTTATCCAAAGTTGGCTGTACTAGTGTCTAAATGCCATTGGCACTTGGCAGCATGCACTTTTGAGTAGAGAGATTATGCATCAATTAACTGAATCAAATACTTGAATGCAGAAAATATATGTGAAGAAATTATAGTATAATGTTATCATAATAAAATCAGGCTTAAGGTTAATATAGATAAAAAATAATGTTGATAAAAAAACTATATATATATGTATATATATAGTTTGAAGCTTCAATTTATAACCATACAAATGGGATTCATGGCAATAATTAGTTAATACAGTCAAATAATATATCCATATATAGTTTATTCTTCTTGCAGAAAATGTTAAAACAATAACGGCCAAACTTGCAGCACTTGAATCCCACAAAAACTTAAAAGAAAAAGTACAATTATTTCATATAAGTGTCATGAGCTATGAGACTGTACTGTCATGACTAGCTAGCTAAGCTGTCATGGCAGGCGCAGCAGCAGCTTAGAAAGCATGGTGATAATGAAATTTCCTTCACAAAAGAAACCGAGTAAGCCCTACTTTGTCCCCAGTAGCTTTTAAATCCCTTTCGATTTGCTCTCTATACTCTTTGAAACTAAAGTTTCTGTATAAACTTGGCTTGCTGCAGCTTTCTATTACTGTTTCGTTGGTGGGGCAGTAGAAGTATGCTGCTGAGTACCTTTCAACCTCTTGTTTGGCTACCACTCGGTGTGCAATGCTCTTGTAAATCCCATTGCTCAATGCCTGCATTACATGGAAATGGTATTATAATAATTTAAGAGAATTCGAACTAAACTCTTTTTTTCATAGAAGAGAGACTGAAGTCTAAAGAGTTGAGAAAAAAAATTGTAAATGTTGAGAATCAAGTCCTAACTTAACAAAATTTCAACTTTTAAATTAGATGATGATGGATTATTTGAACATAACATAAAAAAAATTTATTTATCATTTAATCAAATACTAAAATATCATCACATTAAAAGTTTAAATCCAAAAGAAAAGGTTTAATTTTGTTATATTTGAAAGTGACAAAGATTAAAATCTAATTACTGCAATAAAAAAGTTGGTAAAATATATTTAATAACTTTGATATATTAATATGTCATTGTCATCGGTAATTACTACCTCTATATATATATATTTTACCTGAAATAAGTCACCAATGGTGATAAGTAGAGCATTTGGATTGGGTTTAACACTAACCCATCTTCCATTTCTGTTCATCAATTGCAATCCCCCTACCAGGTCTTGGGATAAAATGGTTAAGAAATCAGTATCAGTGTGAGGAATAATGCCAAACATCATGGAAGGGTATGGACAAGGAGGATATCTGTTCATTCGAAGAGAACTAGAGCTTGGTGAACAGTTCTCTTGGAAATAACTTGGTTTGATACCCAAATGTTTTGCTAAATATTCAGCCAATCTTTGAGCCAGTATATTAGCTTTTGCTGCATACTCTTCAATGGTAGACCTGAAAAAATAAAGGGTCTTCAGTAATTGTTATATATAATTAAAAATTCACATAATTACAAAGAAATTAATCATAGTTTTGGACTCTATTAATCGATCACTTGCCCAGGAAGGCTGTAACACTACATTCATTGAGACCTGATAGGCCAAAAAGCTAATGAGGGTGATGGTTAACGCATACTGTCATAGCATCACTTGCAAATTACAAGCACATTGGGTTGGTGACAACCACAGTGACAGTGGTCTGGTGGCGAAGGCACAGCTGCTGGGGCCATGGCGGGAGGCATCTCTCTGCTGCACGTTTTGGACATGTTTGGCAGGTAGGTGGTAGCATAAGGCCAAGTATATCAAGCAACTACGTAAAAGATATATGCGACTAAGATAAGGTTTGAGAGTGTAATGTGCAATATTGGGCATAGATGTTTTGAAAATGAAACTTTAGGTATCTTTCTGTCCCTTGACATCTAAATCCTGTGTTCTATATATTCAAGTACTTAAAGTACTATAAATGTATAATATAAGATTTATGATAATCAAGGATTCAAATTAACTTCAAATAAGAACTTAAACTATATATTAATTGGGCCATTTCTCCCAAAATGAGGTTAAAAGTATTCTACAATAAGAGCAGCTTGAATCTGAGGTTAAGGGTTTCCATGCTTTTTGTAAGGTCCCACCTGAGTCTGAGTTTCTCTACTGATCAACATACCGACCAGACTCTTATACCAATTGCAATAACTTGGGTTAATTAAGTTTTTCTTTACAAAGGAAGTTGCAGTTTTAAAATAGAAAAAGGGATTGCAAGTTAAAATCTAGATCTCGGATCTATTTTTAAAGACTTATGTACTTAATGAGCTTAATGGTGATCAGAGATCTCCAAATTAAAGATTCCATGAGGCATGGTGTCAAAGTTCAAACTAATGGTTTAAAATCAAGCAAACTATTTGTTTCAAATTGTAAGGTTTATGAACGCTAAGCAAAATAATTAAACCAGTAATTCATGATATTAAATCACAGTAAATAATCATAAATTGTTTGACCATTGGATGAACAATAATGAGTAGCAAGCAATGAATAAGAATAGTAGTTAGCTAAATTCAACTCTTAATACAAAACTGATCAATACCTATAGAAAAATTCAAACTTTATTAGTCATTGAGTTTTAGTTTTGAGCAAAAAGGAAGATTACTTATATAAGATTGCAATTATAGGACATAATTGTTCCTCAGATACCATCTTCTTAATTTTCTCCAAGTTGATATTTATCTCAGAAAAAACAACCCAAATGTATTAGAACTTCAGCAATTGATGTATAGAAGTAAGAAAATTAGTAAATTCATTCTGGTTCTTGCATATTTATGTACATAACTGTATAACCCCTTTTTTGTTTTTCATTTTTGGTTCAATAACCTAAAAGTTGTTCCTTGTTATGTTTCATGTAAAGACAATGAAGTCCAACCATATGGTTCATAAAAGTAGAATATAAATAATAATTTAAGTACCTGAGCTTATTGTATTCATCCATTTTGGAAATATCTTTGAGAGATATATGCAAAGCTTCTGACCATGAAAGGTTCCTCAAGCTAGTTGCAAGAGGGTTCCCCCATCGATAGCTATGAGCTGATAAATTCAAAAAATTTTTCTCAGTTTTCTTTTCAAAAGGCTGCTGAAACACCTTCACTTGTTCATACTTCAACCTGTCTAGAAGCTCTTGAGGAATCCCATGATTCACAATTGAAAAGAAACCCCATTCACTAGCTGCTTGAACCATCTGTTGTATGCACTTTTGTCTCTCAAATGGTCCGAGATTCAAATGACTGAGATCAATCAGAGGTAGTTCAAGTTCTTCAAAGACTTCAACCATGGGAAATTTCTGCTTTTCATCACGATCAGAGCTCTGGAATATGGCCTTGTATTTCTCGAAAAATGGAGGTTCAACAGCCATTGATGAGGGAGAGGAAGTTGGAGAAATTGCCTCACTATTTGCTCAATCTTTCAGACAAATGTACATGGAGTAAGTAATTCATGCTCAAAAGAACTACTACTATTTATATGAACTATAAATTAAACTGTTCATAAAAAAATCGCAGAATAAATGATCCAAATAATCACATGGATGCATATTTCATACAATGAATTACTTATAATTCAGTGATCTTAGATCAATTGATTCCTCCAGAAACGAAAACCTATTGTATGTTTGTAATTCGATGATCATTGGGAATTCATACATATATATAGTACATATTAATGTCCTCACTGCTTGCTATATGTTTTAATGGTCTGCGGTTACTGAGTTATTTTTACTTTTTTCATTACAAATAGTGAAAAAAATACAAGTTTATCCACTTGTTCCGAAAAGTTAACTAATTTCTACCTAAGGCCATGAGGGAACATTGCATCAAATTTCATTTTCAGTGCTAAAATAGTTATACATAATTTCCTTGTATGGCTATATGAATTTACTCTTTTTACATTGGGGCTGATCATGCTTATTAGCTAGCGGTCACAATCTGTCAATTAACTTTTTACTGCAGTAGACATACACATTTAGATTTCATCAGCAGAAATCTAGTACTGATTCATATTGGATTATGAAGTACTAGTACTGATTCATACTTCCCTAATTTGGTCATGTGAGCACAATGCAAATGTGTTTTGTTTTTAATTGGTTAGCTACTCTAGTTGGAGACCCTTTAACCAAAAGGTTTATAGGCCTTAAATTATGTGTTGTGTTAGCTAGGTGAATTAGATATTGTACTTATGTATTAAATCCCCTTGTTAATTACCTGATAGAGCTTTCATGAATTTGTGTCTATTCACCTTATCTCCCTTGGCAGCTAACAGACAAGCCCATAAGCAACTACAAGGAGAAGCAACAGTCACACTCCATTTCTGCATTTCATCATATTCAAAAATGTAAATGGAAGTTTTATTAGAGTGGAGGAAATCAATGATTAAAGGTAAAGTCTCATATAATGCGATGCATTCTAATTAAGAACAAGAATTCCTATAGCATTCCTTTGATACTGGATGACCAGCCTAGGTGATATATATATATATATATATATATATATATAAGTGGGAGCTCTTCAAACAAATTGACAAGTTAATTAATAAAATAAAGCATATTATTCACCTTGATTTTTGTCAAGATATATATCTTCAGATAATTAAGTAAACTGTTTTGTAGATTCTTTGGTTGGCGTGTGGACATGAATGATCATGTTGTCACAGTTTGGTGGTAGCTTTGATGTTTGTTAGGCTAATTTGTTGTTTTTGGGAGTTGTATCAAGTTCATGATAGGCTTTCTTTTGGCTGTTTTTTCTCTATGCCTCTTTTTGTGGTTTGTTTTTTTCAGTTGTTGGATTCATATGATTATGAGTTGGTTCCCCCTATTTCTATGGAAGAAGACATCATTCATCAGATGAGGGAAAAAAAGAAAAAAAGAAAAAGATGACAAAAATTAGGGCTTTATGCTGAATTGCTAATCATATCATGTCTTCAAGTCATGTAATTAAGAAATTAAATTTCAAATATGACACATTGACACTCGCTTAGAAGATACCAAATGTACTACTTTTCAAAAAACAAATAGGAATCCATATTGTTTCACTAACGCTGGATGCAGAAAGAATGATGGTGAATTTCCTAGTTCATGATGGCCTGCTCTCTTGTGACAAAACAAGAATAAGCAGAAAAAAATCTATACTGCTCTGATTTTTTATTCTTTATTTGTCTTAAAGTATATCCATACGTCTGTCACGCATATCTAACGGAAATGAGTATGGAGGTTGGACCTTTCAAATATATAAATTAAAAAAACTTATAAAAATATAATTTACTCATGTTGAGTACATATCTATAATATCCGATACTCGTATCTTCGAGTCCAAATAACAAAGGAAAAAAATCCTTTGCAGAGAATTACCTACTTAACTAAATATATAAGGAAATGCAATAGAATGAAAGTCGACGAGAGGGTAAAGCTAGGCGTTTGTTAGCTTACATGAAAAGGTAATGCAATATTATTAGTATATTCTAGGGTTTTTTGAGCTTTGAAAGAAAGACAAATAATCCATTTTATACAGCCATAGAGACAGGTTTACATATATCAAGTTTGAGCATATAATTTTCCTATATATACACTATTGGCTAAGAGAACTTATGGCTAAAGCATAGAACACGCGTCTAAAGAAGCTATCAGAGAAGACAGAAATAGGGAGAGATCAGATGAAAGATTTTTGTCCCGTATCGACATTATAGCTGTTAATGTTTCTGCAACGTTTCAAAGCTTTGAAAATTAAAGGGTCATGTTTTCTGCAATAATTTTGGTTATATTTGGTTGTCTTTACACCAATTAGTCTTTCATGCATCAAAGTTTGGCCGCCCTCCTCACCGGCCAATGCTCAAAACTCTCATCACTGCAATATATAGGGGGCTGCCCCCCCTTATTGGTGGACTCACTGATCACATCAATATTTATCAATTAATTAATCATAATTAATGTAAAGTATTAAGATATGATTAGGTCCTAGGATTTTATGCAATGTGATTCCTATACCATCCAAACAAAGTGTGATCTTTTTTTTTTTTTGAAATAAAGTGTGATCTAGTTTTTGACACAAGACAGATTCATTGAAATGTGTGATTTATAATTGTCTGAAAACAAAATATTCTGCTCTTAATTGTGGTATTAGGGACATATCAATGTGATAGTAAGTCATTTCACAAGGTTTAATCTAATGGAGCTATTAGCTAGATTACTTCTAATTAATTAATAGCTATATAATAATAAATGAGGCAAGCAAGTCATTATAACAAGATATTTACATTTGTAATCTTGAAATTCATCATATTATTATAAAAATAAAAAGCTTCTCCTTTAAAAAGAGAGAAAAAAAATGAAGTTTAAGATTTCGTTTGATTTATATTTTTATTTATTGTTTTTTATGTCCTAAAAAAAAAAGAAATGATGAGAAAAAGAAGAAAAAATGAGTTTATTTGAATACAAAAGCAATTAATTAATAAAAATTGAAAGAATTATAGATAACTTGGTATTATGTTTGGTATTGTGTTTAAGTTGAAAGTGGTTTTTAATTGAGCAAATGCAATACCAAACAGGAATAGACTTAAATGAAGTTCTTTAAATGAAATTAGTGAAATTTTCAACTAAAAACAATTAAATAAAAATTAAAAATTGATAGATTTAAAGGTATTAGGTGTAATTTTTTTTTAAAGTTTAATAATTTATATATATATTTTTTTAGATAGATATTTTTAATAAAAATATTGACAGAATTTTTATCGTTAAATAAATATCAATCAAATTTGAATTAAAATAATATTTTTAATAATTTTTTATATATTATTGATTTTCATATTAAGTTTTATCAATTTATCGATTTGGATTTTTTTATTAAAATTTTTATTAAATCATTTAAAAAAAACTTTACAAACTTCACTTAAAAAATTTCATATAAGTTTTCCCCTGCCATATAATATGATCTTACACTTTTTGATTATTTATCATTTTTAAATCAATTATGAATTTGTGTTTTAATATTAGTTATAGCAACTTTTTAGAAAATAAAATCAAGTTATAAAAGTATCAGCAAAACAGAATCCAACTAATAAAATACAGAAACAATCAATCTGCTTGAATATATATGTATTTGACTGAAGCAACCCATTACAAATTTACAATTTTCAAGATGCCAATGAGAATCAAGAATATTGCAAAAATTGTTTTACATATCATCATGGTATAATTAATTAAGATATTTTAGATTTCCAATTGTTATAAGCCTGGCAAGAAAATATAAAAGATAGAGCAATGGAAGATATGACTGTGTGACTGCTACCTAATGAAGAAGAAGTGTTTGTATAAGATTTCCAATATTTCATATTCTTACAATCATATCCACATCCCCTTCAATGTTGAAAGTGGCTTTACAAATTTTGGATGTTGACATCGAATTACTTTTTTTTTTTAAATTAAAGTGATAAGTAATTAATATGAAAGCTAAGTAGTTGTATAAGTAAGAGATAATAATTAAATGAATATAGCTCGTTCGGGCATGTTTGATGTATATAAAGGATGATAGATGAAACAAAATGATTATTATTTTATCTTATATTTAATTTATATTTAAAGAAAGTGATTAGATTGCAAGGAGGATTAATTATCTTCTCGATATTACATGATTCAATCCTCTTAAAATGGAGAGAATTATTTTTAATTTATGAGATTAAACATACATATTCTATCATATTTTTAAAAATTACATCAATAAATTTAAACTATATACACTTAAAGGAAGGATAATTTTGATCCAATAAATAAAATTATTTTATTTTAATCATTGCATATATTAAACATAAGATAGATTATAATCATATTATCTTATTTTATTTTATTATAATCTTGTGAACCAAACATATATAACAGCAATGTTCTATATATTTACAATATTCTTAAACTTTTCAAGAATTTTTTTTATTGTTAGTTTTTTTTCAATTGTGAATCAAATTTGATCTATCACCCTAACTAGAGTGATAAATTTGAACTTTATACTAAAAATGCAGAAGTAATGGAGTTTTTATTTACTTGTTTATATTACCTTTTATTTATTTTCTCTCTTACTTTTCATCACAAGTTCATATCTTTTTTTTTTTTTAAAGAATCAAATAGGTTATAAAGGTGACAAATATTCTAGAACTAGAGAGATACTAAAAAAAATGGTGGTTGAGAAAATCTTTCAAATGAAAAAAAAAAATTACAAGTAAGAGTTCAAAAGAATTATTAGGTTTATCTTCATTGTTACTAGATTGATGTTGAGGAAAGGATGTTGGACCAAACACATATGAATAGATTGTGAAAGAAATGATAGAAAAGAAAGCTAATTGTATTGACATATAGAATTTGAATAGGAGCTAGCATTATTGATATCTATGTCATTGATTTGTTAGGGTATGGAGACTATTTTAAGTGGAAAAAGATAAAAGAGCCAACAGTTCACAAGCAAAAGTAAGTGTGGTATTGGGTGACAAAGAGAATCTTACATTGTAATACAAACTCATATCATTAATAACAGCCCAAATATCTAATAACCAAGTTCAATTACATAAATGAAGCCCAAACATTATTTTAATGGGCTAACTAGCTAGACCTTAAATTTGTGAATACTTAAATTTAGATTTGATAATTTTAGTCACAATACAAAAAAAAGGGAATATTAGGGGCAGTCGACTCAGCAGTCGCACCCAAACACTCAAAATTTTATAAAATTATGTTAATTTATTTTTGTCATTTAAAATTGGATACCTATTTTTATAAGTTATCTAATATAAATTATCATAAAAAACAAAACTTGGCTTTAAAAAAATGAAACCATCTTAATTGGTAATTGGCTTTTAAATTACAAAAATAAACTGACGTGATTTTATAAAATTTTGAATGTCATTGGATGGTTGTTTTTTTTTTTAGTGCTTCTAACATTTTTTTTTAAAAAGACATGATTTAAAATATTATAAAAAATCATATATAAATTTAATATATTTTATATTTGATATATCAACATCAATTATGATATAATAATTTTTATGTTTTATATATATTTAATAATAAAAATAAATATAACATAAATATATAAATTATCAATATGTTTTATGCCTGTAAGCTCTTGCATGAACTTCACGGGATAAGCAGAGGTTTTGCTGGCATATAAGCATATGGATGCATTGGCCTGGCAGTGCATGCCTGCATGGCATCAGATGCTAGGTTATTGTTTTGTTTTATAAATTTTTTTGTGTGTCAGTCATGCGATGGATGGAAATTCGGGTCGGAATTGATGCATGGTCTACTACAAAAACACGTCTCAATTTGACATGACTTGAATAAAGCTTTGACATTTAATCAAAACTGTCCTATGTAACACTCCACTCAAAACTCTTTCGCCTTCTCTTTTTCCTTTTGATTGAAGGAAGAAATGATTCAGACTCTGTTGTTATTAGCTGGGTCTAAGGATGTAGACAACTTATACCATTCTTGAGTTATTTATATTCAATTCGAATTTAATTCATCATTTATTATTAAGTTGAATTTAAGTTTTTTTAAAGATAAATCAAATTAAATTTTAATATTTTAATATTTGAGTAAAGATATTAGTAATTTTAATAGAATTTTTATTGTTTAATATATTTAATTTGTATATATAAATATATGATGAAAATATAATGTTTAATATTCATATATATAATTTTATATAGAATCTATTGAATTGAATTCAACTGGTTTAAGTATCTATACATATATTAAAAGTAGTCTTCTATCTCAATTTTACTGTCCACGTTTTTAAAATCTTAAAAAAAATTAAAAATTAATTTGGGTCATAAAAAATTGCTTATTCATATTTGTTTTCTTCGTCGTAATGCCTCTAGCTGTCCTCTCTCTCTTTTTCTCTTTGTCTTTTTCCATTGTGTGCTACTTTTTTTCTTCAAATACTGGCTCTAATTGTTTCTATAACTTGGGTTTCTAGAAAAGCTTTGGCAGTGTAACATTCTCATGTAAGTGGTATCTAAGTCTCTAGCTTTTTTCTATTCCTATTTTTATAATTTTTTTTCTATTGTCATCAAGACTTGATTAGTTATTGTTATTTGGTTTTCAAAAATAAACAAAACCCATGAAAGAATCATATTAGTTTTTCATTCTTTATTATGAAAGTTGGCATTTTATTTGGTTTATCGTGAGATTTGATTAGGTTTTACAATTGGGTTTTCAAAGATAAGAGAAATCCCATGAAGGAATCCGAGTTAAGCATTAAGGCGATTGGATAAAATCTGATAAAACTGATAAGTAATCTATGTTTCTCAATTTTTGTGTTTTCAGTATTAATAAAATTTTGCATGTCTTATTTTTTACTCTTTTTGTCATCTATAGTTGTTCATATACAATTTATATTGTTACCTATATTTTCTTTCAATCTAAGAAAATGATTAATAAAAAAATTTAGAATTTTTCTTTCTTTTTTTCTTTATCTTAATTTTTGGTATCTTTGATCTATAAAACTCCATCCATCGTTAGAGAAAGAAAGAGAGATATAAAATCAAATGTTTTAATCCTAATTTTACTTGAAAATTCATTTAAACCTTAATTTTTTTCTTAACTAATTCATTAATTGTTTCGATCTATTTTGATTTTTAGTTTTTTTTTTTTTTTTAGCTAAAAAGAAGTTTGAGTTTTCATTGTTATTATATTAGAAATAAATGACGACGATGAAGAACATTGAAAGACTCGCCAATTTGGCTATAACAGGTTTGGTGAATTTGAGACACAAAGCTTGCAAGTTCTATCTCTTATTTTAGTTATTTTGCTCTTTTGCATCTATTATATTTTATATTTTTCTAACATTGCGAAATATCTTAGGTGGATTATACTATCTAGGCTACACAGTCTGTAAGTTTATGCCTAATCTACCCCCTTCACTCAATTTCTTCAATTAGATTTTACGCCCCCTCCCCTAGCTCCCATTATGATAAAGTTCTTTTCAGTTATGCATTTTCTCAAACAGTTTATATTTTGTTTCTTATGGAAGTTTTAGTTTTTGTTGTTTGGTTGCAGAGACAATGCAACTGAAAATGTTGTTATCGAAGGTTGTAAAATTAACTTCTCGGTTAATATGAAGCAAGGCAAAATGGTGCAAATTCTCAAGGATTGTTCAATTCGGATTCTTTCGAGATAGTTATGGATGTTTCTTAGTCCTAATGGTTATGGTAAATCTACCCTTTTAAAGGTACATTCAACCTCTAATTTTCTTTTCCCCTATTAGAAAATCAATATAGGTATTGATAATCTAAAACAGAAAATGCCACTTGCTCCACCTAGTGTGATAATGGATCAACTTCAATTTCCCTAAGAATTTGTAGACTTCACCATTGAAATTTTTAGATATCCATATGCACCTTTAAAGGAGTGCAAATAATTAGGAAAATAATAACTTTTGTGGTGGGCAAGTAGCATTGCTCATCTAAGAAAAAGTATGTTACCATTATGTGTTTGATAAACTATTGATTTTCTTTTTGTTATGAAAATATAACCTGAATTATTATGAGCTGCTTATATTGTGAATCATACAAATCTTAGCTGGTCTTTTGCCCCCAACAAATGGAACATTATTTGTTCAAAGTCTAAAAAGTTATGTATTCCAATATCTAGACCATCAAGTTGGTTCTATTTCCTTAGGAAAAACTATTTTTACCATATGTTTTGGATTTTATTCTTGTATTAGTTTTGTTACATCAATATTTATGATGGTTTGGGTTTTTGGGGTGCTTATGATGTAAATCCTGTAATTATTTTTAACTTAAATTTGACCATGATGTTGGAGAAACTTTATCGATGCTGTTGGTTAAACATCACTATTTTCGTTCATATTTGGTAACTAAAATAAAAAAGAAATACGCTTAGTTCCTTTTTAATGACAAAGGAATGTAAATTATTGTTGTATCTTATTTTAAAAAAAATGTTTTAAAGCATTTTTGTTGAACTTAAGGTAGTGGGGCCAATTGCTATTTTTGCAAGGCGACTTCAAATTGTCATATTTATATGATGTAGTTAAAAATTATCTTTCAAACACTAATAAATTGTTTTTTATTATTATAAATATTAGCAAGCTTTTCGTCTTTTACAACTCAAATTTGGCTCTAGATAAAATAAGAAATTACTATTCTACAATGCAATTGGACTACAAAATTGTATTATCAACTATACAACTTTTGGTCGTAATCCAAAAAGGACATGTATGTGAAATAATAAAAAAGGTGAAGCTCTGGGATGCTATTAGGTTATTTTGCATGACTTACTTAATACAATGTACATTTTTTATGCTTAAGTTGAGTTTTCTTTTACTATACGTGGATAATTGTTTTGTCATTTAAACATCATGTTTTTTCATCTTCTCGATTAATAATTATATTATCTTTTCATTGCATTCATTTACTTTAATAATGTTGCATTTCATGAAGATAATTGTGTTTGTATTTATCTTCAATTGCATACATGAAAATAATTGTGTCTCATCTAAGTTGATACAAAAAATTCAACACATATGTCTTTCATTACTAATATGTTTCAATATTACTTTCAAAATGTTATTAGAGCATTGAAATTAATAAGTCCAATCGGTTGTGTTGAGCTGACCACCTCCAAATATGATGTGTACATCTAAAAACTTAGGTAAAGTAAAAAATATTCATATTACTTTTATTTATTACAACTCAAATTTCATTCCGTTGCACCAATAGTCATAGACTCAAAGTTATAATGTGAGAAGGGATGGTTATTTAAGATATCAAGAAAGACTAGCTTCTAAATAGCACGGCAAATACAAGTAAATTAGTTATGCATTTTAATTTTTAATCATTACATTCAAACAATAAGTCCATCATGAAACATAGGAATATCTCTATATGTATAATAATATTCTTTCATTTAGTAGAACATAGGAATTTTAAGATTTCAAATCAAGTTGAATTGATTGTGATAATGCGTGAACCTGACTCAATTCAACTTGACTAGACCCTCAACGAAATGTTTTCATACATGTCCAATGTGATGATTCAAGGAAAGTTAACAAAAGATCAAATGATTAGAGGCGAAGCAATCATAATCAAAAGAGGGTTAAATAGTGAATTGAATGAGGATATGGGTGACGCTATTAATTTTGATAGACTCAATTATTGATCTAGAATGGTGTAGAAAAAATTTTGAGGGGCCGTGACCCCTACCTACCCCTTTGCCTCCACCTCTGTCAATGATTAATTGGAAAGTAACACTAATTCAGTGATGAGAAGATGTTCTAAATGCTATTTTATCCTCTTCGTACTCATTCTGGTTGAATTTTATGGTCTGTTTGCTTGGCAAGAAAATTTGGGAATTTGAAAGAACAATTAATACTAATTTTGTGAGTAACAAAGCAAGCAAGAATTAAAAATATAAGAAAAGAAAAACACACACAAATGAATCAAAGTAATAATAAAACAATGAAATTGTGATATAGTTAGAAGAATTATGGAAAGAGAAAAACTGTGATGATAATGTAAAAGCTGAGCAAAGGCAAAACAAAACTACTGTTTCATGTTACTCAACAATTTTTTTAAGGTTGTAAGAAAAAGAAATTTCCATTTGAAGCCATAAAACAAAACTTCACATATCAGAGAAAGCTATATAGCTAGTAGCAGTAGCAAATGATTGAAATAAGCCTCATCAGAGGTGAAATCAGGTGTAAAAGGAAGGGAGTCAAATAATAAATTCAACGAGAAAAACAGTCAAATAATAAATTTCATGAAAAAAAAGCTTGAATCTATAAAATTTAGTTATACTTGAGCTAAGGCTCATCTTAGTTTCTCAACATCCAAACAAGAAATTTGAATTTGAAAGAACATGCATAATTTGACAGCAGATTTTTAATTTTTGGTAGCACTCATGACTCAACGTATAATTCTATGACGACGTTGAAAAGGAAATTTTGTTTTGGCCAATAAAAAAAAGGGAAATATTGTATGGTGGTAGATGCAAAATTCATATAAAATCAAATTTAATTAGATAAAAGCTAAGCAATAAAAACAAGGGATGAAAGAAGTTAATTATATTTATATCTCCATATTGTTAACGTAACCCAATCATAACAGCGCGTGTATACACTCGCTTTAAAGGAGCGTGAAGTAGTGGATGCACCGCGTCTGCTAAAAATATCTAGCCTTCCGCGAACAGAATCCAGGCAGGCCAGGCCGAGAACATTAAATATAACACGTGGCATAGTCCCATTGGTTTCACCCAAGCCCTATTTCGTCATTTGACGTGTCAATTGGGCCTATAAATGAAGGGCGATCGAGCCTAGCAGTTCCCATCCCAAAATCAAAATCTGCAGCAGATTAATCGTTCGATAGAAGCCCTTTTTCAAGGTAATTAAATTCTCTCTATTTATTTATTTTTCTTATTTTCAGTTTTTGATTTGGGTTCTATTAGATTTAATTTTGAATTTGTTAATTATCTAGTGAATTGTTTCATGAATCTTATGAATTAAGGTAAGGGATTTTTCCCCTTTCCAAGATTGTCTTTTAACTCAATCGTAGATAATAAATTTATTTTCTTTTTCATTGTTTGATTTCGGTTCTGTTAGGTTTAATTATGGATTTGTTATATATCTGTTGAATTGTTCGAGGATCTTATGAATTAGGGTTAGGGATTTTCCCTATTTCACTTTTACGGTTTTCCTTTAATTCAATCTGAGATCAGAAATCTATTTCCTTTTTTTTTTTTTAACTTGACATGTAGATCTGTGTTTTCCTTTTAAATTTGGATTCTTTAATTTGCTTTGAATTTTTTGCATAAAATTTACGGTTTTGACGCTATTATTTAATAAAAAAATTGAGGTGAAAATGGGGTCTAATAATCAAAACAATCTTAATAGTCTTAGATCATCCAGGTATCACGATCTTCCAAGATCCTCATCAATAGGCCGTGTGCTATAAGATGAAATAAAATTGATCATTTTGCTATAAGTGTGCTGGTTGAAGATTAATGATTATGTTAAGAGTGTTTCTTTGAATCTGAACAGCTAACTTCACTTCAACTCTGCTTTTATGGATTTACATTTGTTGAAATGAAGGTTGCGCATTTGTTCCCTATCCTTCCTTACCCTGAGCTATGGTTTGTTCTAATTGTTTAATGGCTTAAGCAGGTTGAGTCTAATGCTTCCTAACTATATTCCAATTGAGTTGCCAAATTTTATTGCCTGAGTCAATCATATTCTATTCTATAATCCGTTCCTTTCATCCACTTTGCCATGCCAGGCACCTTCCCCTTCTTTCATTTCATTATTTGGAAGGCAACAAAGAAATCCATTTTTTTTTTTTTACACAAACCAAAGGTGACAAATAACAAAATAATAAATTGAGTAGATAAGGTTGTTTAAAAACTGGTTTAAAATCTCCAATATAAATAGATAACAACAATAAGTTGATGACTATTAAAAATATAATTACAGCTTGGTTTTTCTGTATTCATCATCATCTTTTTAATATTCATCAACTTGTCATTATTTTATTATATAGTAATATTTTAAATGGGTAAGATCCACAAGAGTACTTCTTTTTTATATTTGAGATTGATAAAATAAAATAAAATAAAATTAGATTATGAGTCTTAAAATTAAAATTTTAATATTTTATTAATAAATTACACACAACAGTTTGATTAAATTATTAATTAGTAATTTAAAAAATAACAAGGTAATAAAATCAAAGTCTTTTGACCCATAAAAATAATCAACCTTTATTCTATTTGAAAAACTTGACTAAATCGTTTCCAATTATCATAATTAATTAATTAATTAATTGATGTTAAGCAAAAGCATGTTCTCATAATAAAAAATATATTTTTTAAATTTTAATTTATTTTTTAATTTTATATTTATTAAATTGAAAAAAATATTACAACCATAAATTATTTGAAACTCAGGATTTTCAAATGTCATTCCCAATGTGTAATAATATTTTTTATTAAATTAAAAGCAATTTTTATATTTTAGCTGGTAAATTCCCACTTTATTGTTCCAAATATGTAATAATATTTTATCATCACAAATATTCCTTTATTTCTTCGTTGTTTCAAACACGTACGGCATCTATCTTTCGTCATCTAATCGTCAAAAGAAAACCAATAATCACGTAACACGCGGCTTCATACTATTCGCTCCATTTTGCCTTCGTTTCTTGGCTAAATATATCAACGCTTTCCGATTCTTTTATCCATCAAATCTCACCGATCAAAGTTCTCGGTTCGAATTCTCTCTAAAGGTAATTTCTTTTCCTTTTCCAGTTCTTGAATTTTGGCAGATTCTTTTCGATTTGTTTAGGTTTTTGGATTCATCGATATGATCAATTCGATCGATTTTGATAAAAATATTCACATCTTCTTTGTAAAGATTTTATCTTTTTCGAATCTCTTTGTTTTGGTCGTTTAATTTGATTGTAAATTTTATATTGTTGATTGTAGGGTTTCATGGTTTATTGCTGATCTAGCTTTAGGATTTGATTATTATTGAATAAGATGACTTGCTTTTTATTATAAGTTTGTTTGTGTTTGTTATTTGATTGGTTGATTTTATGATCTGATTTATTTTTTATCAAATTTGGGAGATTGGCCTAAATTGTAGGTTATTGTTGATGTTGCTTTATTTGTTGATAGTTTGAATCAATAATATTCATTTGATTCCACTTGTTTGATGTATTATGCGTTAGTATGAAAATTGTGTTTTTCTTTTTTTATTTTTTATAAATACGCATGGTCAAATGTTTTAGTTTTTGTTAATTGTTTGATCTGTGGTTAGGGTATCATCTATGCCAAATTAAATCTTTGAGTAATTCTTAATTGGTTTCTTTTTGAAAAAAAAAAGTTATTATTTTGCTCATATTTATGGATTTTTGGAAGTTATAAATTAATTTCAAGTTTCTTGTTGACAGCAGATGCAGATCTTTGTCAAAAATCTTACTGGAAAGACTATCACCCTTGAGCTGGAAAGCTCCAACACAATCGATAATGTTAAGGCCAAGATCCAAGACAAGGAAAGGATCCCACCTGACCAGCAGAGGCTTATATTTGCTGGAAAGCAGCTTGAGGATGGCCAAACTCTTGCTGACTACAACATACAAAAGCAGTCCACCCTCCACCTTGTCCTTCGTCTCAGGGGTAGCATGCTGATTTCTACGCCATTATATTAAATTGTTGTGATTATGGAAAATTTAACTTGTATGCTGTGCTGCGTTGCTAGGTCCGTGTGCTGATGCAAATGCTGAAGACCCTGGTACTGGTGCCAAGGAGTATGTGCACATTCGAATTCAGCGAAATGGTTGGGAACGCCTGACCACTGTCCAGGGGTTGAAGACACAATTCAGCTATAACAAAATTCTCAAGGCCCTCATGAAGGAGTTCTGTTGCAATGGCACTGTTGTCCAGGGCCCTGAGTTAGGGCAGGTGTTTGTCTAACCTCCTAAGAAACTGACCTTGGCTACCTCCGTCTTTGTTTGCCATTGTTATGTTTATTATTTACTTGGTTTATGTGTAGGTTATTCAACTTCAAGGCGATCAGAGGAAGAATGTCTCCACTTTTCTTGTTCAGGTTATTGTCGTTACTCTTTAGTTTAGATATTCTTAAAACTGGCAAGAAGATTCAACATAGCAATTATCTTTGTTTGCTTAGTTCATGCATGTTGTTCAAGTTCTTAATCACCATTCTCTTTTGTTCTGTGAACAGGCTGGCATTGTGAAGAAGGATAACATCAAAATCTATGGTTTTAAAGTTGCATCTGCAAAAATTTCTGGGGGTCTAGCCTCTCCTATTCCAAATTGAAAATCCTACCTGATGAACTATTAGTTATATCTGTGCTGTGTTATATTATCTCTATGTTGGTTTGATACTGATATATGCGTCCGGTGTTTCTTGTGCTTTCAACTCTTGGCCTATGCGATGTTGAATGACAATGGAAACTATTATTATTTCTCTTTCTCACATGGTTGTTACTATCATCTGAATTTAAAACAACTTTGACGGGGTATTCCCTTTTACATTTTATTAGGCTGGTCCATGTCTTAAGATTGAATTAGTATATGTGATTTTCTAAATTTATCGTAGATCTCTGTTCTTATTTTGGAACTTGGTTGGGTTGTTAAATTTGAAGAACGGAAAACCAAAACGTTATATCTTAATAATATATGGTTGAAGAATGCCCTTGGGAGAGCAGGCAGCCAGGCTTTAACAAATCTAAACAGAAACTCATCAATGCTTGATGCTGCCTTACTCTGGCTATTTTTGTTTTGTTATGGTAAAATAAGTAAAGCCAAGTTTTAATGAAACACATGGTAGCATCTGCCGTGACTAATAATTTCACGAGCACGAGCGTGACAATGGACTGGTGTGAGACACATCTCCTTTACTTGCCTTTTTTTTTTTTTTTTGGGTAAAATAATCTGGAAATAGATAAATTATTTAATTTTTTAAATTAAAATAAAATATATCATATTTAATATTTAAAATAAATGATTATAAATTATATATTTAAAAAAATTTGATAAAATTTAAATTTAATATAAAAAAATAAATTTTAATAAATAATTATTAATAAAATTTAAATTTTATTTTTTTAAAAATAAATTTAATCGATTAAATCAATCACCTCACTAACCTTTATTACTGCCTACCATATGCTTTGCACGCATGGCTGCTTAAGTGGGTCCTGACTTCTTATGCATAAATTTACCCTTAAGAAGTTTGAGTTTTCATCGTTATTATATTAGAAATAAATGACGACGATGAAGAACATTGAAAGACTCGCCAATTTGGCTATAACAGGTTTGGTGAATTTGAGACACAAAGCTTGCAAGTTCTATCTCTTATTTTAGTTATTTTGCTCTTTTGCATCTTATTATATTTTATATTTTTTAACATTACGAAATATCTTAGGTGGATTATACTATCTAGGCTACACAGTCCGTAAGTTTATGCCTAATCTACCCCCTTCACTCAATTTCTTCAATTAGATTTTACGCCCTTTCCCCTAGCTCCCATTACGATAAAGTTCTTTTCAGTTATGCATTTTCTCAAACAATTTATATTTGTTTCTTATGGAAGTTTCAGTTTTTGTTGTTTTGGTTGCAGAGACAATGCAACTGAAAATGTTGCTATCGAAGGTTGTAAAATTAACTTCTGGTTAATATAAAGCAAGGCAAATGGTGCAAATTCTCAAGGATTGTTCAATTCGGATTCTTTTCGAGATAGTTATGGATGTTTCTTAGTCCCTAATGGTTGTGGTAAATCTACCCTTTTAAAGGTACATTCAACTCTAATTTCTTTTCCCCTATTAGAAAATCAATATAGGTATTGATAATCTAAAACAGAAAATGCCACTTGCTCCACCTAGTGTGATAATGGATCAACTTCAATTTCCCTAAGAATTTGTAGACTTCACCATTGAAACTTTTAGATATCCATATGCACCTTTAAAGGAGTGCAAATAATTAAGAAAATAACAACTTTTGTGGTGGGCAAGTAGCATTGCTCATCTAAGAAAAAGTATGTTACTATTATGTGTTTGATAAACTATTGGTTTTCTTTTTGTTATGAAAATATAGGCCTAAATTATTATGAGCTGCCTATATTGTGAATCATACAAATCTTAGCTAGTCTTTTGCCCCAACAAATGGAACATTATTTGTTCAGAGTCTAAAAAGTTATGTATTCCAATATCTAGACCATCAAGTTGGTTCTATTTCCTTAGGAAAAACTATTTTTACCATATGTTTTGGATTTTATTCTTGTATTAGTTTTGTTACATCAATATTTATGATGGTTTGAGTTTTTGGGGTGCTTATGATGTAAATCCTGTAATTATTTTTAACTTAAATGTGACCATGATGTTGGAAAAACCTTATTGATGCTATTGGTTAAACATCACTATTTTCGTTCATATTTGGTAACTAAAATAAAAAAGAAATACGCTTAGTTCCTTTTTAATGACAAAGGAATGTAAATTATTGTTGTATCTTATTTTTAAAAAAAATTGTTTTAAAGCATTTTTGTTACACTTAAGGTAGTGGGGCCAATTGCTATTTTTGCAAGGCGACTTCAAATTGTCATATTTATATGATTATTATTATAAATATTAGCAAGCTTTTCGTCTTTTACAACTCAAATTTGGCTCTAGATAAAATAAGAAATTACTATTCTACAATGCAATTGGACTACAAAATTGTATTATCAACTATACAACTTTTGGTCGTAATCCAAAAAGGACATGTATGTGAAATAATAAAAAAGGTGAAGCTCTAGGATGCTATTAGGTTATTTTGCATGACTTACTTAATACAATGTACATTTTTTATGCTTAAGTTGAGTTTTCTTTACTATACGTGGATAATTGTTTTGTCATTTAAACATCATGTTTTTTCATCTTCTCGATTAATAATTATATTATCTTTTCATTGCATTCATTTACTTTAATAATGTTGCATTTCATGAATATAATTGTGTTTGTATTTATCTTCAATTGCATACATGAAAATAATTGTGTCTCATCTAAGTTGATACAAAAAATTCAACGCATATGTCTTTCATTACTAATATGTTTCAATATTACTTTCAAAATATTATTAGAGCATTGAAATTAATAAGTC
>NW_019167993.1:2087544-2325242 GCF_002303985.1 Durio zibethinus | reverse complement strand
TATCAGCAAGGTGCATTCCGGATTTTACTTATCGAATGCTCTAAAATAATCCTTTAGCAATGCATACAATGTGTTTTGTTTGTTAGTTTTGTTTTTCCCTCTGTTTTCAATAAGTTCATCGATCAGAATTCAGAAGGAATCTTTTTCTTGTCAGGAATAATGACTTAAATTTATAAGAGATTTATTTGAGATTTATTTGGGATTTCAGATATTGTTTGATGGACAAGAAGACTTGCAAAAGAAGAATTATAAGAAAAATGAGATTCTTAATAGGTAAATTTGACTTACAAGAGAAGAATTCTAAAAGGAAAGGGATTCTTAATAGGCAAGTTTAACTTATAAGAGAAGAATTCTAAGATGAGAATTCTTAATAGGCAAGTTTGTATGGGTATAAATATGTGAACTCTCTATAGAGTTAGGAATGAGAAAAAGATGTAAGAGAGTTGTAGGGTTTTGTGAGATAGACATCTCATAGGAGTATTGAGACTCTACGTCTTATGGGTATGTATGTTTGTTTGTGAGTGGATTAAAGGAGACTGAGAGGATCCACATATGTATGATATATGGGAAATGGTGCACAAAGGTTTGGGTTTGTGTTTGTTTGGGTTGAAAATACCCATAGGACTAAAAAAATTGAGTGTCTTATGAGTATTGATTGTTGAGTGAGGTTGATGATTTGATGTATGTTTGTAATTTTTTACAACTAGTGGATCTTGTTTCTCATCCGTGGATGTAGGTTGATTGGACCGAATCATGTTAAATTATTATCTCTTGTGTGTTTGATTTATTATTTAATTTTGCTTCTGTTGGTGTGATTGAATTGGAAGCTTTTAGCCCAACAAATTATATAACAGCTGTGATGTTCTCCAATAAGTGATATCAGAGCTGAAGGTTCGAAACGTGAGAAGAGTTGAAGATTCAAGGTGTGAAAAGAGCTAAAGGTTCGAGACGTGAAAGAGCTGAAAGTTTGAGATGTGGGAAAAGCTAAAGGTTTAAGATGTAGGAAGTGCATGGTTTGAGATAAGAGAAGAAACAAGTCCAAAAGAGCTCGATTCAAGAGAAGAGTTCGAGTTTAAATTTTGAAAATTAATTATTGGTTTGTATTAAGGCTGAAGACACAAGAGAAGAGTAGATAATTGTGAGACTTCCATTGCAGGTAAAACCAAACATGTCTAGCATGAAGACAGATGATTGATGGAATTTGAGTCAAGATAGAGATTGTTAGGAATAATGACTCAAATGCCATAAGTGATTTGTTATAGATTTATTTGAGATTTGTCAAATATTACTTGATGGACAAAAAAAACTTGCAAAATAAGAATTTTAAAAGAAAAGAAATTCTTAATAGGTAAGTTTGACTTGCAAGAGAAGAATTCTAAAAGGAAAAAGATTTTTAATAGGCAAGTTTAACTTACAAAAGAAGAATTCTAAGAGGAGAGGGATTTTTAATGAGCAAGTTTGTATGGTTATAAATATGTGAAGTCTCTACAAGGTTAAATATGAGAAAAAGATGTAAGAGAGTTGTAGAGTTTTGTGGGATAGACATCCCATAAGAGTATTGAGGCTTTATATCTTATGGGTGTGTATATTTGTTTGTGAGTGAATTAGAAGAGACTGAAATGATCCACATAGATATGATATATGAGAGCATATAAATATGTGTTTGATTATATTGAAAAGATACACAAAAGTTTGAGTTTGTATTTGTTTGGATTGAGAATACTCTATAAGACTAGAGAGATTGAGAATGTTTTATGAGTATTGATTGTCAAGTGAAGTTGATGATTTAATGTATATTTATAATTTTTTACAACTAGTGAATCTTATTTCTCATCCGTAGATATAAATTGATTAAACTAAACTACGTTAAATTATTATCTCTTATATATTTGATTTATTATATGATTTTACTTTTACTGATGTGATTGAATTGAAAGCTTTTAACCTAATATTTCTTACATCATAACAAATTCTGTCAAGCAATAAAATATTTGATTCAAAGGATAAACTTGGTGTTGCAGTTTTGACAAACATGGAACTAAAATGTTATTGTTCACAAAACAGTCAGTCAGTTAAACATGGTACCATGTTCATTATGGCTGCACAGACAAGAATCTGAACCATTCATCTGTTTGAGAAAAGTCAGTTTTTGCCTTTTTAAAATCATTTTATGTGAATTTAACTTATAATATATTATTTATTTTGATTTAAAAATTTTACAATATCATCTCATAAAAA
Organism: Durio zibethinus; assembly: GCF_002303985.1. The sequence continues at coordinate 2,323,004 of NW_019167993.1, read as the reverse complement.
ATATCAAATAAATTTAAATTTAAATCTTTACACGTATATGTTATTGTATGCACGCATCCTTTTAATTTGGAATCGGGGTGTCACATTTTATTGGCCATTTGCAAAACTCATTTGACAACTCAAAATTTAACTACTGCAAACCTTGGACAATTCCAAAAACGACATTGTTCATCAACCACACACTGAAAATAGCAAAACTGAAAACCATTTTTTTTAGTACAAGAATTGAGACACCACTGTTTTTCCATGTCCGAACCAGCCGCAAGAACTAGAGGAAGAGAATTTAGCTTGACTCAATCTCCTATTTTCTTCTCCCTTATAACCCTTTCATCTCTAAACTTCATAGAGTTTCACTCAGAACTCGCTCCCCTCTCTCTCCTTGCCGCGTCGTCCCCGCGCGGCAAAACCCCCTCTGTTTTCCTCTGCCTCTGCCTCTCATCATCAACCACCAAAAAAGGAAAGAAAAAAAAAAGAAAAGGTTAAAAAAAAAAAGAAAAGTAGGCATGAAAATGCCATGGATGAATCTCTTATATCTTGCATTTCTCTTTATCCCGTTAAGAATTCAGCTTTGTTATGGCCAAGATCTTGCCGCTGACTATGACGATGATGAGCCGGCCCCGGCACCGCCACCGGGCCAAGACAATTGTAATGGTGTATTCTTGAGCTATGCTTTCACGTCAAGGACTAAAGAATTACCACACGTAAAAAACGTTACAGCTCAATCCTGGGCGTTTAACTCCATAGCCACCATAATCAATTCTGGGACGGAAGAGGTAAAAGAATGGAAGATGTTTGTTGGGTTTCAACATAGAGAGATATTGGTGTCTGCGAGCAACGCCATCGTCGTTGACGGTAGCGGGGATTTTCCTGTGGCGGTTGGGAATGGAACAACCATAGCGGGGTACCCCATGACGGATCTCAAGACCTCCATTGATACCGCTGGAGATTATAACCAGATTGCGGTTCAGGTTCAGTTCACGGGTACCATGTTTGGGTTGAAAGAGAAAGTTATTCCAATGCCGAAGACAATCAAGCTGGCTAACGATGGCTGGGACTGCCCTAAGCCTACTAAGTATCGTAAGTTTTTTATTCTCTTGTTTGATATATTTAGCTTTTGTTTCATGCATGGTATTGCTTGAGCTATGCATGGAAAGTTTTCAAAGTTGAGGACTCCAAACTAAAAGTCTTTGCATATTTTTTTTTTACTTTTACAGCTACCTACATGCATGTATGTTGCAAGAAGAATCCGAAATTAAAGGCCAAGTCTCCCAAGGGCAAGTACTTGCCTAGGCAATATGGAGACCTCAACTTCATGTATGATGTTCTAAAATCATATGAAGGTAGCTATGAGGCACAAGTAACCATGGACAACAACAACCCCTTAGGCCGCCTTGATCATTGGAACTTGACTTGGGAATGGATGAGGGGAGAGTTCATTTACTCCATGAGAGGAGCCTACACTCACAGAATCGATTTCTCCGATTGCATTTTAGGCTTACCTGGGCATTTCCTCAAGGATTTGGATTTTACTCAAGTCATGAATTGCCAAAAAAAGCCTGTGATTGCTGATTTGCCAGCTGATAGAGCAAATGATAGCAATATTGGTAAGATCCCTTATTGTTGTAGAAATGGAACTCTGTTGCCACCATTGATGGATGAAAGCAAAGCAAGATCAATTTTTCAATTAAGGGTCTATAAATTGCCCCCTGATACAGCTAAAACTGTTTTGTATCCACCACAAAGATGGAATGTTACTGGGGCACTCAATCCTCAGTACAAATGTGGGGCTCCAATTAGAGTAGATCCAACAGAATTTCCTGAGCCAAGTGGGCTCCAGGCTACAACAAGTGCTATTGCAAGTTGGCAAGTTGTTTGCAACATTACCAAACCAGAGAAGAAGAAAACTAAGTGCTGTGTTTCTTTCTCAGCTTTCTACAATGATTCTGCTATTCCATGCAGTACCTGTGCTTGTGGCTGTGATGATATTGATACAGATACTTGCAACCCAAATGGGCGTTCAATGCTTCTTCCAGCAGATGCTCTTCTTGTTCCTTTTGAAAACAGGACAGCTAAAGCTAAAGCCTTCGCCCATCTCAAACACAGGACTGTTCCAAAAAAGTTGCCTTGCCCTGACAATTGTGGAGTTAGTATAAATTGGCATATTAACTCTGATTACAAGACTGGATGGACAGCTCGGGTCACCCTGTTTAACTGGGGAGATTCTCCTTTTGAGGATTGGTTCACTGCTGTTGAAATGAAAAAGGCTTTCCCTGGCTATGAAAATGTGTATTCCTTCAATGGAACAAAGCTGAAATCCCCTAAGAATACCCTTTTCTTCCAGGGTTTGCCAGGTTTGAATTACTTGGTGGCAGAGACAAATGGGACTAGAGTACATGATCCTAGAGTTCCTGGAAAGCAACAATCTGTTATTTCATTCACAAAGAAACAGACACCAGGAATAAACGTTCGACGTGGCGATGGATTCCCTTCAAAGGTGTTCTTCAATGGTGAAGAATGTGCACTTCCTGATGATTTTCCAAGGAATGCAGCAGGGCACTGCTCTCGAGTTTCCTTCATGGCTGCTATCTTCATATCTATCATGACTTTTTGGCTGATAACAGACCGTTTCCATTGATGATCATTGGGTTCCTTTTTTTTTTGCTTGTAGTGTATTAGCTTTGGTAAGCTTTTTTCTTTTCTGCTGCTATGATTTAAAGTCAACATTTTGAACAAACCCATCATCAATCATTTTATAACTAGCAATTCGATTTGATATGTTGTCTTAGGGAAAAGAAATAATGCTGATGGATTGGACATGGGTGGATATATAGAGGATGGAGAGCAATGTGCAACTACAAATTGAAGGCTTGTTCTGCTATGATATTTTATCATCAAGAAGGGCAGATGAGAAGATTGTAACAACTGTGAAAACATAATTTTTATGATAATTATTTATTGCCTGACAAGGGTTTCCAATGTAATATTTTGGACAACCTTCTTTTTGCTTTCTTGTGTATGTATTTTACTGCAAAAGAGACATAGGATTAAGGTTTTAGATTTTTATGAAAAGGACAAATTAGAACTTCCATATGTCTTGTTTTTTAAGACTGTTTAAGAAGGCTAATGAACAAGCCAATGAAAGGGGTGATAATAAATTAAGAAATTTCATTGATGTACACAAAAAAAGTGATCTTATATTCACAGTTCATCGCCATGATATTGACCATGGTGATTTTTGACTATGAGTCCATATTCTGCTTAGAATGATCAGACTTGATAACAAATTTCCCATTTTTCCAACAATTTCGACTATAATAAATCAGCTTCAAATTTCATTCGGTTTTTTTTTTTTTTTTTGGTTTCTTTAAATCTGTACTCATACTCTTGGTAGCATGATAAAGTTTCACATGGAAATTGAGAGTATGTTCTTGAATGATTTCGTCTTTGTGGAATCCTTTTCTCCTCATAATTTCACCAAAAAACTCACCATTAACTGAAAATAGATTGTTTTGCTCTGATTTTTCGACAAAGTAGTATTTTTCTGTCATTGTTGACGCCATTGTTTGCAAATGAAGAACTTCAATCATTCATTCAAGTTCTATCATGTTCTTCATCTTGAAGGAAATCTCATTGCAAATCAGGTGGTGAAAAAGACAAATTTTCATCTGTCTTTGATTAGATTTCTTTTCTTTTGCCATATCTTCAGAACTTCATCTAGTTGAATTCTTAATTTTGATAAAAGCAAATCTTCAACACTTGTTCATTTGATTGGATTTCTTTTTCTCTCCGGGATTCTCGGAATTTTTTCCAGTTAGAACGGAATAAAGTTAAGATAGCTATTTTTCACTTTTTTAACAAGTAATTTTTTACTTGATCAATGAAACTACATCAAGATTTGAAGAATTAAGAATCCACTAGTACTTGTTTATTGTTTCATTCAAAAGTTATGATCATTCAAAGTGAGAAAGAAATATGCAAGTAGCCAAAGTGACTCTGCATAAGCATTGTTTTTCTTTGTATTTCTCGAATGATTATGAAACACAAGATATGTCAATACAACAATGGATTCATTCATATAGAGATTGGTAAACAATGTTTTAGTATACAAATATTGTGGAAGATCGATATCACATACAACAATTGCTTCTATTAGAGCAACTATATAGAATTCTGAAATCTCTGAGCCAGGATTCATCTGGAAGTATATTGTTATCGCCTCCAAAATAAAGTCATGGCATCAGAGAAAAAAAAAAAGCTCGCATTATTTCTTGACTAGGAGGAAAACGTCATCGGTTTACTTTATGCTATGTCTGCTTTGCCTGTGGTCACAACATGGAACGAAAGAGTTTGAATTCAAAGAGTTACCAGCAGAAGAATTTCTCATAGAAGAAACTTCAGAAATAAAGCTAGCCATAAATGAATCATCTAGCAATGACATGTATGTGCACTCTAGGAACTACTGCATACTATGCTAGGCTTCTAATTTTCGCCTTTAGCATGATGAAGGAATTTCAACTGCACATCAAGATTTAAAAGGATACAAGGCAATAGCAGTACCTTTTTTAAATATTTCTTGTGAAGTTTCATCGCCCCATTGCAAGCTTTCTTGGCGTCCAAGTTTCCAGTTATGTCATTCAGAATCTGAAAAAGTATAACAGCAAGAAAACAAGACAGGTAAAGTATTTAGACAATATAACATAGCTAGAAGTTCTGCAGTCAGACAAAAAAGAGGGAAATTGTAAAAGATGTGTAAATAGATATTAAGGGTTCATCAGCACCCAAACTATTTGTAAATGTTTCACGGTTTTGGAAGGTGCTAATTGTGCAGACACTTATTTCAGCAATGCATAATGGGTGAATTGTTGCTTAACTTATATGTTCATCTATAGATCGGTATTATCGTTTATCCCCAATATAATCCTAGAGAGTAAAAGCTACAAAGATGTAAGCTCACCATAACTACATCATCCAGACCCCGAGCTTCTTGCAGAAGCACTGAGCTCTTATCTTTTAAGACACTGGCAACAAGGAAAACAGAAATGGGGAGGGGGGCATCAGGGCCTTTAATTTTCATATTTTCTCTCTCATACTTTCCACATTGACGTGTTGATTTTGTTTTTCCTTTAGAACCATCAGCCTTCTCAATATTTGATTCAGGTTCTTCATATAGAGAGAACAAGTCAGGATCATATTCCAGAGCCCACATCATCTGTAAAAAGTTCAGGAAACCAGACAAACTTTATGAGTAAAATTCATGCGAAGCACGCCAGAACACAGAAGTAAAGATCCCGTAAACACAGGAATTGATTCACGTTAGTCATGAAATTGTATAAAGTGCTCAACATAACACAACCAAACACTTATGCTTATCTTAGAACACAAGTAATTACAAACTATAAAACATCATCAAGGTGAAAATGACTTTCCTTCAATGTCACTGGACACATCACATTTGAATAGATGCACTCCTACAAACACTTGAGTAATAATAAAACAGTTTTGATATCAAAGAATGTGTTGAGCTTCTCCAGTGTATAAATGAGAAATTTCATAGGACTTTATCTCTTTATCGTTCAGGTTTATTTCTCTGAAACCAGTCAAATTCGAGGTTAAAGGACTCAGTTTAGGTGAAGGTTTTTCTTCACTAGAATATGCGTCTAAATACTTCATAACAATCCCTTGTTAAGATTTATCATCAAATTAATTTTCAAAGATCTGAAAAAGCCAAATCCATAAACAAACAGATCCGTTCATAAACAATCACAATTATCATGGAATTGTATATTGTTTCCAAGGAAGGATATCTAGTAATTCACAAAGCAATTTAGCATGCATTTTGGATTCAATAAAATCAGTCAAAGGGTTAGAAGTGTTGAACATACCTCCCATAAATACAATGAATCACAAAATGAGAACTCTCGACGAAACAAAACCATTAGCATTCTAACTGCAAAGAGATAGTCACCTCCACCCAGTGTCTCTGTAAACCAATATAAGAAAAAAAATAATCTCTTAATGAGATGTGCAAAGAAAGCACAACGCACAACACTAGAGAATTAAAAGATATAAATTTCATTTCATACCCAAATGCTTATGAAGTTTAGGATCAATGACTTGAGTTACTGCAGCCAAATTACTAAGTTGGGCCTCTACCCCAACAGAACTCTCATCAGTGCCTCTGAAATTTCCTCGCTTTAAGATTTAAAATAGGAACACAACATAAGAAACTGGTAATAAAGATGAAAGCAAGAAAATCCTAAAAAAGAAACGAGAATTGTAAATCAAAGAGTCGTGTAACTGATCATACTGATACACTTTATTCTATACATTAGCAAAGCAGCAAGAATTTAGAGCAAAAGACGGAGAAAACACTCCCTAAAAGGAGAAATTGTATAGGAACAAAGGACAAAACAAAACCTGGTAACTTTCTTTTAGTATATCAACCAAATCTTTGAGGTCAGATTTTCAGCATATGCAGCATTTCTTATATTACTTTCTGAATGGATAAAATGGAGAGAAAACTGAATAGACTGAACAAGCTTGGTCTGACAAAATAAAGGAGATCTATCTATGGCAATCACATGTGTCAACTAGCAATTAAACGTATGCAATGATATTAGGCAAATAAGAAAGACATAATAGTAAAATCTGCCATGGTGCACATGTAGATTTCAATATATATAAGACGGCATAATGAATCCACGGGAAGACAAAATGCATTCCTGTTGCAAAGATATTAGGCAAATAAGAAAGACATAATAGTAAAATCTGCCATGGTGCACATGTAGATTTCAATATATATAAGACGGCATAATGAATCCACGGGAAGACAAAATGCATTCCTGTTGCAAAGCATATAGAACAACTGAGTAGAAATTATTGGAGTAGACAATCTTGGAAACAACCAGTAGTCGCAGATAGCATTGTCACACTCAATATATATGAATCCTAAAAGGACCCAAGGGTTAGGAAATCCACCTAAGAAAGAAAAGAAACTTAATTCTCAACTCTAGAGATACATAAACACATATTCAACCAACTGGTAGCTTGAACTTAATTGAATACTGGAAAATGGACTTAGTGCATATGAAAAGATAAGCCATCATGCTGCCATAGTATTGTAATAAAGAGAGTGGAAAAGAAAAAACGGAAAAAAAAAAAAGAAAGTAAACACACCAATCTACGCATCAGACGCTCAAAGCACCAAAATGCATCAGCTTCATCTTCAAGAAGAATAATCATGGGGGAGCATAGATCACTCATTCCTGCTCAACATTGTAATTGAATTTAGCTTTCATAATTAGAATTGATTACAAATTGTACATATATATATATATATATATAAATTATTCCCTCTGTTATAAAGAGAGGTAAAATGAATGGAGATTACAATAGGATAGAGCTTACAGCTATTATAACCTGGTAACTATCTAAACACCTCCTAACCATGTTGCTCAGGAAGTGAACGACACTTGCACATTGATAAATTTTCTTCCTTAATTTAAATATTTGTTGTTGACAATGGAAAATTAATAAAACACTAAAGAATATGCAAGAGTAGTGTAAGCATATTATGCGTGTATATGGAGAGAGACAGAGAGAGAGAGAGAGAGAGAGAGAGAGGGAGGGAGGGAGGGAGAGAGAAGCATTTATGTCTTAGCACATTATGGGTATGATAGGGAGGGGGTAGGAACATACCAGAAATAGGCAATGCTTAGTTTTAGCACAGAATTGATTAAGTGAAATATTTATGCTAATAGTAACATATGAATCTGATGAATACAAGACACTGTTGAAGCACTAGCAAAATCTAGAAGTGATAACTAAATTTAAAGGCTTTTGTAATGGTTTTTAAACTTGTAAATCTATTCTGTCACCATAATGTCAAGCACATTCTACAGTCACAACCTAATAAAGTAAAATAGTGACATTTTAAGAATTTAAGGCAAATAAATAAATATATCCATCGTTCCCTTGATTGAGGCAGTTAACAATATAGAATCAATTTATAAAGGCCTCTCCTGGTAAAGAAACAAAACTTCATGCAATTACTCACCTTGACAATAGCCAACATCTGTATCTATCCAGGCATAAACAGAGAGAATATCCCAAAGTTTTGACAAATTCTCTTGCTTCTCATAAAATACTAAAGTCCTGTCAGTGCGTTTTACATCCAGACCTGACAGAAACATAAATACAAGGAATGTGGTCATGACTAAGAGAAGAAAGCAACAAATGCAAGAGATACATGCATTTGAAATAGAAAACAACAAACCAACCTATTTGATGTAATGTAAGCATCCACTGGATTACTTTCTTGTCCAAAGGGCCCCGACTGGTTAGCTCCTTCACCATATCTGTACTATTAGCATTTGCACCTAAATAATTCATCACATATTAATACCTGGTTTATTTCACTTTCCACATACTATTATTTTAAACAGGTAAAGTGTCAGTAACTTGCCTGGATTTGTCTCTAAAAGCACTAAAGGGTCTTGAATGGGCTGACCATCTTCGGTGATTACAGGTGCCGTAATAAATTTGCCACTTCCAACAACAGGAAACATTTCACTACATTCTTTCTTCCATCTAGCATATTGCACCCTGACATATAGAAATGAGAAAATAACTCAGAAAATGATCTCCTGATAAGGGAAGAGGTCCAGCAGAGAACTGATCTCTCAAAGATTCAATAGCCAAATAGTATCAATTTATAAAATGGGAGAAGTGGACTACCTTCGATGCTGTCGTATCTGCTCCCTTTCATCGAATGTGCTCTTAGGATCATAACAGCCAAGTAGGAACTCCCAAACTTCTCCTCTAATTGATGGATGGATCCCCTATGTTTGCCAACAGAAATTAAAAATAAAAAATAATGCCGATATATAGACACCAAAAGAAAAAAGCATAAATATTTACATGTATTTAACTCATATAAACATATTACACAACTTCATTTATTCATATGCTCATCCACGTATAAGATTTAGAAAAAAAATATATGTCTATATCTTGATGATGCTGCTTTCCAGCATGATCGATATAAAAGTTACATAGAACCCACATTGATGAGTTTATTTTTGTTCTTTTGCATTGACAAACTATCCCTACTCTTTCATGGATACAATTCACATGTTTTACATCATTTACAAGCCCAATTGTAGTAGGCTCAGCCATTACGATATAAGGATCAATTCTCACCTATATTCTTTAAAATCAAAAGGGGAAACAATCTAAACTAGAATTCTTCTTTTGCTGGCTAGTGCATTTTCTTTATTGAATGCAACCAAGAATGGTTGAAAAACTAAATCATAGGTGGAAACAGTGCAAGTTACAAAGGATACCAAGTATATGAAAAACTGCACAAAAAGACCAACCAAATCATCCATGTAGTTTTCAAGCTCGATATATAAAGATGGCCATGATTTTGAATGAATTACTTGGGAAACTTAAATATCTAATCTATTTAGCATAAGTGCATAACTACATTTCTGTTTGAATCAATTGAAATCTACTACCGAGGAAAAAAATTTTTTGAACATGAACATCCGCTTACCCCTCGTTGGATTCGATGTAGAGTTTTGCCTATGTCCAGATGCCCATCTGGGGAAAATGCAGCTTGCCATTTTCTTGCACTTAGAGTTTTGCCAGGCTGCATAAGCAAATAATTTATTGAATCACGGTACCCCTTTTTAACAATTACTGCAGAACTCAGCTTCATTTATGTCAAAGATAAAAAGAAACAATATTCATTGAACTAAAAAGCCATGAAAAACATTGACTTGACACTGAATTGATCATGGTAAGAAACCGCATTCTAAACCAAGCTCATTGCCTAAAAGCTTTTAACTGTACCATTTTACATATGTATAAATTCAATATCAAATCTCAAGATCATACAATAAAATCCAAATGAACAGCCCTTTATTGGATAACTTCACTTGAGCTAAAAATTCAATCAAATTGGGACCAATAATAAAGAAAAAAAAAGGCTTTTTAATATAAATCTAATCCAAATATAAACATTAACGCAACCTCATTACATAAAATATGAATCATTTCAATTCTTAAACATTGATCCAAATTTTCATTTTTTTTCAATTAATAAGAACAAACCTTGATCTTAAATTTGGTTATTGGAACATCAGTACATTCAGGCCGGACCTCATAATAAGAATCAGCAGGTTCTGCTGGAGCCCCCCACATTTACCAAGAAAAGATAAATAAAATCTTTCTTTTTTTGTTCCTTTTTGCACCAAAAAAACCCAAAAAAAGGTTTTTTTTCTTCTTTGCAGCAGAACCACCAAAAGCTGGAACCTTCGAATAGAAGAAGAAAAACCCAGAAAGGAAAAATCAAAGGAAATGCAGGGTTAGGTTGAGAAAATGGAGGGCCCAGCCAAGTCAAGTTCTTCAAAGAACAAAAAGGAAAAAAAAAAGAAGACTATATTTCTTGGGTTTTTTTTTCCCTTTATTTTTGAGATACAAAAATCAAACAAAAGAACTGTTTTTTATGGGTTAATTATGGATTAATTTGGTGAGTGGTGGTGATGGCAGCCATGGTTGTTGCAAGCAAAGTAGCCATCTCACAAACACAAGGACATTAAAAAAACAATTGGCCGTTTTATGCGTCAAGTTTAACCGTCTACCTCTAGTTTCTCTGTCTTTTGTCTAAATTTAACTGCCACTTTTAATTTTTTTTTCTAAAATTAAATCCAAAATTAAAAACTTAAATTCTGCTAAAATTTTAATTTTGTTTTATATATTTGTTGACTTGACTTTTCTATATTTTGTTTTGCCTATTAAATTTGACCTTTTCTTTTTCTTCATTTGGTGTCTCAATTTAATGCTTTTTTTTTTTTTTGGTTTTATAAGATTCACAAGAGTGTTGGGAAATTGTTTAATATTTTTAAATTTTTTGATTGATTCTCCTTTTTTTTTTCTTTGGATTTTTATTTTAAAATAATTTTTACTTTTTTAATAAAGATGAATAAATAAATTTCAAAATTTTTATAAATTTCTAAAGACTTTGGTTTTCTTCCTTTTACTTAGGTAAGTACATAAGTTTCTAGGAACTCAACGCGTTTCTGTTGTCGCGTGGTGAAAAAGCGCTGAACAATTCTGCCTAAAAAGTTTTGGTAAAGCGGTGTCACGTAGGGGTGTAAATGAGTTGAGCTGAGTCGAATAGTAAGAAGCTCGAGTTTGAGTTCGACTTATAATTCAAGGTTCGATACTCAGTTCGAACTCGATCAAATTTTATTTTCAAGTTTGAGCTCGTTCGATTAAACTCGATTAATATGTAAAAATAAGTTCGATTCGTATACTCGATAAGAGTTCGATTATTCATGCTCGAATTCGAATTCGAACTCGGACTCGAAATGTTTTATTAATTAAAATAATAAAAATATATTTAAATATAAAAATTTGATTAGACTCGCGAGCTACTCGAGTCAGATATAAGAATACTCGAATTCGACTCGATCGATAAATCGAACTACTCGTGTTCGAGCTCGACTTGATAATAATCGAACATAATTTGAGTTTTTTTTAATCAAACTTAAATAATTTGTGAGTATTAATGTATCATTTATACCTCTAATATCGTATTCATGACCAAGTCCATAACAAAGACACAAGTTTCTAGGAACTCAACATGTTTCTGGTGGCGCGTGGTGGAAAAGCGCTGACCAATTCTACCCAGCAAGGTTTAGTAAAGTGGTTTCCCATATTCATGAACAAGTCCAATACAATGACAAGTCACAAGAGTTATGGAAACTTCCATTGACTTTGACTCCCTTAAAATTGTGGCGAAAGAGATCTTCCTAAAATCAAATCTAAAACCCTAAAATTTTGCATTGATCACATTTGTCAAAGTAAAAAATTTTGGATTTGAATACAAAATTTAATTCAATTATATCGCATAAAATTTTAGTAATTGTAATTTTTTTTATTTCAAATTGTGACCTATTTTATAAAAAAAATTTAATTATAATAATAAAAAAGAAACAAAAAATTTTTTTGTTAATAAAGATTTTTGGATTCATTTTTTGTTAATAATAATGGAAGAAATTGGAAAGTATCATTGTCTTTCATTAGAATAACATTTGAAATGTCTTTAAACACAGTAGTGATGAGAATGTAAAACAAGCTATTCACTTATGGTTAATTTACAATTTTCTTAATTTTTTTTCTTAAGAAGAAAGAAAGAAGAATTTACATGTAGAGAAATTGTTGTGTTTTAATTAAATTATTCAGGTTTAATTTAAATAAAATTTAAATTTAATTTAATCATTGTCAAGTCGAACTCAAACTCGAATAGCTTAACTTATTGAATGAGTCGAATTTAAATATTTTAATATTTGATTCGAATAATTCATAAGCTTAATCAAGTTTTTATATTTTAATATATATTTTTATTATTTTAATTAAAAAATTATTAGTTTACTTATATATATCAATTCGAACTCAAATTCAAATTTAAATACAAATAATTAAGTTTAAAATCGAATAAGAATCGAATTTATTTTAATTCAATAAATGAATTTAATCAAAATGAATTTAATTAATTTGATTTTTATCTCGAATCATATTGAATGTAAAAATTAAAATTTGATCAAATTTAAATCAAATTTCAAATCGAATTTAAATTCAAATTTCGCATTATATCAATTCAAAACGAGAGCTAATTAAAGTAAATGGATACTTTGAAAGGTAATGAATCTTTTAAATAAAAGGTGGGAATAATTATTGTATCATGTTGTTCAATTAATTGTTTGGTCATGGAACTACATTGGGTACCCCTAAAACATAACGGTGATTAGACATAAAAATAATGCTTGTGGGTTTCAAAGAATATGATTTGTTCTGTTTCAAATGCTTTCCAACTTATTCAGCAAAGGAAAAAAAAAAAAAATAAATAAATAAATTTTCAACTTAAAGGGGACCATTTCTGTCTACCTTTGTTGGGTTCTAATTTAGCAAAGACAAAATCAATTGAGTTGAAGGTGCCGAGGCTGCCAGCTTGATCCATAAGTTTTACCAACTGTTCTTTGGTTTCATGTTGCTCTGACTTCTTCATTTTATGTTCGATACATATTCTTTAATTATATGAAAAAAATTTAAAAATTCACCTATATTATCGGATACATACTCATTAATTTCCACATTCGTTTATGTCAAAATATCATAGCTTAGATTATCATTAATTTAAGTGAAATAGAATTTGGATAGAAATCTTAATTTCGAGTCATAATAATTTATCTTATATAGAAAAAAAAAAGTAGAAATTTGATAGAATTTTTAATTTTAGAGTCATAAGAATCTTGTGAAATATTTCATGAACTGTCGTACAGTAAAACTAGTTTCAAAAGCTGGAAAAGTATCTATAATTTGTAGTGTTAATCAATCTCCAGCAGCATTACTTATTACTGATCAATTTGATTTTTGTCTTCGTTTTCTCACTTGATTAACATGTAGCAACATTTTGATAATTTGTTATGGACCCAAGTTTTTTGTTATCCCTTGGTTTTTTGTTCGTTCTTTTTCTGGTTCCTTTCAATTTTTCATGTCTCCTAGCAGTACTTTACTTTCTGCAGATGGAGGTAAGCAGCTGCAAAAGAGGGGTGTTTATGTCAGGAAACCGACATTGTTCAAGTTGTTTAGAAATTTACCTAGTCCCCATCAGGTTCTGAGACTAATATATCTCCATGGAACAAGTCATAGCAAGTTCATAGAACTGTTTTTTTTTTTTTTTTTTTTTTCTGATTGAGACTGGATCAATCATTAATATATTTAGCAATGGAAAATATGGCAAATTAAGTAGCTGACTTTTTGTATTTCATGTCTGAATCTGACTAGATCCTGTCCTTCAAAGCCAGCTCATGATATTTCTCTGATGACAATCTAATGAAACCATCAAACCTAACCTTAATCTGTTAGGAAACATGACAGGGACTAATCACTTGACAATTATTATTTTTGTCACCCTTCATATCATTTCTGCAACAAATTTTGATGGATACAGAAAAAAGGGAATGAAATTCAACAGAAACATTAGTCTTGATGAAATGAGGATGAACTATTTGCCAAATCTTGCAAATAATCAGCAATACTTGAGTTTAAAGAGATTTAAGATGTGCATTCCTGTCTCTGTCTCAAGCATTCTTTTTTTTTTTTTTTGTCTCTCTTTCTGATTCTAATGCTTCAGATGGTAAAAAATCAAGAATTACTTGATGGAGAGGGAAGTTCAATTCAAAGTTTAAACCCCAAATCTTAAACACATTCTTCAAGCAAATTACTAGGATGAACAATTCTAGGTAAACTTTTTTTTTTTGGTAATGTGAATACAAACTCCATTAATGCATGCAAGATGTTAGATGTCAATGGTTTAACCCAAAGGAGAAGACATGAATATTCTTGTTTATGGTCAAGCAAAGCATAAACTCACAATAAAGCAAGTGAAAGAAAAAGATTCAAAAGAAAGCAGAAGAAAGAATACTCTTACCTCTTATAAACTATGATAATGAGGTGAACATTTATGCTTTGCACCAGAAGCCAAGAAATCCAAAGAAAAAGAGAATATGGAAAAGAAGCAAAGCTTCTCTGCCACAGTTTGTAAAGTTTTCATGCAAGTTGGCCTACAAAAACCCTGGTCTAGGCACCCATTGTTGCCAACCCTATTGTTTTCACCTAAGTTTCACAGTTCATCTTTCAGTTTTTTGTTGAAAACATTAACATCTGTTTTGATCTTTCATTTTTGCAATGGCCAACTCCATTTTCAGATCAGATTATCAAAGCAAAGCTTTTCTTTTATTGAGTCTCTTTTGTTTCATGCTACTGATTCAGGAGGGTTATGCAAGAGAATTCCCAGTGATTTGGGGTCTTCAAAATGGCACCAATGCTGAAAATTATAATCAATGGGCAGAAAGAAACAGATTTCAAATTGGAGATTCACTTGGTAAGTTTTGGCTTATCTTCCATTTGGGTGTTTTTGTATATATAACATTGTTGTTGATTTCATTTATACATATATGTGACGTGCATGCCAGTGTTTATCTACACACCGAACGAAGATTCAGTGCTTCGTGTGACTTTCGAGGCCTACAAACACTGCAGTGTAGAATCACCACTCGCCAACTACACCGATGGCCACACTGTTTTCCCATTCAATAATTCGGGGCCTTACTATTTCATCAGCGGAAACCAAGAAAACTGTCCAAAGAATGAGAAGTTGGAGGTTGTTGTGTTAGCTGATAGAAGCAACCGTTCTTCAAGCACAAATGTAACCAACCCTCCTTCTCCTCCGCCTTCAAGCTCAACCGAAATAGTGCCATCGCCTGCCCCTTCCGCTGAGTCTCCACCAACCCGAACAGTAGAGATTAACCCGACTCCGGCACCAAGCGAGGAGTATAATCCACCGAAAAATGCTGCCTCTTCAGTCTTCACGAGTGTTACTGGTTCTATTGGAGCATTTGTTGCCTCAACTCTTGTTTTAGCAATATTCTAAAGAGGATGAATTGATTTTTTTTTTTTTTGACCTTTTTTTTCTTTGATTTTCCTCAGCTTGTGTTTACTGGGTTCATCTGGGTTTTTTTAATTTATTGATAATTGATTGTCAAAATTAAGGAATAATCTGATAGTTGTATAGTATTTGGTGTGCTTGTTTGTAAACGGAAATAAATGGATTTTATACGGTGTGTATATGGCTTAACAGTCATTTATTATTATTTTTTTTTTGTGAAAAAAATGGTAAAACCACTTTCAATCTTAAAAGTTCTAGGCCTTACTATCCCTAAGAGGTCTTTGTGCATTAAACGAACCAAAATAAGACTCCTAATAGGTCTTCGTGTATTAAACGAACCAAAATACGAGTTCCAGGTTTTGCGCAAACCCAACATCCTCGTCAATTGATCTTAAAAATATAATTTTCCATGTAAATCCTAATTTCTTCTTCGGATGATCGTAAAAATGCATTCTTTTACATTGGCACGATCCTAAAAATACGTTCTTCCAGGTAAATCTGATGCATATAAAATTTTACTCATAAAATATTGGCACGCTTTATGAATAAACTTCAAGACAAAAAGTAAGAATAACTGAACTCAACTGTGTTTCTTTAGAATAATCCTCGCTAATTAGAATTCTTTACAGAATAACAATTTTTTTGCCTGGCTATCAAAAATTTTTGCCTAATTCTACTTTTTTCATCAACCTAATTGTATTGTGAAAAATTGAATCCAAAATCCCAGCAACCTGCAATCGACAGAGAAGATTCATTCATAAGGAAAAAGAGAAGGCTTTCGAGGACAGGGTAGTAAGTTACTAACCGTGAAAACACCTCCAATTATAGCGCATACATTGGTGATAAAGTGTGAAAATGACTTTGAGTTTTCTGTTACCAAAACCTGAGTACAAAAGGAAAAAAAAATTCTGTTGAATTAATGAAAAACAAGAAGAATGGAGGGTAAATATATTTAAAGAGTTTTAGGAATAACCTGCATTGGAGATAACTCAAAGTGAAATTTCGCAACAGGTATGTATATGCTCTGTGCCAGACTGCTGTGCGCTGTGTACTCATATTCCTCGACTAATGTATGATCACGAGAAGATTTTCTTGTAACTACCTCGGTTTTGACAATTTGAAGGTAATGCTCTATCTGAAAATGCAATTAAGAAAGGTAAAGCTTGAAAAGTATGCGCTTTTACGCATTTCAAAATAACAAACCAGCATTTCAGCAAATTTTTAATATTTTATGGACTCCACTCAGCTCACCTATTATCAAATCATTAATCAAGAATTGGTTAGGTCTATTTTAAAATTTTAGATTATGAAGGAATTCTTGAACAGAATATTCTTTATTGTCGACCAATGTCTATGCATATCTTACTAAGCCACATAGGTAAAGCATAGACTGCTTTGACAAAGAAGCGAATAAAATGTTCATGGTCAACACCATGGCAATTAAAAGGTAAAACAAGCAATTGAACAGAAAGGATCATATAAAAGAACAAACTTACAGTAACATTTGCATCTAAATCCCGGTGATTAATGAATGACCGACCATTCAACCTGTCATGGCTTCTACCAAGATAAGGTATTAATCGCTTCACATCACTCAGTACCCGAGGTGAAATTGTTTTACCAAACAAAAGATGGCTAATGACATGAGACATGTTCATTTTAGAAGCATCAAAAGAATGGGCTCCTGAACGAGCGGAGATAATAAGGTTGCCAGGAACCTGCAAAGTGCAAATCAAACTTAATACTTTAAGGTATAAAAAGAAAAACAATTCTGAATTGGCAAACTTTGAGATCAAATGGATGATATAACTAACATTTCTACTGCTCTTTATCTCAAGGGTGCACAAAAGATTGGACAAACTAATTACAAGTAAAATAAGTCAAATGGATAGAGTCTAATCTAGTATTGTAATTATCACCTTCTTTACTCGCACATATCCTTCAATTCTGCATCCTCCTGTCAATGGTGCTGGTCTTTTTGTTGCATCGGATTTATCCTCTAAAGCCAGCCTCTGGTTCTCCTGTGGAATAGAAGCAACCAAATCTTCCATCGTCTGGCAGAAACAGACAACTGCATTAGATCATGTATGCACCTTTATCTTATAAGATTTTTATAACTGATCTATAAACACAAATGACCAATTCAAACCTAATTTAATTGTACCTTAACCAGGGTTTCTGTATCACGATCTCCATAATAAGATTCATGTTCATGGTGCCCATGGTCCTCCCTGAAACACATACAAGTCAGAGAACAAGGTGAATCCGCATTGCACATATACATAAAGTTAAGCAGCCCTAAATAGCCAAGAAGAAAGTAACAATCCTCTAGTCAGTAGTCAAACGAAAGTTGAAGGTTAAACATATGCCTGAAACCATAGTGCATATATGAGCTTCACATATTGGAATACAATAATAATTTGTTTAGGACCAAGCAACATAAAGAAAAGACAGAGTGAGGAAGAACAAGGAAAAGGGGGAGGGGGACATTAAGTCATTAACATAAGGGTAGAAAAGATATGAACGGTAACACTTTCTTTTACCTCACATCATTGCCTTTACGAAAAATGCGAATGGATGGATACCCTTGAATGTGATGCCTGTATGAAGAAGAATACAGAACAAGTGAGCACAATAGTAATTAATAAACCAGAAAAGGAAGAAAGAGACAAAGAGAAAAGATTAAACTTGTGGCAAAGCTATGAAAAGGATGCAACATTTGGGAAATAATTCTATATTAGAAGCAAGAAAGCATTGTTTAAATATATGAAGTGATAAATATTGATATGTATCTACAACACCAAAGAGATAGAAATGCAACAATATGGTTAGTGGTAAAATAAAGACATATAATCATATTCTCAAACAAGAAGCAATTAATTTACATGCAATAAAACATCAAACAAAGAAATACCTCCTACACAAGTCAACTTCTTCAGTGCAATCAACCTTTGCCAAAAGAATACGCCCATCCGTTTCTGGATCATATCTGTAAAGAGCAAGGGTGCAAAATTCACTGTTAAATTAAGAAATTATTTACAAATTTATTCCATGGAAGAGAAATGATGCATGCTCGGACCTCTCTTTTATTATCTTGGCAGTTTTCTCCCAGGATGGTTTCTGAAACCCAAAAAGAAACATGGTAAGGTTACTGATAAGCAAAGAAGCCACCCAAGCTCTCAGTGGTAAAAGGAAAAGTTTTAAGCCCCAACATAACCTTTAAACAGTTCAAAAAAAAGGAAGAAGAACTAAGCAATACAAAAAAACAAACCTTAGGCTGCAGGCAATTATTATCACTTTTGTGAAACCTTAGGACTAAGAAGGGTTCTTTAAGGAAGTATATATATAAGCCGGAAATATTTTGAATTGAAAAGAAAATCCATCCTCTGCCTTTTAGATTAGAAGATATCTGTTCCAATTACTAACAAGATTTATTTCAGAGGAAAACTAACCTGCAGGAAGCGCCTTTTAATCACGTTTGAGTGCTAGTACTAGAATTAGATAAAAGGCTTTTTTATATGGAATCTATTAATTTTAAAGCTTTCTGTTTCCTAAATCACACGCCAAGTAACTTAATCCTCCTCTGCTCATCTTGGTGACTAATTTCTCTAAAATACTATCAGCAAAATCTTCCTTAAACTAGAGAAAATAAAACTAAATCAGCAAATATAGTAGTCATAACTGCTGAAAGCATGCATTACTATCAGTTCCACCTAAGATTTCATACTCCTTAGCAGCAAGGGTTTAACTCATTTCCAAGTGCGATTGTTTAGAATATGGAGACAAACATACGTGTGCAGAAAAGGCTGACAAAAAAGCCACACAAACTAAGGTCCTCCACAGAAAATATCACATCACAAAGCATATTAGAGGGCTATTAAAATGCTCACTTAAAAAAAAAAAAAAGGATTATTAAAACATAAATGAAGTACATAAAGTCAAAAACTGAGTTACTTAAAATAGAAGATTTGGCAACCATATCAGTATGACATAAGTTATGTATGATGATGATCACTTTACACAGCTGAAGAGATAGACAATAATGATTTCAGCAAGCATCTTCAAGACAAAGATCATGCATGCCAATGGTAGATTACCAGGCGAATACTCCAGTAGCACCAAGGAGCATAAAAATTGACAACCAAAATTGGATACCTGCAAAAAACCATTCAGTAACTAGAGGTATCACAAAAATTGGCATTTAACACACAGGGCTCCATAATCAGAACATGATACACACAAAATTAAATGGCTTACAAGTTTGAATTGATCCACTTACTGATGTGAAAGTTTGTCAAAGCTAACACCATTTAATGGTATGGAACCCTCAACAGTTTCTTCATCAACTTCATCTCCATGCTTAATGAAATGTGGAACAGGTTCGGAATGAAACTCAGCACCAGTGGGTCTTAAATGTGGATCTATAGAAAACTTTCGGATTGTTTTTGTTATATTCAACCTGTTCTGAAAACAGAAGACACAAATTTAGTCACATTGACCAAAATTTGCATGGTAAAATACCATTGGGAAAAAAACATTCAGGCATCTTGAAGAATGAAGCATGAAAAAATAGACAGGAAAATAGTAACACAATATCCTAAAAAGGTGTGGTGTATTTTATTTTCTTTAGCATCAAAATTTTTATCAGATAAGTTTCAAAAAAGATAGGGAACAAGGATAGCTGATCGAAAATTTGTCAGACATACTCGATGCCAGGCATTTGAAGTGCAGTATTAAGCTTGCAGCTAGTAAAACACTCCAGAGCAATGCAAGACCATCTTTTTAAAAGATTTAGTGCTAAACAGAAGCATTCAATAAAGTTAAGTATATGAAACACATCCAATGATAGAAACTTACAGTTCCCAAGACATCACTCACGTCAACAGATGCAAATTCACAAGAGAGCGCTGGAAAACTGGAAATCAATTGGAATAGTCAGCCAACCCAATTTTTTTTTTTATCATTAAAAGTAAAGTTTGAACAATTTCCAAGGATATTGCAGAACTGGAAAAAACCCATGCATATTAAGATCACAGACGGTGTAGCAACCTATCAGAGTTTTAAAGCAAACCCTGTAGAAGTATGAAATAAAAAATTGCATGGGTTATTGCTTAGCTGGATTTTGGTTGGCATGTAGCAATGTAAACCCAATTTTTCCAAAAAAAAAAAATCTATACAGAAATCTCAAAAGCAGCATAAAGTACCCTAAGAACCACAATGCAATGTTATCTCATTGTTTATTTGCTAGTCAAGCAAGAATATTGCAACTTGGAGCCTTATTAGATGGGGAATATCTTTTCATGCTAAGCTCAATTGAGACCAAATATGATATCAAAAAGAAACTTTAAGTATCATCATATTCTCAACACCTGAAGTTCAATATATTTCAAGCCACTCCTGCCCATTGCACTAATGTATCCATTAACGTATAAATAAAGATAAGCAGTAAGAACCTATATAACCACAATCAGCTATTATCAGAATGGATTTCAACTGCTAACTCTACAAAGGAAAAAGCCATCTGCTTCTAATTTGACATGAATTTCAACTGGTCCTTCAATCATATCAGCATCAATAAGCTCATATCAGAATGCATACCAAGACTCATCCATGTTGAAGCACATTCACGTACAGGATATACCCTATTCCTTTTTTTTACTTTTTGATACATGATCAGACAAAAACTATAACAGGTAACAAGATAATGCCAATCAAAGTTCAAGGCCAATTTTCAGAACATAGATTAACTCAACCTATTCCTATCTTACTTAACGAATGAGAAAGGACGATACAACCATGAAGGTAGCTCTTACTTCAAGATCCAACATCAAGATTGTATGCTACAACACTATGACAAAAAATACAAAGACTATAACTATGAAAAGGCTTTACAACCAAATGAGAACATCAAATGATGACATCGCTACAGAAAATTAATGCACCTGATGTTAAAATCAATACGTAAAAAGTCCCCATCAGAACTATTGTCAACAATAATAGTTGTAGAGGTGCTGACTGTTAAATAATTACTCAATTCCTGCAAAATAAAATGTCACGTATTAAAATGGGTGAAGAGGAAAAATGCTTTCATTGCAAGGCCACAGATTCATTCCTAAACTACAATGAATCCAATAAGTATCATCAAAGAAAAGAAAAGGAAATGGTAACAATTATAAGATAAAAAGATGTTTGACAAAAGCTGTTTGGGCGCCAAAATCAAATTGAAGTTGGACTAAATAAAGAGGCTGCCTACCATTCCAAACAAAAACATCATAGCCAATGCTGCTACTATGGATAACCCTGCACCGGAGAGCGTTGCCTCAGTCAAATCTCTAGGGATTTTCCTGTAGAGAAAAACGAACAATAATTGAAAATATCGGATTATCACTAACACAAAAAAAAAAAAAAATAATTTAACCTAAACAAGAATTTCAGCTCATTCAGCAAATTACTATCAACATTTTAGCAAGAAAACAAGAATTTATACAAAATTATTCAAACGAAAATAATCGGAAGCCTGCAGGTAACAGTTTTGATTTCCAGTACATGAATAAATAAAATATATATCCAAACATAGCAATTAGAAATTCACTCTTTCCTATCAACTGCTTAGATCCATTAAAAATTTTCGAACTTAAATTATTTGCATCAATCACCGGAAATTTAAAAAAAATGCGATGAATCGAAAGAGAAAATGAGGGATCTGAACCTGTAAAAATCGACGGACTTGATCTTGCTTGAAGAAATCATGGCTGATATTAATCAATCGAAATCTGATTTAATTGAAAAATTAAAAATAAAAATAAAAAAGAAAAATTTAAATCCCAAGAGATCTGGCAAACGAGAAAGAGCTTTTCACTAAGAGAGTGTCAAGAGTGAGAGAAGAGCAATGGCGTTTAACTACTTAACTCTCGTGCATTTTATACGGGGCCGTAATCTGCTATGGGTGACAATAGGATGAGAATGCGAATAAATCGGAGATTTATCCTCTTAAAATATGCCACGTAGGATAACGGGGACAAAGCTGGGTCATTCCATCTGAATATTTCAACACTAGCCTTTTTTTTTTTTGAATGGTAAGTTGCTTTTTGCTTGGTAAAAACTATAGAATTTTTTTTTTGGGCTCAACTTGCATTGTTTGTTGGTGTACTAATAAGTAATAAATGACTGTTTATAATAAAAAAATTATTTGATATATTATAATGAAATT
The DNA here is from genome assembly GCF_002303985.1 of Durio zibethinus. Next base: position 2,300,277 of record NW_019167993.1, on the reverse strand, counting down.
TTTTAATTTTATAAATAAAATTAAGATGATAATATATGTATATTAAAAAAATAAAAAATTAATTTAAAAAAATGTATTATCATTTTAATCTTGTTTATAAAATAAAAAAATTTTACTATTAATATATTGAATAATTTCTTTTCTAATAAAATGATTTTTTTGGTTATATTCAAGGTACAAAAAATATGCCTCAAGAGGAGGGTTGAATTTTTAATATTTTGGTGTATATGTGTATTTTTAAGTTAATATACAAATTTAAAATAGTGAATACATAGGTTCTTCCAAATAAAATGTTGTAATTATCAAATTTATATATGATTATTAAGAACAATTACTTAAATTTTATCGAATTTGATTCATTACATTTGTTCAAATTTTATGCACATTTATGTAACAAAATCTTTTAATTTATACTTTTAATTTTTCGATTTTAATTTTTATTTAATTATTTCTATAAAAAAATTTTACGAATTTCACTTAAAAAACTTCATTTAAATCTTTATTATTCAAACTTCACAAATTTAGTATATAAACAGTTTAATACAAAGATCCAATTTTTTGCAATCCTAGTTTTACTTATTCAAAGGTAATATGGAATCAAAATGCTCATGATACAATTTCTTGTTGAAAGGCGCATATACATGTCAACTCTTATTATTCTCCACCACCAGCTTCCACCAGCTACCATCCATCAATGCAAATAAATATTTGGGATATGAGCAATGTGATGCCACTTGATTCCGCTGCCGGTGCCCTCTTGATCTATGTCGAACAGCTGGGGACATTCATAAATTGCAATATTTGTAAAGTGAAAGGGAGAGGCATCCCTTCCGGAAGGAAGGTTAATAATCCGGGGCAATGGCTAATATCAAGTGTTTTGAGGGAAGGGAGGTTAGTTATCCAATCCAGCAAAGCAGACAAACTTGGGCACTTGTTAATCTTCTGTTCTCGTAAGGAGACAAGGAGATGCATTCCTTCCGGTAGAGACTGTAATTAACGGCACTCCCTGATTTTTAATGTTTTGAGGGTAGTAAGATTGGGTAACCACTCGGGCATAGCTATCAAATCTGGGCAGCTGTAAATCTCCAAATACTGTAGAGAGGTGAGGTGGCAATGCTTTCTTTGGGGAACCAGCGATGACAAATTATAGCAACTCACGAACTTCAAGTACTCAAGATAAGTGAGGTTTTGCGGAAACTCCTCTGGCAGAACTTGTACATCATCAATATCTGAAAGAATCAGACGTCTCAAATTGGAGAGAGGAAGGTTAGCTGAAGAATGTGATATGCTAGACTTGTCCTTCTTCATAGTCAATGTTTGCAGCAATGGCCTTACACTAGAGTCACACAAGTGCAACTCTTGGTCGAGAGATGGGAACAATGGCATGGAAGTCAAGTAAGGACAACCATCGATACCTAATCTGGAAAGGCAAGGAAACGAAGGCAGCACTGCAGTTGAGCCTTCATTCCTAATCTTCTTCTTCCACCATCCTTTGAGATTGGGACAACACCGGAGCCTGAATTCCTTAAGCGATGGGAAGAAAAAGTTCGTTGTTGTTGTGCAGGTCGAAGTGAAACAAGACAAGGAGGAACCGTGTTCTTCTTCCCTTCGATCAGCATCATCATCTGCCATGTATTCTAAATCATAGAAATTACCAAGAAAAAGATACTCGAGATACCGGAGATGGTCCAATGGTGGTAGATATTGGCAATGGCTATCTTGTATGTGAATTTTGACTAAATTTGAAAGGGGAAGATAACCACCTGGAAAACCTTGCTCCACTGTATCCACTTACGCCCAATTCTTTCAAATTTGGATGTGGTTCAAGATTATCTAACAACTGTTCATGCTTTTTATTATCTTCATTCCGCTCCCATATTAATTTCAAGGCCTGTAGGTATTTCTTTTCTTTCAAATTTGCTTCGTTGGACTCTAACCCCACGTTCCCCACCTTCTCTAAATTGCGAATATACAAGCAGCCTCCAAGGGAGTTTAGTTCACTCGGTTCATTCAAGGTGGCTCCCCTTGGAAAACTTTGTTCATCACTGTTCACAATAAAAGTACTCAATCGTTGCAATGAAGCTAATTCCCCTATCCCTTTTGGCAAGCACTTTAACTTCCCACAACCCTCAATGTCCAGATATTCAAGACTAATCAATTTTCCTATATCTCTAGGTAGCTCTTTAAGATTTGAACACCAGTTTAGTTCGAGGAATCTTAAATATTTCAAGTCATCAATTGAATTTGTTAATTTGTGGATCTTCGTATAATTCAAATCCAATATACACAAAGACGGATTGAATTTTGAAATATTTATATTTTGAATCGATTTATTATATTTCAAAAACCAACATGAAATCCACACAATAAAGTCCTTACCCGCGTTGTTGTTGACAAGTGCCTAAAAAATTCTTGGGAAGGTATGCATTCTAGTAACACATGATGGACTTCTTTACTAATTTCTTGTTTATCTTTCGCCACGTAAAAATTACTTCCTGCAACTAGTTGTGCTAGATCATGTATAAGGTCATGCATTTTACAACTTATAATATTTCCATTTCTGTCTCTTTCTGCCTCTTGAAAAAACGACCTTGATAATAAATCATTAAAATATTCATCACCAATGTCTTGTAAATTCTCATTGATGTAACCTTGTGCTCGCCACATTTGGATCAACATGTCTCTAGATATTACGAAGTCTTTTGGAAAAATTGAACAAAAGCAAAACATTGTTTCAAATGACTTGGTAAAGTATATGTAACTTAATTTTAGAACAGGGAAAACATCATCGTTTTTTTCAAGCAACTTCCAAATTTTATTGTCTTTGGCAGATGACCAATACTTCTCATTAGGTTTTTGTCTCATCAAACTTGCTAAACACTTGATAGCTAGAGGAACTCCCTTGCATCTTTTTGCAAGGTCTTTCCCTATTGCTTTATGGTTTGGATCAATATAATTATCTTGTCCTTGAAACGCCACTTGCTCAAACAAAACCCAAGATTGATCCTCATTCAGACCCTCTAATATGTATGGAAAATTGACCTTCATGATTGATGCAACATTTTTACTACGAGTTGTCACTAGCATTTTACTCCCTAGAGCACCCTTAACTAGATATTTGAAAAAATTTTCCCACTTGAAATCATTTTCATTCCACGCATCATCTAGTACAAGTAAATATCTCTTGCCTCTTAAATTTTCTTCCAGTTGTTTTTGTATTTCTGCTAGAGCTAAGTCGCCCACAGACCCACCGGTCACAGCTTCCAACATTTTCTTAAAAATTACTCTGGCATCAAATTCTGCAGAAACACAAACCCATATTCTTGTACTAAAATATTTTTCTATTGTCGTTTCCTTGTACACCAATTGGGCCAGTGTGGTCTTCCCTAAACCTCCAAGCCCAACAATGGCAACAATGGGGATATTGCTATCCTCCTGCTGGTTATGTTTCTCCTGCAACAATAATTCTATGATGTCCTGTATATTGTTCTCTCTCCCCATTATTGCTGATCTAACCATTGGAGCTGTTTCCCTCCCACTATTCTTAACTCTTACATCCCCTAAAACTATCTCCCTGCGGTTGAATTTAGACTTATCAGCTGCAATCTCATCTAGCCTCTTTCTAATGTTTTTAATTCTTTTGCTCATCTTAAGTCCAAATGCTAGTTGATTAGAGGATGAAAAGAATTTGCGTACCTGTCCTCGGGCATTCACCTTTTGACGGAGTTGTTCATATTCGAATTCATCGATTAAGTCATCTACATCGTAGACAACTTCTTGGAGCCGACTTATCCAGTTTCTCACTTCATGACTGCTCTCCTGTTTCTCTTCAGCATCAAGGAGAACGGCTTTGATGGTGTCTAACGTTTCTTGAAGCTTGCCTAGATCCTTATCCACCCTGAAAATTGAGGCGAGTTCTTGCAAAGTAAGTGACCCCTACTTGTACAAAATGTTACTAATTGTCGCGTATGGAATTGCTTCCGCCATTAAAATGAACTTAAACCAGATGAAATGAGCGAAAAAACAAGATAAAAATTAGAGGTTTTGATTGACGAATGATGATCAAAGAAACAACAGATTCTGTCTTGTGTGAGTGTCTTCCGCGGTCTCTTTTAGATATATATAATAATGGATGGTGGGTGGACGGGATATCATTTGATTTCACAAACAAATCCTACGCTCCTAATTCGATCAATTACATAACCGTTTAGATTTCACGTTCCAATAATAGGTAAATAAATAAACGAATATATTGGAAGAATCCAAAAACAAATAAACAAAAACGAGCTCTTTGACCTATGCCTTCAACGGATAGCTCAACGGCTAGCTTTCTCAACCCCGTGCATGGTTATATGCGTGCGTGGCTTAAATTACCTTCTCTTTCATCAATAATAATCTGCCATAGACATATAGTATGATATTTTTATAATAATAATAATAATAATAATAATAATAATAATACTCTATTGTGGAGATTTTGAATTTGAATTTTAATATTAGCATGATAAATTTACGAGAAGAAAGAGTACTACCTTTCGATATGTATCCTAATATCACATGGAAAATGGTAAATAGGTTGACTGGATCAAGTTTAGAATGAATTAATTAGGGTTGGGTCATTTCGAATCAAAAGAAAAGTTGAGATATTTCGGGTTAGAATTATTTTGGATTAAAATCAATTAAGTAATAAATGATTGTTTATAATAAAATGATATTTTTTTAGTTAATTAAAGGTACGAAAAATATTCCTTAAGATTAATAATGACAACCATTCGGATCGAATTTGGTTTAATTTCTTTGAATAATGTATAGTATTATAAAATTTTGAAATTTGATTTGAATTCAAATTAATTTATTTTTGAAATAGATCTAAATCCAAATCGACCTTTTTTTTTTTTTTTAAATCGATTTGATCTGAATTAAATTCTAATGATTTACTTTGATTGGTTTTCAAATTTTAATTTTTTATATATTATTTTAATAAGATTTTTAATATATTTAAATAGATTTATATATAAAATAACTATTTTATTTTATAAACATTTGATATATATATAAACTAATAAATATATAATTCGATTCGATTCTTTTTTTATGTTTTTTTACATCTCGATTTAAAATTCGACCTGAATTTAATATATACATTTAATATTCAACTTTGATTCAAACCGAATAAAAAAATCGATCCAAACTAAACTTAACACTACAATTTTTGAATCAATTTTTAATTTTTTTGATTTCTTTTTTCACCCCTATCCAAAATGAGGGTTGATTTTTTTAATATTTTGATGTATGTGTATTTTTAAGTAAATATACAAATTTTAAATAGTGAATATATAGGGTTCTTCTAAATAAAATGTTGTGATTATTAAGATTTATATATCATTATTAAGAACAATTACCTAAAAATCATATTTATAATAATAAATTATATATACTAATAATTTCTTTTTGGAATTAAACCACCTATAAAAAATAGGTATATATTGCAGAGACATCTTCAAAAAATTTAATCAAACTTGAAAGGAGTATAAGTTCAATTAATAACCTTTTCTGGTCAATTAAAATTGAAACCATTTATGATTTGGTTATAATATCTTTGGTAAATACTTAACTATAATGAAATATATATATATATATATTTATGGAAGCAAATCAATTATTATGGTTAGTATTAATTAAATTTTTTTACAAAAAACTTCGTATTAAGTAATTTGTTTATAAAATAAATTGTAATCTAAAAAAATGATTGTAGATGTTAATATTAAATTTTAAACTTGTTAAATATTAATTTTTTAAAATAATTATATAAATTAATTAAATTAAACTTCATGCGAATATTTTGTACTCTAAGAAAGATGAGAGTACGATATCAAAAGGTAAAAGTCTTCTCTATATGCACAATGAAAGAACCTTTGAATATTTAGGTCCCCTTACAACAGTTGGGGATAATAATTAAGCAAAAGGCTAAAGACAATTGAAGCCATTGCTCAAAGTCGTTCAGGTATTTTACTACTTGAATGGCCAAAATGGAACCGCATGATTCTGAAAGAAAAGCCCAGGGGTTTCCAACCAGCTCAGCTCCAGAGTATAGAGTCCAGACACTTCTCCCAATCATTCTGACCCAAGTGTTGTTTGCCCTGGTTCAGAGATAACCAAGCATTGAGGAACGTGAATATGAAAAATCTAGAAGAAAAATTCAAGAAACTTAAGTATGTAGTCATCGAGTGGGTAACTGATCTATGCTTCAGCACATTCCACATAAATTTGAGCAATACATAGGAAGCCAATTTACCTTAAATTTCAAGATCATTAGGCCTTTGATTCTATATTCACTTCTAGGAAGGAAAGAGTAGCAAGTTCATGTCAACAACAACATTCTTCCCCAATATAATTGACCCAAGTTCATGTCACTTTTGATGGTGCTTGCAGCTTCCCCAGCCCCTTGTTCACCTTGAAAATTGACCCAGGTTCTTGGAAAGCCGAGGACCCACAGTATCGGATGAATTAAGACATTGGAATATGAAAAATAATCCATTACACAGATTTTTTCCTTTCTAATACTAAATTTAATAATTTATATATTTGCATCATGTAAAATATTAATAATTTCGTATATTTATGTTATATTTTATATAAAAATTATATCACAATTCATATTGACACAAAAACATAAAATATATTTTTTGATTTTGTTAAATTTATTTATAATTTTTATTAAAATTTTAAATTGTATCTTTTATTCATATCGTGTCATCGTATTATATTCATAATTATCATATCTGTCTAATTCTTTCTATCAAATGGAGTATTGGTTCTAGGGTCACTAAAAAAATTTGATATCCAGAAGCAGGAAATTCCCTGCTACAAAAAAAAAAAAAAAAACAATCAAGCGGGAAAAATAGAGGTCACAAAAGGGTAAAACCACAGCAAGAATGCTAAACAAAAATTGTAGAATTAATCCCAAATTCAGATTTTTCCCTTTTTTTTTTTAATTTGTTTACTGTGGTTAGGTTTCTCACATGTACCAAGATTATTTTTCTTTTCTCTTCCTTCTTTGTTTGGTTTATTTGCTTATCCTATGATGTATTCTATTACTTGAATGCTTATTCACAACATGAATGATGGAAAAGAAAGAGAAAAAAAAAGAGGTTAGAGATAATGTTATTAAAATTCTTAATTTAAATAGAATGAACGTTTTCATCTCATATTTAGAAGGGTTGAATTTAGAAAGAAAAGAAATGTGTTCCCTTCTACCAAACCAAAAAAAAAAAAAAAATGAAAAGAAAGCAAATTTTCCTTTTATTTTCTTTCTCTCCTTCCTCTTTCCCTTCTACCAAACACAGTGTAAAAGATTGTTTGAACCCGTATTGTTGCCTATCTTGTTTTATTGAAGTTCTATCTTAATGCAGGCCAACATATACAATAGGAGGTATTGGCAAACACAATGTTCTTGTTATACATATGAATTTGATTCATCTATTCTCAATTTTATAATTTTGACATACGATGTAAAAGAATCATACACGGATATAACCCTGAATGTCTTGATCCCTTTTTATATTTTAATTCCTCTTGTATATGACGACATCGAAATGGCTGGTAACCAACGTGTTTTGCCTTCATTTTTGACTTAAAAATTTAATGAAAATTGCTGGCCCTGAAAGCGATCAATTCAGCGATCTTGAAGAACAAAGTTCAACAATCTCACTTTATAAATACATGCTCCAGTTTGAGGTGTAAAGGCAAGAAACAAAGTTCAGCAATATGCCATCAACTTTCTTCAAGTTGATTTGTCTCTTTTTATTAGCAGCAATGGTTTCCGCAAGTGATCCTGATATCTTATCAGACTTCTTAGCCCCTGCAAAGTCTACAGGCCTCGATGGGAATTTCTTCACTTTTACGGGACTTCGTGGGATTTGATGCTGATTATCCACCTAACTTCAAGGTTACAAAAGCTAGCATGGCGGAGTTCCCTGCTCGGAATGGGCAGAGTGTCTCCTTGGCCACTTTGGAGTACCCTGCAGGCACCATTAATCCACCTCACATCCTCCCTTGTTCGGGTGAGCTCCTTATCGTTGTCGATGGAAGCCTTGAGGTTGGTTTTGTTGACACAACCGGCAACCTTTACACTCAAACCCTTCAGGTTGGGATATCTTTGTGTTTCCAAAAGGACTAGTGCATTACCAATACAACCCTAGCTCGGATCAACCAGCCATGGCTGTTTCAGCCTTTGGTAGTGCAAATGCTGGAAGTGGAACTGTTTCTATTCCATCTACTCTTTTTGCCACGGGTATCGATGATGATGTCCTAGCCAAAGGGTTTAAAACTGATGTTGCTACCATTCAGAAGATCAAGGCTGGTCTTAGAGCCAAGGACAAAAATTGAAGCCCCATCTCATTCTTCAAGACTCAAGTAATAAATGGCTAGCCTGCTACCATTGCAATAATTCATATCTTTTTTTTTTTTATTATTTTGCCTCCATTTATTCTGTATAAATAAGCAGAAAAAAAAATGTATTAATAATGTCAATGACACAATATTTGAGTTTCATTAGTTGCTTCATTTGATACATTTGGTCTTTGGGTCATCGTCTTTTAAATGAAAATGAAATTGGTTCGACTTGCTTGGTTTCCTTTTTTGATTTTTTGTGCTTAGATTTTCTCCTGGTTTCATAACTGAATCCTTCAAGGAAACCATAGAAATTTTAAGTTTGGAAACATGAGTTGCAAATTGTCTTCTCTTAAAGTTAATGCCTAATTTCAAAGCTGTTCCATTTGGCTGCAAAGAAATTGAAGGTAAGATCACATCATCATTATTATTATTATTATTATTATTATTATTATTATTATTATTTTGGTACGTACAAAGGAAGTTGTTACTTAGAAATAAAATAAAGGATTGCAAATACTAATATTTGAACTTCAAAATTACTTAATGTTATTTTTTCAAAATAACTGCATAAATAAATTAAGATAACATTTTTTCTCATCATATGAACGGTGGAATACTATTATTTTGGTACGTATAAAAGATGTTGCATTTAGAGATAAGAAAAGGGGTTACAAGTATTGAGATTGTAATTTTATACTATTAAATATCATTTTTAAAAATAATTATATAAATCAATTGAAATAATATTTTTTTCCACCATATGAATAGTAAAATAATATTATTTTGGTACGTACGAAAGAGATTACAACTTGGGAATTAAAAAAAAAAATTGTAAGTATTGAGATTTGAACTTCATATCAATTTTTAAAAATAATTGTATGAATCAATTGAGATAATATTTTTCCTATCACTAATGAAGTTGGTTCAGTATACTTTCGCTAATCATGAATTGATTACTCAGTCAAGAAACATACAGACAGGGCCACACTAATGTTGGGTTATTCTAAAAGATCCAAAATTTTGGATTGTAAACTTATAATCCCCAAGAAAAATTGTCCTTTTTCTACTAGGAACAGATCTCTTCTCTTTATTTGTTTGATCCAGTTGCTTGTGTTTATATTACTTTTTGAGTTTGCTAATCTAAATGTGGAGGAATGCTTTGCTTTTCTTTTTCATAATCTTTATCCATGGCACCTTTATGAATTAATGCTTAAGGAACAACATTTGACATTATTACATAAACCAAGAATGGTTTTATTACAACATATTCATCTGAGTAACTCTTAAGACCCAAAAGTGGAATTGCAAAAAGTAGTTCAGAATCCCCATTTCAGGCCTAATTATATGGTTCAAAGCCTGCTTTGAGTTTTTCAATTGTGGCAACATCAGTTTTGAAAGACTTTGCCAAGATCTCATCATCAATACCTGTAGCAAACACAGTAGAAGGAACCGAGACAGTGCCAGCAGCTGCACTACCAAAGGCAGAAACTGCTTAAGCAAGGTCTTTGTCATTACTGTTGAACTGATAATGGACTAACCCCTTCGGAAACACAAACATATCTCCAGCTTGAAGTGTTTGAGTAAAGAGCTTGTTCGTAGTGTCAACAAATCCAACTTCAAGAGTCCCATAGGTGAGAAACAAAAGCTCGGCGGCACGAGGATGAGTGTGAGGAGAGTTAACTGAACCAGCAGGGTACTCTAAAACAGCATAAGAAACACTTTGTCCATTAAGGGCAGGGAATTCAGCCATGGATGCTTTTAACACTGTGAAATTTGTTGGTGGATTAGAGGTAACAAGTGTCCTCATACCAGTATAAGTGAAAAACTTTCCATTCAATTTACTAGGATTAACTCCAACCGGAACTACAAAATCTGAGGTAATATCTGGGTCTCCACTTATTGCGAAAAAAGGGTAGGCAAGAACCAGTACTAAGAAGAAGAATTGTTGCTTGACAGTCATGGCCATGGCTGAAAAACCTGGAAAAAATTAATCAATATTGAATACTTTTAACAATGCTGCTATGCCTTCAGCAAGAGTTGTATATAAATTAGACAGTTTCTTGGTATTGTCAAATAGATTTTTGTTTAATAGCTTCATGAGAAGGACAAAAGTTCTTAACATGACAACTATAGGCGCAGTTTTTCTCGTCTATGTTCCCAGGTTTTCTTTATTTGGAATTTCGGATGTTCTTTTAGCAGGGGCATTTTAGCTTGGGCATATTCTTGTATCCTGTCTTCATTTAATCGGTAGGAAATACTCTTTATCCTACAACCCTTGTTTGATTTCCCTTTGGGAACCCATTTGAACTTTCAAGTCAAATTAGCCATATAAGAACAAACCAAGTAATTTGAAATCACATGGCAGCTTGTAGGAGCAACATTTCAAGACGGGTTCTAGAAATTACTTTAACGATATCCACCTTATATTTTGATCGAGTTGATGTGGTCCGAATCGTTTTACATCAAACCGGTCATCGATTTTTTTAATTGGATCATTCTGATCCGATCACTTTTCTTATAAGTAAATGACTTATTTTTATTTCAGATAAGAGGACCTAACTCTTTCAAATACTCTCTTCACTTTTTTTTTTTTTGAAACATTAAATTATTCATTAAAATACAAACGTTAAAAAGATTTTCGATCTTTCTTTTAATCGATTTTTGATTTTGTGATTTCAAGTCTTTACTCTTCCAAACAAGATTAGTGAAACACTTGACAACTTTAATTCAAAATTTTCGGTTTGTTATTTAGTTGATTTTCACTTACAATTTTATTTTGATCTTGTAATCGTATGAATAATTAATACAATTAACATGAATTTGTACTAATATCTTTTTATTTGAAGAAAGGTTATTCGAATTTTTTTTTTTGAGCATAAAATATTTATAAGACTTAATAATTTGTATATTTATTTTATGTAAAATATTAAAATTTATATATTTATATTATATTTTATAAAAAAGTTATATAATTTAATTTGTTTTAATATAAAAATATAAAATATTTTTTTTTTATTTTATTAAAAATTATATATAATTATTATTAAAATTTTAAATTATATCATTTTTATATTATATATTTATATCTTATTTATATTGTATTATCGTGACAGTTCTAATTGTCCAGAAGATCATCCCTTGATCAATCAAGTTAAATGCTCTGGTCAACGTAAAAAAAGCACGTGTCCTTTTGTTCGACCGGTCTCGGCTTTTTCTAATTATTTTTAAGCTTTAGTTGGGCTTTTGTCAGCTACTGTTATTGGGCTGCCAAACAACACTTGGGCCATTGCATTGGAAACGAAAAGCGCAACGTTTTATCACTTCGACAGAGACGCCTCTGCAGAAAGCGAATCTGTTCCGATAATCATTAATCCACCGCCATAAAATCCCAAAAATTCGAACAAACGAATCAGAGATTGAGCAAAACTCGAAAGAAGAAATGGCGAGTCGTTTAATTCTTAAAAATCTCTCAAAACGACATCTATTTTGCTCCAGCTTCGCTTCTCGATCAGTAATTTTTCTTCTTCCTTTTTTTCTTTAATTTTAATTCGATTTTTTACTGAAATCGAATTTTTATTTGGGTTTTTACTGAAAAGGCAAGTACTTTGGTCTTAGCCGAGCATGAAGGTGGCTCGATCAAGGCTCCATCGTTGAGCGCGGTGGTGGCTGCCAACTCTATTAGCCAAGACAATTCTGTTTCCATCCTATTGGCTGGCTCCGGTTCTTCCCTTCAACAAGCCGCCCAGATGGCTGCCACGTGTCACCCTTCTGTTTCTCAGGTAAATCTCTCGTGACGTCTGAACTTGTCTTGTAATTTTTGTAAAGAATCTTGTTTGCGTGTAGGTTCTTGTAGCTGATTCAGATAAATTTGCATACCCTTTGGCTGAGCCTTGGGCCAAGTTAGTCCAATTGGTTCAACAAAAAGGAGGCTACTCTCATGTAGTTGCTACTTCAGGTTCATTTGGGAAGAACATATTACCTCGTGCCGCTGCCCTTTTGGACGTTTCTCCAGTTACTGATGTTGTTGAAATTAATGGACCTCAGCAATTTGTCAGGTAAATTTATGTTGTTAAGATACCATTGATTTCTATGATGGGTACTATTTGTTTGCAAACTGTTGCTTGTCTCCCAAGTTAAGTTGATTGTGTTGTGTCGATACACTTTTAAAACATAGGATTTTTATCAGTATGTCAAGTAGATTAAAGTGTGGGGAATTGTATTTTGAGGTTTGTACCATGTATACTAGTTGTTTGCTGGTTGACGGTTAAGTTGTGTTATTTAGACTGTGTAATAGCACATCATAGCTCCTTCTGACCATAGTCATGTTACAGTTACTTGCATCTTTTACATGTTTGTGATTGATTTGTTTCTTTAAAGCTTATATTTTGCTGTTACTATTGATTACAAGGGCAGGACCATAGGAAAATAACTCAATGCTTATCTTGTTGTGCTTAACCGTACCCGTGCTAACAAATCATTATCATGCCTCTTGTTAAACTGATTTTGAAGTAAGATCTACTAATTTCTATGTAACAGGCCAATTTATGCCGGAAATGCCCTTTGTACAGTTCGATACACCGGTGCCAGCCCTTGTATGCTGACAGTTAGATCCACCTCTTTTCCAGTGCCTCCGATCTCGGTTGATTCAAAATCTGATGGGGCTCCTATTTCTCAGGTTGATCTCTCAACCTTAGATGAAGGTCTGTTTACCTTTCCCTGATGCTCAGATGTTCAAGTTGACTTGTCTCTATGTTGTAAGGCATTTTGCCTTGCTGCTTCACAGAAGAAAGGAACCAAAGAAGGCATTGGTGTTCTCATAGCTTTTCTTGGATGTTTCTTGTGCCATAGGAATTATATGTTGAGAAACTTTATCTTAAAGAAAATGTTGGGAATTCTAACTCATTAGATTTGTTTGGGCTGATATTGAGTGCGCAACTGGAGTCTATGCCATGTCTTGACCTTCATTCTTACTTTGATTGTAGATTCTATTGGTAGATCTAGATACATAAAGCTATCATCAGAGGATACAGATCGCCCTGATTTGGGTAGTGCACGCATTGTGGTTACTGGTGGGAGAGCTTTGAAAAGTGCTGAGAACTTCAAAATGATAGAGAAGCTAGCGGAGAAACTTGGTGCAGCTGGTAGCTTCAATAACTCTACTTTGAACTTATAATATCTTCATTTTAATTTTGTCATTGCCATGTCTTCCTTTTAAAACAAATATAGATGTCAAATTTGTCAATGGGTTCTAATCTTTTACTTTTTCTGATATTATGCTTTGTGGTTCTTATCTTTTTGCTATAGTTGGTGCTACCCGTGCTGCAGTTGATGCTGGTTTTGTGCCCAATGAACTTCAGGTAAAATGCATATGGTTCTTAACTACTTACAAGTTATAAGCATGCCATAAGGAGTTTCTATCATGTTATTTTGTACTTCTTGATTAGTTCTGTTTGAGTCCCGGTGCCTTAGTTTTGTTTTGAAGCCATTCAAATGGAAAACTTAAACAATCATCTCATGCCTGTTTTGATGAGGTTGACTTCCTGAGATGTTGCCCATTTCTCTTATTTTCACAAACAAGAATGCATATACACACGTTCACATATGCATGCACAAGAGGAAACTATTTTATGATTCAAAGGATCAGTTGTGAAAAATTCATTGAATGATAATATGCACAGACTACATAGGTTATTTATTAGGCCTTACCTATTTGCTATTTGATTATGAAATAAAAAGATACCAAACTTTTATACTATTGCATTGTTTAATTATCTTTTCTTGCCCTCCTCAATGTTGCCTGATCTTTGGATATGAAATATGATCTTGAAGAAATATGCATTTACATTTGATTGAGAATCTAAAACAAAAATAGCTGAAAAGATATTAAATTAGTGAGTCCACTTAATCAGCAAATGTTATAATTAGCACATTTTGCTGCTGCACTATCTTACATATGTTTTTCTTGCCTGATCTGGTCTATATAACTTATCTTGCCAGGTTGGTCAAACCGGGAAAATTGTGGCCCCAGAACTATACATGGCATTTGGTGTTTCAGGAGCCATTCAACACTTAGCAGGCATGAAAGACTCTAAGGTTATTGTTGCTGTTAACAAAGATGCAGATGCACCCATTTTCCAGGTGACCGTCCTTTCCTATACACACATGCATCCTTCCTCCCCCTTCCCCAAACCAGTTATCTGTCACATATGTGAATTCATGCATGCATACACAAAACAATGCATATATGATCCTGATTCTTTGATGCATTCCATATTCTTATATTGTGCAGGTAGCTGATTATGGACTCGTTGGTGATCTTTTTGAAGTGATACCAGAGTTGTTAGAGAAACTTCCTGAGAAAAAGTAGGCCTGTATACTTCAAGTCTCCATAAACTCCCAAAAATTGTTGAATGCTTAATTGCATGAAAGGTTCAAATTGAATAGCAATAAAGTAATAAAGTAACCAAATGATAATCCACTTTGCAATATCTGTTGTTAGTTTCTGGTGCATGGAGCAAAGCAGATGCCTGTTCTTAGTCGGAAATAAACTTGAAATGCCAGCCTTAGTGAATCCTTTACCGCCAATGGCACTGCCATTTTATGTGGTCAAATGGATAACTGCATTTATCAGTCTCAAATTGTATTTGAAATTTGAATGAGCTCAAGTGAAACTCCATTGCTATAAGCAAGCCAATTACACCATAATGTGTGCTCTTTTATCACATTAAGCCTTCATTTCTCGAAGGCCCTTTCTGTTCAAGGGAGAGATATAACAATGCATTTGGTTGTGAACTTCAAAATTACTATTAATCTTTTGATTTTGACTTTAAATGCTAAATCAATTAGCTTAATTTGAGTCCCTCAAAATTATTCGAAGTATCAGTTCCTTGGTTGGTATGAGCAAAAGAAAGGTTAAGAAACATAAATACTAATCAACAAAGCGCATCTGGTGTAGGGGTATCATAGTACCCTCCCACGGTACTGACCGGGGTTCGATTCCCCGGATGCGCAGTAAATATTTTTTCACCATCCGAATGCATTTTTTCAGCCATTGCTTTCTCTTAATCTGATATTTTGGTGGTCAAATTACACCAGAGAAAGCATAAAGCCAAAAGCTTTTGCAAAGAAATGTGGGTGGGTTTAAAGTCATCTGACAACTTTCTAGAATTTGAGGACACAAAAATCGCTCGAGGGCATTGAAATGACTTTTGATTAGATTGGTTTTTGTGGCCAACTGAAAGAATGGTGTCAAAAATTGCTAATTGGCTGGCAAATATCTTTTCATTATCAATCAAGGTCAAGGAAAATATTATTGAAATTGTGCCTACTTGTTGGCTGCTGCAGATATCTTGTTTTACTGCTGTTAGTTGCCTGTCTCATATTTTGTTGTGTTGTGTTTTTCATTAATTGTTGTTGGATGGGCGTTAGTTTAATTAAATACTTATATACTGTTGATTAGGTAGCTGTTAATTCACTTAATTATGATGTACTCCAGCAGTTTGTAATTAAGCCAAAGAGAACTATTGTCTGCATTTTTCACTTTGTATCTCATTCTCTGATTTTGTTCAATCTTGTTCTATCTTTGAGCTTAACTGTTTTGCTTCTTATTCTCTAGTACAGTGTGATTATCTCCAAGGTCATGGGCGTGTAGTCTAATGATTCAAGTTTGACTTGTGAGGGATTTCATTTCTCCAACTAATATGTATTGTTGCCTGCCATACTATTTATTCTCCTTTTAGCATGTGCTTCGTGTCCCAATAGGCACATTCAAGTTTAATCAATACCTTTTACAGTCTGATCAATACTTGGATCCATGTGTTGCATAATTCAAACCACAAAAAAGTTGCATTTTTTGGGCATTATTGATTTGATGTTTGGCATATCTTGTCAACTTAATTTTCTTTTCATCATCTTGCGTGTGATAGAAATAACAAGCCTCAAATAGGTTTCCTTTTTCAGAGAAAAACAATCAATCTTTAAGATCCATAGTTGTCACTTTTAATTACCCATTATTAATGTGAATTAATCCATTATTTGACTTGCACCGGCCCAAATATTTGGTTTAGTGATTGATATATAATCCCTACTCAAAAAAATCTGTCATTTGACTTGGTTTTTCGAGTGATGATTCTATAGACTTGAGACAAGTAATGATTTGAGCTTAACCTTATCATCAAAGATGATATATTATATTATATTAGAACTCATTTAAGGATGTAATAGGTTTGACTTAACAGTGATGATTATGATGGAATATGTTGGAATTCCGACCCTTCAGAATTTTTGTATTTGGTGGCACATCTTAATTAGAATGCTGCTTCTTTTTCATCAGGGGTTGAACAAGCAATAACATGAAAGGATGAGGCGGCTCGGGCTGGTTGCTTTGCCTTTAGATGAAGCAATAATCTTATTGCTTTCAAGTAAAACCGTGGAAATTGCAACACCAACCATCTATTTCTTCAGATAATTAAGATTGAAAGGTGAGGACATCTGAACATACAATTATGATTGTCGATCAACACAAATATATGACCTCCGAACATGAATTACTACCTATTGGCTACTCCAAAAGTTTCTATGTTTGATAGGGAAGATGAAAAAGAAGAAAAAAAAAGAGAATTTTTAATCTGCTAGTTGAGATTTATAATAATACGTATTATTTTATAGCTTAATTTTTAGATTAATTTTTTTTTCTTCCTTTCCTCTTTTCATCCACTCTACAGAACGGAGTCATGTTTGTAGGGAGAAAAGAAAGGGTTGTTGGAGATACATAGTCGTTCAAAAGGATCATATATAAGAATAAAGTAATATCTTTTCGCGTTTGTTTACCGAGTGTGTGTCTATGGTATATATTCTTGCTTTGAGTGAGATATTAGGCTCATTTTGATTCTTCTTTACTTGATGGAAGTTCATGGATTGGCTAATTCTTGGCAAAATTTGGAGCTTTATTTTATGTTTATATATGAACAGATATGTATATATATGGTATCTTTGATGCTTTTCATGAGTCTTATTCACTCATTTTTTAATAAAATGACCTTGGTTTAGCAAAAAAAAAAAAAAAAAAAGCCCTAGATTTTGAAACAGATAAGGTTTTGACAATATGTAAGTTGGAAAATTATAACCTTGTTCACTTGGTAGGGTTGGGAGATAAAAGTAAAGCAATATTCACGTGTTGACATCAGCTAACATTTGGTAAGGCAGAGCAGAAAGATAGAACATTTCCTAACTAGTAAAATCACTGTTGGTAGTGTGTTTTTTTTTTTAATGAAAAAGGATCAAACATTGGAGCAAAAAGCAAAATTTTGACACTCCAAGAAAAGAAAACTTTGCATGTTGGAAGCAATTGGGTTATCTTGGAACTATTTACAGTCCCCAAATTGGAACTCTTTAGTTCAATCATGATTTCGAAATGGCCGAAAACGACATGAAATGAAACTATATATGATTGTGCAACAATTTCCCTCTCATGATGATCATCAAGTCCTTGTTGTTCAATTATTTGTGAAAATTTTGCATAAAGGGTAAATTTTAATTCATACTTTTGAGTGTTCCTCTTTTGCCTAACACACAAATTTTAACCATATAAATGAAAATGAAATTAAAAATAGTGCCTCCAATTCTCATGCCATCAACAACAAGGCAGATGTTACAATTGGCAGGGTAGGTATTTCAAAATATATTAACATTATTTGACCTCTTCTCGAGGTATGCCTTTTAACAATTAATTTTATGTAAGTTTGACAAATGCAAAACCCTTGTGTCACGTCAAACGCTCTAAAGAGAATAAGCAGAATATTTCAATCTCACATTAGATATGATTAATTGTTGACTTCTAGGTAGTTGTAATTAATATGACCTTAATTTGATATTGTTTTATTGATTTCTCAGCCTCTTTTTAATTCTTTGACATAAGTCTTAATAAGTTGGTAAATATTACAGCAAGAAGTATCTTCGGATTTTGTCTAAACTTAATTTTTTTTTCCGTGTGATTTGAAAGATTTTGTTTAAGTAAATACTGAACATGCTACGTTCATTAAATTCTTTTTTGTTAATTTTAAGAGCATAATTTTACGTGATATATGTTTTTATTTTCATTTATTGCTAACAAAAAATGCAAGGTCTGGATATGATCATGCTCAACAACATTAAAGAATGTCCTCAGATTTTGTCTGAACTTAATCTTTTTTCGTGTGATTTCAAGGATTTTGTTTAAGTAAATACTGAACGTGCTATGTTCTTCTTTGAATTTTTTTTTCCCATTAATTTTAACAACATAATTTTGCTATGATTGGGCATGCACAGCAACATTCTTTGCATTGATGCAGAGAGAGAGAGATCTATGCTGTAATAAAATTGAAATCAACCTAGATAATGTACTACCATAGACAAAGGAACTAAACAAAGACCCTTTTTCTTTAGTTCAGTGCCATCATTTTCTCTTCCATTAAAACCCAATTCATCACCATTTCTCTCATCTATCTGTCCTGAAGCACCTCCTTTCTCCTAAAAGAAGAAATTGCAACAACAAAAAAAAAAAATTACATGCCCATATATAGTTGATCAAAACAAAGGTAATTGATTTCTTACCTGCGACATTTCCTTAGCATCCTTCTGCTTCAGGTTCTTATCAAAGTGGTTCACCAGGTTACAAACCTATAAAAAAAAGAAGTTGACATTTAAATTTTTTTTTCTGTTTTAAAAATCCCAATATAAGAAAAACTGAATAAAAGTTGACCTCGGGGCTATTAGCAGGAGAACTAGCAGTATCTTCCAAATCATCGTTAACCAAACCAGCTGATCCTTTAGTCTTTCGCTTCCTGAAACTCAAACTGTTATAGCTTTTATGATCTAAAGAAGCTCCAAAAACATGTCTTCTAGCAGCAGAAGAGGCAGCATCAGAAACTAGAGAAGAGGTTTGGTAATTCATATCAGAAGAAAAAGAGCTGCTTTCATTCATATGAACATTATTATTATTTGAGAAATCTTCAAAATACATTGTCCAACTACTCTCCTCAGGAGATTGATCATCATAAACAGAAACTAGTGATGATCTGCTCATAGAATTCCTGGATCTACTCTCCATATTTTCAATGAAAACCAATAATAATAAGAAGAAGAAGAAAGAAAGATATCAGAATGGTGAGAAAAGAGATTAGTCCTGATAAACCTTCCTGGAAAACTATATATATATATATATATATATATAGTATAGAGAGAAAAACAATAGACAAGTTGAGAATAATGGAAGTATATGATTTGGAATCTTGGTAGGTTGTGGGCCAAAGGGAGAGAGTTGGGTGAGAAGTTAAATTTTGCTGCAAAGAAAGAAAGTTGGGGTTTGATATTTGTGGAGTAGATATTGGATAAGCATGCACCAACAGAGATTTGTTATGCCAAAATTTTCTTTGGGATGGACTTACCTTTCCACTAAATGCGTTGAATCAGTCACTTAAGTCACATAGTTAGACCTGTCCTTTCTGTCATTTTTCTTCCTAAGTACTTGGTTTCCTGAAAGTTACCATGGTATGGTGACATAGTTTAATTTCAATTTTGTAAGAACTTTTCGAGACCAAATCTCATCAAAGGATGTGTTAACATAGGTTAATTCAGTTAACAAGGGAGTCAACTAGGGATCGATTATTGTAGGAAATGCTTCAAAAATAAAATCATGGAGCATAAAGTTGACTTAAGTGTCAAAACATATAGATCCGTAGATCTATTGTTAGACATATATTAAAAGAGTTGTTACCAATTTTTTTTATTAAAATGTGATTGATCACCTAACTGAATCTATTTCATTTTAAAGAGAGATCTCAAACTTAATTCGGATATCTTTAAAATGTATATTCTAGTATATGAAATCAAAATTTAGGTCCAGGAGTACGATTATGCTTAAGGAAGACTATAACACCCTCAAAACACTCATCCAAAAAATGATACCAATTTGATTTCAAGTTATCTAAGCTTTAAAACATATTTAAAATTTATCAAATAATTTAATATTAAAAATTTTTCTTAAATTATTCAAATGTATTGGTAACAATTTAAGAAAACTATTTGTCATGCTTTGAAGAAACTTTGTCGTCAGATTCACTTAATTTTGCTTCCATAAATAAATACTTAGACATTGGGTTTGTAGTTAGAAATATCCTCCAATCTGTTGATAAGACTTTCTGTTAAAAATTAGTATCCAATATGTTGGTAAGATTTTATGCAAAAAGACAATAAATATTATATTTTTTATTATTTTTTAGAAAATTATAAGACTTTCTAATATGATGGTAAAACCTTATTTTTGAAATAAAATATTGGCCATAATAAGGCTTTTTATTTTTATTTTTTTGAAATAAAAAAGGTTATAAAGTTTTCCAATATATTGGTAAAACTTTTTTTTAATGATTGCTTTTCAATCTATTAGTAAGACTTTTATTTAAATATGTTTTTATAAAAACATATTTAAAGAATAATAGATACTAAAATAAATAAATAAAACTGTTAAATAAATTAAAAAAAAAAAACTAAAGTTGACTTAATTAAGCTATTGGGTTGTGTGGCTTACTAAAATAAATCCTCGTAATTTTAGATTTCGCAAAGAATTCCTAAAAAACAAAAATCTATTGCCAAAAATCATATTTTTTTTTTGAATGATTTTTCTCTCATTTTTTTCTCAAAAGTCTCTATATAATCTTTTTCTCCTTTTTTTTTTTTTTTGGTTTCCTTTTGTGTGTGGTTGATTGGTGTTTATATAGGGTCTTTTGCTAAGAATTTTAAGGATTTGCATTGAATGAAAAGAATTACAGATCTGATTATGCTTTGAATTAATTATTTTTAGATTATTTTTAAAACTGGTTTAATTAATATATGAAATTATCTCGATTTTTCTTGATTTTTAGAATCCTTTAAAATTTCTCAAATTAAATCTGACTTTGATTTCTTGATTTAATTTCTTTTTAACCTTACTTTAATATTTGAAGATGTCATATTTTAGTTTTAATTATCGATATTATACTTGATTAGTGCTTAAATTACTCTATAAATTTTAATGACATGATTTATGATAAAAATTTAAAAATAAATAAATAAAAGACTAAAAGATAAATAAATAAGACAAACAAAATAAAAAAAATAAATGTAGAAAATTGGACAATTGGGCTTGAATCATATCTAGGCCCAATTAGTTTGAGTTTCAGACTAAATAAGATGTCTACAACTACCTCTCTTTGCACAATTTTTACGAAAAAGAATGTACAAAGATTTAGATACCCATTACATCCGGATTCAAATTATTCAACTTTTTTTTAAAAGTTCTTCAAAAATAAAGGCATATAATTTTTTTTTTTAAAATTAAGGATGATACTTGAAAGTTTTAACAATCATGCTCAGAGGTCTTATCGATCACGTCCAAAGAACTTGAAAATTAAACCCTTTTGTGTGTGGTTGATTAATGTTTATATAAGGCATTTTGCTAGGAATTTTAGGGATTTACATTTAATGAAAAGAATTACAGATCTAATTATGCTCCAAATTAATTTTTTTATTCTCTTTAAAACATGTTTAATTAATATATGGAATTGTCTCGATTTTCCTTGATTTTCAGAATCTTTTAAAATTTTCTAAATTAAATCTAACTTTGATTTCTTAATTTGATTTCTTTTCAACCTTCTTTTAATATATGAAGAAATCAAATTTTAGTCTTAATTGTTGATATCATCCTTGATTAGTGCTTAAATTACTCTACAAATTTTATTAACATGATTTGTGATAAAAATTTAAAACTAGATAAATAAAAGACTAAAAAATAAATAAATAAGACAAAAAAATATAAAAAATAAATGTAGGAAATTGAACAATTAGGCTTGGATCGGATCTAGGCCCAATTGGCTTTAAGCCCAGACTAAATAGGATGCTACAACTATCCCTCTTTGCACAATTTTTGTAAAACAAAAATTATACAAAGATATAGATACCCATTACATCCGGACCCAAATTATTCAACTTTTTTTTAAAAGCTCTTTGAAAATAAAGGCACATAATTTTTTTTTTTTTAAATTAAGGATGATATCTGAAGGTTTTAACAATTATACCCAGAGGTCTTATAGATCGCATTCAAAGAACTTGAAAATTAAACCCAACTGTCTTACAAATCATTCATTGAAAAATGCTCATTTAAACAAAGATTAAACAACTTTAAAAAAAGGTACCTAAAAGTTTTAAAAGATTATGCTTGGAGGACTTAGAAACTACGCCTAAAGATCTTATAAATCTCAATTCTAAAATAGATTCAACTTAGAAGACTTATGAATCTTGCTTAGAAGACTTAGAGATTATGTTTGAAGGTCTTACAAATCTCGACTTTAAAACAGATTTAACTAAAAAAAACTTATGAATCTTGCTTAGAGGACTTGGAGATTATACTCGAAGCTTTTACAAATCGCGACTCTAAAATAAATTTAGCTCGTAAAACTTACAAATCTTGCTTGAAGGACTTAAAGATTACACTCGAAGGTTTTACAAATCTTGACTCTAAAATAGATTTAGCTTGGAATACTTATGAATCTTGTTCAAAGGATTTAGAGATTATGCCTAGAGGTTTTACAAACCAAACTTTGAAAAATCTCTTTTAAAACAAATGTTCAATCACTTTTACAAAAAAAATGGATATCAAGAGGTTTTTAAGATTATGTCCAGAGGTTTTATAGATCTAGCATAAAAGACTTAAAAAAAGGTTTAATAGTTTTGAAAATCTATTTAGAGGTTTTAAAAAGAATTATCCAAAGGTTTTTAAAACTGATACTCAAAAGTATTAACAAATATACCTTGAGGTAAAATTTTGTTTGATCAAAGTTTTTGTTATCAAAAATTTAAGTCAACGTCTTTTTCTCCTGAAAAATATTAATGCAATGTATGAAATGGATATGATGCATACAATGCATGAAATGCAATAAATGCAATGCATGAATTTTATACCAAATGTCCTTAATTGTGGTAATAGGATTCTCGAAACTTTTCTTATTTCCATCTTCCATGACATAGCCTTTGAATTAGTTAATAAGTTCTTTCACGCATCAAAGTAAACATTCTTCGCATTTTCATTCTTAAAAACTATTCTTTTTGTCTAGTGAGTTGTTTTAGTACTGCTCCCTTGCATTTTGTATTTTTTTTACCCTAGAAAAGTTTCTTACAGCATTCACCTACCTCCCACCATGACTATTAAGATTCAATACATTTTGAACATCGAAACTTTTCAAGAATAGCAATGGAAATTACCCCACATAACTCTCTTCCGCATATGATCAAATCTCTTAAAAACTGGTGATTACTACCTAGAATAAGGATGATGAATCATAACTTTAGACTTTTCAAAAGGATGCAATGGTTTGGCATATTATGAAGAATCTTAATTACCAAAGAAATTTGGCCACTGAATGAGAACATGAACATCTTCCATTTAGGCACACAATTAAAAATAGTATTTTAAAGTGTAATCTATTTTGGCACTAATTTTAATTATTGATATGTAGTATCTTAATAAACGTCAAGACCAACTATGTTAGGCTCAAAATTTCAGATTTGAAAAATGAACAACGCCTAAATTTTAGAGTGAATCTTAATAGTGAGATCGATTTTTTTGGGCTTTTAAATAAAAGTCTCCTTAGTGTTACATGAAAAGTTATAAGTTGCTTTTAGAGTTTCAATCTTGCTCTAAATTATCCTTTCGAGTTTTCACCTTAGAGTTTCATTCTTTTCTTCTGTTTTTTCTTATATATATTTTTTATATTCCATCATGCATTTAAGTATTCCAAATTCATCAAAAATAAAAAAAAATGATGGTGATTTTTTAAAAAAAAAAAAAAAACTCTTTAATTTAGATATTCACATTTGATTAAAATAAATTTTTTAAATGACATAACGTGGACTGGCAGTTTAGGGTTTTGAAAGGAAGGATAAATGGCCCAAAAATGCATTTACAAGTGATTAAACCAAGGCATATTTCTTTTTCATAAACATATTTCCTTTTCTTAAATCATGCCGTTTCATTTTTTTTCCTTCTTTCATTTTTATTTTATTTTTGTATGAGTTTAAAATTTTTGAAACTTATCTTATTTCAAGATTGGTCCTTAACATAAGGTATTATTTTCTAACCCTCAGCATATTTCACATGCCATCTTGATGAAATCCCTTTCTTCTTGAACTTACCCTAAAATTTAGAGAGTGATCCTTAGTTAGGGTTTATTTAGAAAGAATAATCAATAGGTTCAAAAGGGGTGACAAATGGATTTTTTTTTCTTTTGTGAAAGGAATTTGAAAGATGGCCAATTTTAATTTCAAGTATAGATACCTATTGAAAAGCAGTTTTCAAGAGACAACTTATTCTTTTATTGACTTTAGGTTTATTTGAATACCCCACATGCATGATTTCACAATCAACTCTTTTTTTGCTTTTTTTAACAACTCATGCATTCTGATAATAAAGCTATCTAAATATTCATCAATCAAAATGATAAAAGGGTTATTAGAGACATTAACTAAATTTGACTTTTTCAATAAATTTATCCCAAAGTGAGTACAGAGGATTACTTGATAAAGGATTCAACAAAAAGATAAATGTAAAATAAGCCATAATACTAAACAAATTGAGAAAATATGGCTCAAGGAATTTAAATAGTGTTGTGTTTGAAATAACTTTGACATTTATTAAAACACCAAAATCCAAACAACTTAGGAGAGTGCCTTAAAAGATTTTACAAATTAATCGACCATCATGTTGCTTATAGCCTAAATGAAGATCAATAATTTTTAAGGTTCATCATAGTTAAATGGGGTGAGATTTTGAAACTTTCATCCTTAAAAATTCTCAAGGTTTTTAATCTTTCCAATTGAAAAGAATAACATGTTCAAAAAATTGGCTCAAGATGCTCGTTCTTAATAGTAATAACCAAAATTTTTAGATTTTTTCACATGCATTTGTGGGAACCAAACAATCAAAACTTCTTTAGAAACCAATGACTTCATGTTCAAGAAATCAATATACAAAGAACAATTAACCCATGATAATACAACTTTTCATCGTTCAATAAGCTCTTGGGTCAAACTGCCACTAGAGATTAGACTCTCAATTTTCTTTTTCAATTGCCCGTATTTTTTAGTCGGGTGTCCAATTACCCTTATGTGATAATCACATTTACCATTTAGATTATAACTCTTGACTAATGAATTTGGAATTACTTTCAAAAGTATTGAGGTGAGGTACTGGTCCTTTTTCACTAAAGGCAAAAGATCAAAATTTTAAATTCAAATTTTTTTTGAAATATTTCTTGATTTTCTTTGACTGCTCAAAGGTCAAGCAGTAGATTGGGGATATGGACTTGTATGAGAAACTGACTATTAAGCTGGTTGGTGAAAATAAGGATATTGAAAAAGATTATTTATGGTTGGGTAATAGGGTTGGTACATCAAATAAAGATAGTGTAGGGTAAAATTTCCATCTTGTTTTCTTTTATGCATCTCAGCTCAAACATTTTCTCTTTCCATTCTCAGTACAATCACATCTTTCATGCCATCTGCATCATCCTCTTTAAGCTTCTCACTTTTTATGACATTCTCTATTATATCCCCTGATACGACTATGTTAGCAAAATTTTTTATTGCATTTTCAATAATTCTTTCATAATATGGAGCTTTAAAAGTGTTAACAAATAAGATTGTAGTTTTTTTTATGTTAAAAGAGGTTGAATCTAGGTAGCAGCATCCTTTCACCATTGAATATATTCTTTAAAGCTTTTAACATTTTTTTCTCCATGTTTTGTCAAGACAATTGATCTAGGGCTAACTCTACAATATGCTTATACTAAGTTAAGAATGCTCTAGCAAATTTTTTTCACGAAGTGATTCGAGTTTTCCAATTTAATATACCATCTAGTAATAGACCTCATAATACTATCTTAGAATACATGAATCAAAAGTTTGTCATCATTGGCATAGGCAACCATCTTTTTATAATAAATAGTAACATGGGTCGTTTGGCATTTAGTTTCATCATATTTTTTAAATTATGAGACCTTGAACTTGGGAGGGATAATTACATTTGGTACCAAGCAAAGCTCTGATACATCCATAGATCCATAAAAAGTTTATTCTCTCGATAGCTTGAAACCTTTCTTCTATAAGATCTATCTTTTTTTTAGCACTTAAATCTTCTGTTACTTTAAATGAACTTTCTTTCAATCTTTCTAACTTTTTAGGAGATATAAGTATGCTCCAAAAAATGGTGCTTGTTATGATTATCCCCTTAAGATGCTTGTACGTAAGTTTCTCCACTTATTTTTTTTATTTAAATTTTTTAACATTTTCATAATCTGGGCTAGATCTTCTTCCATTTTATCTTGAGCTCTTTCAAATTTCTTAATTCGACTATATTGTTTTGGCTTCATGAATGGCAAGTATATTACCTTTATGATCAGGCTCTTGAACCTTTACTACCATAATTAAGAATTAGGATAATAGATATTGTAAATTTATGCAAAAAAAAAGAAAAAAAACCTTATATATGAATAAATGGATGCATGCATGCATTGAATGTCATCATATAATAAGAAAGAAAAAAAAATCTTAGTTAAACATTAAAATTGTTCTAACAAAAACACCTAACAATATTTCTAAAAAAAAAAACCTAAAATCTATTATATAATTGTATCCTTCAGCTTCAAGATCTCGATACTGTCATGGATAAGTTCTTTAGCTGCTACAATTATGCAATAATCTCTTAACAATCTTGAGTTCTCATTTATCCTTAAAACTCAATACACTAGCTTTGATTAAATCTTGCACCTTATGTTTGAAAGCAAGGTAATTTTTTATCGAATGATCCATATTCCCAAAATGATAATCATACCGAGCCTCAATATCAAACCATTTAAGATAAGAAAATTTTAGTAGCTTTAGAGGAACTAGTGCGACTAGATAATTTTTGAAGAGTTATGGGAATAATTCAGTGTAAGTCATAGAAACTGGATCAATGAGAGCTCTCTGTTTTTTTTTTACTCAACAATTTTTTAGGTGGAATAGTTGTTTGACTTAGAGGTGCAAGTTTTGGAGTAAAAATAGGTGTATCTGCCCAAAATTCATCAAGAAACTTGGTTGTTGGATGGATTGATAAGCACCAGGATTTTTAAAAACATAATTTATAACCAGGAAAGTATATGAGTATGAGGCAATCTGTGGAGGTTGAATAGGACATGTCTTGTTTGAGATGCCAAAAGAGGTTTTTTGGGAATAACCAATTGGAAATTTGGTATGAACCAATATATAGAGTCGGCGCAAGGTTAGAAGGCCTTAGCTCTTCCTCTTCTTCTTTAACTTGGTCTTTTCTTGGGCCACTAGATGCATTAGCATGACTTAAACTGACATCGATATTGTGAATGGTTTTTTTATCCTGACAAAGTGGTTGTTTAATGCACATATGAATTGAAGTTGATAAAGATTCTTGAGAATGGGCCGTTTCAAGATTTTCAACCCTTTCTACCAACTTAGTAAGTTGCATTTTTATTTCTTGTAAGTCATGCCCAAATTTCTCTTGGTTGAGTTCCAAGGTATGGATCCGTGTTTCTAATTGATCACCCATATATTCTGAATTATTGCCCCAAGTAAGCAAAATATTTTTATTATACAATGACATGATGAATGAATGATAATGATTTATGAATGAGTGAGATGCATGAAATGAATGAAAATAGACAAACAAACAAATAATAAATAAATAAATAATTATGAACCTTAAGAAATAACAAACAAGAACAAAGCATCCAATATAAAGAAAAAGAAAAAAAATAAAACAAAACAAGTTAGTGTATAACTCAAAAGGTATGTGACCTAATTTGGATTATTTCTACAAAAAGGAAGGACGTGGCTCTACTTATAAGTTAAGTTTATTATGGTGGTTTGGGGTTAACTCTATAAGTTTTCAAATTATTCTACACATCACTGTTTATTACAGACTAGTGAAATACTCCAATCCTCATCCATTATAAACTACAAGTGAAAATGGTTCAATTTAAGTGGAAGTTTTTCACTAGCCCAATGGAGACATGAAATCTCATGAAAATGTAGGTATTTTACTCCCTCATAAGGGAGAAAACTTAGGTGTAAAGCTCATGTTATGCATAGGCAAATAAATGACATATATATAAAATGAATAAATGAATAAATAAATAAAATACAAGCAAGAGAAAAAAATCTTAAATTTATTAGGTTAGGCTTGGATAACAAGATTAGGCCTAACTCTCGATCTTCCCAATAGAGTCATCAAACTGTCATAACATATAGATTTGTGTACCTACTGTTAGACATATACTAAAAGAGTCACAACCAATCTTTTTTGTTAAGGTGTGATTAGCCACCCAACTAAATCTATCCCATTTTAAAGAAAGATTTCAAACTCAATTCAGACATCTTTAAAAGGTAGATTCTAGTCTACGAAACCAAAATTTAGGTCTAGAAATACAATTATGTATGAAGAAGTTTATAGCATTTTCACAAATCCCATCCAAAAGATGGTACCAGTCTAATTTCAAGTTACTCAAGCCTTAAAACATGTTTAAAATTTATCAAATAATTTAATATTAAAAATTTTCCTTAATTACTCTAATATGTTGGTAATAATTTAAGAATATTTTTTCACCTCAAGAGTATTCAAAGAGACTATTTGTTATACTTTGAAGAGATTTCGTCATTGGATTCACTTAATTTTTTTTTCAGAAATAAATACCTATAAACTAGGTTTATAGTCAGAAATATCCCCTAATCTGTTGGAAAGATTTTTTATTAAAAATTATCTTTCAATTTATTGGTAGGATTTTCTATTGAAAATTATTTTTCAATTTGTTGGTAGGATTTTATGCAAAAAATAAATATTTTTTTATTATGATTTTTAAACTTGATTTTTTTAAAGAAATTATATGACTTTCCAATTTGATGGTAAAACCTTATTTTGGAAATAAAATATTAGCCCTCCAATCTATTGATAAGGTTTTTTATTTTTATTTTTTTGAAATAAAAAAGATTATAAGTTTTTTCAATATGATGGTAAAACCCTATTTTTTAAAAAATTATTCATTTCGAATCTATTGGTAAGATTTTTATTTAAATATAGTTTTTATAAAATCATATTTAAAGATTAATATATAATTAAATAAATAAATAACTTGAAGTCAACTCAGCTAAGCGGCTGAGCTGTGCAGTTTACTAGAATAGATCTTTACAATTTCGGATTCTGCAAAGAATTAAAAAAAAAAAAAAACTACTACCAGAAATAGTATCTTTTTCTAAACGATTCTCCTCTCATTTTTTTCTCAAAAGTTTCTCTATAATCTTTTTCTCTTTTTTTTTTTTTTTTGTTTCTTTTTTTGTGTGGTTAATTAATGTTTATATAGGGCCTTTTGCTATGAACTTTAGGGATTTGCATTGAATGAAAAAAAATTATAAAATTGATTATGCTCTAAATTGATTTTTTTTAATTCTCTTTAAAATCGGCTTAATTAATATCTAAAATTGTTTCGATTTTCCTTAGTTTTCAAAATCCTTCAAAATTTCTCAAATTAAATCTAACTTTGATTTCCTGATTTTATTTTTTTCAACCTTTCCTTAATATTTAAGACATCATGTTTTAGTCTTAATTGCTGATATCATTCTTGATTAGTGTTTGAATTACTCCACAAATTTTATTGACATGATTTATGATAAAAATTTAAAACTAGATAAATAAAAGATTAAAAGCTAAATAAATAAGATAAGCAAAGTATAAAAAAAAAAAGAAATTGGATAATTAGACTTGGATCTAATCTGAACCCAATTGGTTTGAGCCTTGGACTAAATAGAATGTTTACGCTAAGAAAATACACTCTTAAAATCGCACGAAATTCCTCTAACCGTCTTATAAAAAATTTGAAGCATGTGCTAAATTTAGCAATCTAATGACCTTTGATTAATTATTACATATAAAACTTTCTTGTTTCTTAACTAGGAAAGATAGCCAAAATATTCAACCCCATTAAACCAAATTATGATGCTTAATTTATAATTGTATTGATGATTTTCCTTTGAATTCTTGAAAAATTGAGAGAAAGGAAAAGGGTTCTCTTTTTCTCAGTCATCCGTTGAAATACATACATGCTTCCATCATTGTGAGGAATATTAATGTATTTGAGATTTGAGAATATTTGACTTAAGCAAGAACCAAACTTAAAAAATATTCTATTCAAGCATTTTCTAATGTTAAAAAATGTTATGGCTTTCGCTTTCGGCTGCCAAATTTTTTTAGAGACCTGTTTGATTGGTTTTGGCTGACAAATATATATTATACATTTGCATACGCAAACGTACGTATTCATCATGTAAGCAATTGGTTTTTCCTTTTGTTTTATTGGAACTAAAAAAATAATATTAAAGTAAATTTTTTTGGCATAAAAACCTATAATATAAAAATAAAAAAAATTATAGATATTGATATTTGAATTATAAATTTAGAATGTCGCTTTTTAAAAGAGATCGTATGAATTAATAAAATTAAATTTTAAATTCAAATAATTTTCTTTTTTAATTATTGTATAATACATAATAAGTATGTAATGATGTTTTCCTCATATAATTTATGAAATAATAAAGAATTGTTTGTTATCTTTAATTTATTACCTAGTGTAACTAATAAACAAACATTACAAGATTTACACTACAAGAAAGAAGGTTTTTACCAACAGAATTTTACCTCTTTTCTTGTTTTCTTTTTAATTTTTTTTCTTCTTCCAAATGTCATACTATTGAGGAGACAATATATATAAGTGGTACTTAGTACTAGGGATAGTAATTATAAGAAGGTCCGTCCAATGTCGTTTGCAAGTACAATTATTTAGAATGAGTAGACATTGGAATGCATCAATGCATCATCTTAGTACAACTAAATACATGAAGTATTTGATTCAATGATTGTAGAAACATATATATTTTATTTGAAGATATATTTAAATTATTCCCTCATGTCCATTCAAAAGAATAAAAATAACTACCATAATACCATATAATATAATCATTATTAGAGAACCATAACAATTTTTCCTTCATAACAAAATCTTTAGGTGATAAATCCATAATTATACATTAAATTCTATAAAAAAAAATGAATTTCCCATAAGAACAGTTTCATGTGAAAGGACAAAAAGAAAGCCCACCACATTGTCTTGATGGTGGGAGTCCTTTGGCAATTATGACATTTTAGAAGGTTTCATTCACATCCACTGCTTCCTCCATCACCATACTTTTTCCTTGTTTTACCCAAACACCTTAACAATCATTTACTTATTTTTGTAACCATCTATTCTGGTCTTTCCCATGTCTCTTAGCCCATTTACATGTAAGTCCCTTCTACATTATGAAACCAACAACAAAGATGAATTGTGTGATCTTAAATGATTCTCTTTGTTTTTCTTTTCCTCAGTTCTAACAGCTCATTAATTGTTATTCCTCGTAGCTAAAGAGTTTCCAACTTTGTTATCAATAATAATCTAATGTTATTGACTTTATATATTTTTCTTTATAGCATTATTTGGATAGAAGATTGGTGAAGATTTGTATTTAATCTTAAAAATCATTCTTTTTGAGTCAACTGTAAACGTAAAGCCTTTAATTTTATGGTAAGTGATACAGCTTAACAAATACAGGCTTCATCATCTCTTGATGATGATCATCGATGGCATATAACAAATGCACTCTTCTATCCTCACGTCATTAAGGCATGCGACTTTGTTCAATTGATATAATTAGTGATAAGATACTCTTAATTTAATAAGGTATCAAAAATTAGGTGTCATTTTTTTCTTAAAAAAAATCTAATGACTGAATCATGAGTTTAGTGTTAAAAACTAAATGACATATCGAATTCCATGTCGTGTGTATCATTTGAAAACGTCTTAGTATTCTTGTAATAATTTTTATTTTTTTCTCCAACCCATTTTAAGATTCAAATTTGAGATTTTTAAGATAAAATTTTAAATTAAATTTAGTGTTTAACTTAATTTATTTATAAAATTACATTAAGATATGGCATACAAAAATCTAAAATTTAAATCTTAATATTTACAATCCTTTTCTTATCCTCGAGGCCTTTTTTGATGACAAGATATGAGTAATATGAGAAGCCTAAATACCTAACAAATAGTTTCACCAAAGTGTGGGTGACATGTAAAGGAGCCCCACGGGTGAAGCAATAATTTTCAATGTTTGCAAATTTAAACAAGGAACCTTGAGAGGTTGATGATGATCATGGTTTTCATATGGAGAAGTGAAATTTAGGGAAACTTGTGGGGTCCTAAATAACATGACTATTCAGAAAAATATATTGTTCTACAATTAGGTCAAGTTCTTTTATTACTATTATTTTTGTATGTTTTCATTTGTTATGAATGATGCAAATCCACAAAAGATTTTGGTCGTACGTAGAGTTAGAGGAAGGGGCCTTTCACCTTTCATTTTCTGAAATTAAAACACAAAAATGAATGAGGGAAATCACATGGGGGGATCGAGTTCATGCCCCCTCGTGCGCCCCATTGACTGCCCTTTTCTTGCCGCATGTGAAGTTGAAACTCAAAGACAAATTAGTCATGAACCATCATTTTCAATTAACATAATCAACAAATTGACTAGGGTCATTTTCCCTCTTTTCTTTTTTTTTTTATTTCTTTTTAATTTTTATAATTTTTTTCATAATTACTATTTTTGCAATTTTTTTTCAAACTAAAATTCTTGATCGATCGGTTATTAATATTGGATATATAATACAATTATTCGATAGAGATGGATCATATGATATTGAGTACATATAGTTTTACACACAAATTTTACTTAATGTTCCTAGTTGATACCAAATAATATGTAGTAGCTATAGACTAGCTAGCTTAGTCTTATTCATATATATTACCCTACACATTCTTGAAATCGACCATTATTTCAAATCAATCCTTTAATTTTTTATCTTAATCTTAATTTGTGATATATATATATATTTCGAAATGTTGAACTTGTTTATCTTGTTCCTATTCGATGAATGATATTTTTTTTGTTTTTTATCATATCGGATACATAATTTGAAACTGGAATAAATCATTCATTTTTGTGAAAATTACAAATAAATTTGTTTAGATTTCCATAAGAAGTACAGATAAATTTAAAGGTGGCTCAGATTAGACAATATCCTCCATGGATTGGCCTCTTGAAATCTTTGTTGAAAACTTGAAAAAAAATTTAAAAAATAATATTTTAACATTTTTAAATATATTTATAATCAAAATTAAATAAAAATAATTTTATTAATTAAATAATATCTCAAATCGAGTTTAAATTTAAAAAAACTTGTCAAAAACCCGACTTGAATAAGATCGAACCTATATGATCGAGCAAATAGCTCGTTCGTTGAACAAGTCTAGTCTCTGATCATCATCTAATTTCACTGTAGGGCCATGAATTCAAGGTCTTTCATAGTTCAGTTTCAAGTAATTTATGTACATCGGCATGGAACATTGTTGTTTATAACTAATATATTTTCTCTTGTTGTGGCCCTTTGAATGAACTTTTAGGTAAGAATTGTGATATAACACGGTTCTTGCCTAACAGTTTTTATGAAAACGAAACAAAAATAGAGCATTTATAGTATAACACTATCACACGTCATGCTTTCATTCCCCCACCCATATTTGTTTCAACAAACAGTGATTTTAACCAAAAAGTAAGA
This sequence comes from Durio zibethinus, assembly GCF_002303985.1. Next base: position 2,266,106 of record NW_019167993.1, on the reverse strand, counting down.
CCATAAAGCAATGCATCAGAAGTGTTCGATGGATCGAGTTGGAAGAAGTTTGATTGATCTTTCAAAAGTTTTGTCCAACACTCGACTTGATAGATTTAAGAGTAAGGATAACGATGACTTGGATCAAATCAAATTTAGTTTATTTTTTCAAATAATGTATAAATTTATAAATTTTTAGAATTTGATTTGAATTTTCAAATCGAATTTTATCAATTTGGTTTGATTCGGTTTATCAATTTTTAAATTTAAATTTTTTATATATTATTTTAATATAATTTTTTTATATATTTAAATAGATTTAAGTATAAAATAATTATTTTATTTTATAAAAATTTAAAATATATATAAAAACTGATAAAAATATATAATTTGATTTGATTTAATTTTTATCAGATTTTTATTTCTCAATCTGAAATTCAATTTGAATAATATATTCATTTAATATCTAAATTTAATCCGATTTGAACTAAATCGAAAATTATAGTTTCAAATTAATTTTCAGTTTGCTTAATTTTTTTCTCACTCCTACTTGAGAGATCTTTCTTTAATAAAAAATTACTAAAATATTAAAAATAATAAAATATTAATTTTTAAAATAAAATTTAAATAAAAGTAAAATTTTATTAATAAAACAATATCTCAAACATGATTCGAACTTAAAAAATCATTTTCAAGATTTAACTCGGACCAAGTTAGGCTCATACACCAAACTATACACTCGACTAATGTAGAGATCTAATTATGATCTATCCATTTTATTAGTTCAAGATATTTGTTTAAAAATTACAATTGGGTGTGCGAAATTAAGATTATCATATTAAAAATAATACTTTCATTTAATTTATTAAAATTTATCAAAATTATATTTAACTAAAAAATATTTCTTTAAATAATATCTTTCTTCGTATGTTTGTTACCAAATCCGAAAGTGCCTATTACTTTCAGGCGTCGATTGTTTGAGGAGAAGCTCGAGAATATTCACATTGTGAAAATTAATACAAGTGATCTTCAACATTGATTTTTTTTTTTTCATGAAGAATAAGAGAATTCATAGAGATGTTGTTTTTTTCCTTCTATTGGCTATGAATGCTTCAAATTAGTAGGTTGAGATGTCATCAAATGGATGTACATGTGATGATTTGAGAGTCCCATGGCAATAATCAATCATGCACAGAATTTTGCAGTGACTAAGGCAGTACTCTATTTGCTGCAGTGAAATCCTTAAATGCCTGTCGGGAATACAGTAACATAAATTGCAAAATCTCTAAGATATTATTTACTTTGATTAAAAATTTTTAAAAATTTATTTTATAAATATATATTTAAATTTATATATATTATATTATATTCTCACAAAATTCACGATATCAAATTAAAAAATTACAAAAAATATTTTTGTAAAAAATAATTTTTTATAATAAAAATTAAGATATCATAAATTTTAATTTAATTGTTTTTTTAAATTAATGGTGCATATGAAACATGAAAAAATTTTGATTCAAATATATCTTTAATTATAAATATTCAATAACGTTTAATTTTAATTTATATAAATTAAAATTTTAAATTTTAAATTAAATAATCATCCAAATATTTAATTTTAAATTAAATATTTAGTCAAACTTTAATATCTTTCATATAAAAAAAATAACTAAAATGGATACCAACTTACATCACTTTTAAGGAAAATATTAACAAATATAGATGTAATTAAGAAAGAAAGCCAAAATCTTTGTTCTTCAGAACATCACATCCAATTATTTTAAATATAATTTTTATTTTTATTTCATTTTAATGAAAAACTTCAAGAATTTGAGTTAAACCTTACCTCTTAGAAGAAACAAGAGCCATATATAAAAAGATAACCTCTAGAAAATTCGTTTCAAGAGCTATTATAAGCTCCATCTCTATATAGCCTCGTTAGCCTTTTTCTGTACTTATTTAAAGTACCTAGCAATTAGCAATTAGCCTTTTTAAGCTAGCTATTTGTAGCTAGATGATTGTCAAAATGATTCCATTCTTTTAATAGTGCAAATAATTTTATTTTTTTTTTGAAAACTCAAACATGGTTAAAATTTAAAAATTTATTTTTGAGAGTCGATTTGATCAAGTTACTCCTGTAAATCAAATTATCCACTCGACTAGTGTATAAGTCTAATTATGATTAATCCATTTTATTAGTTTAAGATATTTGTTTAAAAATTACATTCGAGTGTGTGAAATTAAGATTATCATATTGTAGATACCTATTTGTATCTAAATCCAATTGAATTGATTTTTTTTGTTATTAGTATTTTTATTATTATTGTAATATATATTATAATATAATATTATGGTATATATATTTTTTTATTTTTTCTTCTTTCTTTTTTTCTTTTCTTTTTGTTTCAATCCGCACATGAACAAAAAAGATAGAATTAGGATCAGAATCCCACATGGTCAAAATTTTTAATGCAAACGTAGCAATACGATTACTGAAATTTTGGACTAAAAATCACACTGGACAGAACTCAATCTTAAGATTCAAGTCTGAGATTGATTCTATCTATTTTTTAAAACTGATTCTAGAGCTGCCTATAAATTAAACTAGCTCTATAAAGGACGAACAGAGACAAAATTTTGAGAGAAAAAAGGTCTGAAAAAATTTTGGTAGTAGGAATTTTTGAAATTTTGGTATTAGGATTTAGGGTTCAATTTTTAGTTTTGGGTTTGAATTTAGGCTTTTAGAGTTAGGTTTAAGGTTTCAGAAGGTTTTGGGAGAGATTTGAAGCTTTCTAGGAATGTTTGAGGATTTTCTAGGCCTTTCTGGGTTTTTTGGATTTTTTTGGTTTTTTTCTGGGTTTGGGAAAAATATTTGAATTTTTTGGTGAAATTTTTTGGCGAGGTTGAATTTTTTGATGTAATTCTGATGGCTTTTCCAGAAACCAATGGATTTTTCAGTTTTCAATTAAACTTTTCGGTGACTTTTCCAAAAACTAATAGGTAACCCAGTTTTTTATTGAAGTTATCAATAGTGTTTTTGGCTAGGTTTTAGAGAGAAGGTAGAGATAAATTGGCTAGAGAAAGAGAGAGGAAAAGGCTTTTAAGCATAAAGGCACAGAATTTGACTTACATATTGCCTCTACGCGACGTCATTTTGGGCAACTTAGGATCCGCATGAACCCAAGTTAAGATCTTCGCGCCAACCCGCTTCAACCTGACCCGAATCGTAAGGTTTTCTTTTTTTTTCATTTTATTTTCAGATTTCATTTTATTTTATTTTTTCTTATTTTTTAGTTTTATAATTTTGCTTGTTTTCATTTTTTATTTAATATTAAATAATAATAAATAAATAAAAATTTCTTTTGGGAAGAACAAAAAAAGTTGACTAAAAAAATCTTTTCAAAAAAATATATTTATATAAAAAAAGAAACCTTTTTCAATAAAAAATAATAAAAAAATCTTTTTAAATAAAAATCTTTCAAGATAAATTCAGTAATTCTATCAAACTATTGAAAAATTTTTATGGATTTAATTTTTAAAATAGAATCCACCAAACTATTAAAAAATTTCATAAATCAATTTTTAAAAAATAAAAAATAAAAAAATAATTTTTATCCTTTAAACTATTGGAGGATTGCTTCATAAATTAAGTTCTACCAAACTATTGGGAGACTTAATAAAATTCTTAAAAATTTTTACAAATCTTTTGGTAATAAAATCTCACTAAACTATTGAGAGATCTGCTTCAAAGTAAGTCCTATCAAACTATTAGGAGACTTTATTGATTTTTTTGAATAAAATATTATAATAAATTCGATGACGGAGCCTCTTCAGAGTGGGACACTAGTCTCCATGAATACTCGTGAGGTGAGAAAATTATCTTAAATTGCTACCAAACTATTGGGATAATTTTAAGACTAATTTTTAATATTAAATAATTTGGTAAATTATAAATATGACCAAGGCTTGGATAATTCGAAATCAAACTGGTACCGATCCTCTGGATGGCCATTATAGAGGTGTTATAACATTTCTCATGCATAACCGTACTCTCGAACCTAAACTTTGGCTCCACAAATTAGAATTTATTTCAAGTGACCAATCACACCTAAACAAAAAGATTGGTGGTGACTCATTCTAATCCATATCTAGCGATAGGTCCATGGATTTATACATTATGATAGTTTGACGACTCCATTGGGGACATTGAGAGTCAAGCCAATGAATGATTTCTTATAGCCAAGCCTCGCTGAATAATTTGAAATTATTTTATTCTTTTTCATTACTTACATTTGCTTTATTATTTATTTTCCTTTTATTGTGTATACTTGCTTAATTATTCATTTGTCTTTCTTTTTATTCATTGCTTATATTTGCTTAATTATCTATTTATTGTATATATACCTATCATTCATTTACATATGCATGACATAAGCTCTTCACCCGGGCTTTACCTTTAAGAGGGAGTGAAGTACCTATGCCCTTGTGAGATTTCATGTATCCACATGAGCCTACAAAACACTCTCACTCGAATTAAACTTTTTCACTTATAGCCTATGATGGGTGAGGATTAGGGTGCCTTACTAGTTTGTGATGGATAATGATGTAAGAAAGAATTTGAGAACCTTTTAGAATTGACCCAAATCGCATATAGTCAACCTTAAGAGCCTTATCCTCTCACTCTTTGTAGTTAATCCAAAATTCAAGGTCATGTTGTTATCTTACTTGCTATATGGTGTTTATTCTATATTTTAATGAAATGACTAACTAATTTCTTTGTCTTCTTTTATTTCTTTTCTTTTTGTGCATATTCATAAACATACTTATAGATTGCATAGTATTCTTGCCCAAAAAATTATTTCAACAAAAGCTCTCATGGACTCCACAAAACGTCAGGTTTGCATCTCCTTTACACTAGTCAAATGCTACTCTCCTATAGATGTAAAAATAGAATCATAGAAAAAGCAGCAAGAGGAAAGAGATTGTTTGCCACCTAGTCATATCTCTACACTACCAAAAGAAGTTCGTTGCTCCTTAAACAGAATGATTTGAAAAGCCTATTAGATATATGAAACAGCATGACTCTTTCAAGGCATGAAGCTTTCTATCAAAAGTTTGGACATATTGCATATCTCTTGTCAATGGATGTTGATAACCTACTCATTAAGGTGATGGTATAGTTTTAGGATCCTTCTTACCATTGCTTCATTTTTAATGAGGTTGATTTAGTGCCAACTATAAAGGAGTACTCTACTTTAGTGGGTATACATCTATTATATCTAGATAGAATATATGTGAAAAAGCATAAATTAAAAAATCACAAGAAATTGGGCCAGTTTCTAGGAGTGGGAAAATAGATCATAGATTCTTACATTCAAGAAAAAAGAGAGTATAAAGGTATCCCATGAAAGATTCTCTGAGATTTCATTATCAAGCATTCAGATGATGATCAGGGAATGAATGTATTTGCTTTAGCCATATATGGGTTGATCATTTTTCCCAAGGTTTTAAGCCACTTGAGATAGAAGTGGTTGATCTTTTTGAACAAATTGAAAAAGGGTTAATCCTTCTCCAGCTATCTTGGCGAAAACCATCAAATCTTTAAACTTTTATAGATAAAATGACAAGGCAAGATTCATGGGTTGCATACCATTACTATATCTATGGATGAAAAGCCATTTCGAATGTAAAAAGAGTGCCTTCTCCAAGCTTATTTATGCATATGAAACTCAATTAGAAAGTTCTATCAGAGCATTTGGCCAAAAGTAAAGACTCAAAATGAGTGAAAATATCTATTGCAAAAGTTCACAGCTGATCAACTAAAATGGTTAGCTCTGTGGATGAACAGGGAACCTATGTTATATCAATATGGAGATAAGACAGAGGTTTTATTTTTAGGTTTATGACGGTCAACGAGTTATACACCATTGATGGAAAGAGACAGCATGGAGCTGAATAGTTCACTTTTAAGACTTATAAGCTCAACTAGTTTGATTGTTCATATGGAGAGCCTGAAACTTTTTAGAAGATTAATAGTATGATCAAGGCCTGAAAAAAGCCCAAGAAGGTAAGCCTTGAACCATTTATCAATAAGGCTACTCAGAAGTATCTAATTTGGAAAACCAAAAAGGGGCAAGATGTGGCACCTACGCTTAAAGACCATTGCCATTCAGTAGACCCTGAGTCAGATGATGTGCCTCTAGAACCAGAGTTTGTAATGAAAAAACATGAAGTGATAAAAAAGAAACTGAAATAAAAAATTTTGAAGCTCTAGGGAGAAAAAAACTAATAGCAAAACAAAGTAGAAAAATTAGAAATCCAAGTCCACAGGATTTTTAAAGAATACAGCAAGGCCCGAAAAGTTGTCAGAGAATGAGACGATGCCCTTAAGGAATTGAAGGAGCTGCGACAATAGCACAAGAGGTTGCGCATACAAGTGCAAGCTAAAGAAATAAAAAATATAGATTTAGCTCATGAGAATAAAGAGTTGAAAAAATAATATGCACAAATAGAATATGATTATGAATAAGTTCAGTAAGAAAATGAAATGCTTTCAGACTACATTTTGACCCTGACATTGAAGTTGAATAAACAAAGAGATCATGTTAAAACCCTCATAGAGAAGCACAGAGAATTATCCTATCAGGTGTGGTGCAGTAAAAGAGAAGGGTTGGGAAGACAAAGATACACAGAGCACCTCATAGCTCAAATAGGTAATGCAGTGATCAAGGCAGGTGAGATGGCAGAAGAGGCTAAGGCATTGAGAGCTTTGGTTACACTAGCAGGGAAGTATTGACAAAGATTGTTAAACTTCATTGAAGAGGCTAAAGACTAGTATCAACAAGTTAAGCATTTTTATAGAGGGACATTATTAGATTTAATATGAAACAGACTCATGTGGAATAAATGAAAGTTCACTTTTGTTGAATTTTTAAGGGGTAAATATTTTATTTTATTATTTTTTTCCATACATTGGCATCACATTCATTCATTATCATAGCATCATCATTGATCTTTAATTGTGGTACTAAGGTGTAAAAATAGCTACACACTCATACAATACTCAGGCTAAAGCCAAGAAGATGGAGTAAGACAATGCAAATCGTCTTGAAAGGATAAAAAAAAGCTTATGAGACACTTGAAAAAAAGTTGAGCAAAATTTTAAAAGCCCTTAAAATGGCAAACAGAAGAAAAGTAGTAGAAAAAGATACCTTACCTAAAGCTACTGAATCAAAATATCCTCTGGGTTTCGATCCATAACAGACTCAAAATGCCACAATCTTTCAACCTCAATGATGACTTTTCCAAAGTACAACTACCTGGGAATGACTTATACACCCGATCATGAGAATGTCCAAAGTTATGACAATTCTATTTTTGTCGAAAAAGTAGCTGAGCCCATTCAACTTCTTACTTTAAATGAGGCAAAGGAGAAAGAAAAGCCGTAGGCAGTTGCGCTTTTAGAAAATTTTAAGACTGATTAGGTAATGAACAGGCTCAAAAAAAAATTATGAGCTATGAAAGAAATTGATTTCTATGGATCCATAGATGCAGTGAGGCTTTACCTAGTACCAAATGTGGTGATGCCGTCCAAATTCAAAATACCAAAATTTGAAAAGTATAATGATACTAAATGCCCTATCACACATATCACAATATATTGTCGCAAGATGGTGGCACATGCTAGTAATGAAAAGCTACTCATGCACATCTTTTAAGATAGTTTAACTAGGTCTACAACAAGGTGGTATATTTAGTTAGATGGGACCTACATAAAAACATGAAAAGATTTGACTCGATCTTTTATTAATTAGTACTGCTACATCATTGATATGGCCTCTGATGACCTTTTTTTACAAGGAATGAAAAAAAAAGCATCCAAATCTTTCAAACAATATGCCTAGAGGTGGCGAGATGTAGCTGCTTAGGTATAACCTCCATTGATAAAAAAAAAAACTACAGTGTTATTTTTGAGTACTTTAAAGTCACTATACTATAAAGAATGATAGGAAATGCAACTAAAAATTTTATTGATATGGTGATTTTGAGAGGTTCATTAAAAATGTCATAAAAAATAGTAAACTTAAAGAGGGGAGCCTTTTAAAAAAGCAACTAAGAAAAAAGAAAATGAGGCTCAAGTTAAGAGTCATGAAGGACAACAATTCAGAAGCTACTCTTGACCAATCTATCCCACATACCATCACACAGTAAGTCATGCTTCTACCTACCAATTGACTATTCAATTTTTTCATCCATCATCACCAAGGTTTTCTGCTCCCTTAACTAATACAACAAGTAGTGTTCGAAAACCATGAATCAAGAAAAGACCTATATTTGACCCTATCCCTATAAGTTACACTAAATTATATCAAGAACTTTACAAGAACCACCTAATTACTCCCATCCCTACTAAACGGCTTGAACCTTCTTACCCTAAATGGTATGATTCTAATGCCTACTATGACTATCATTTTAGAGTAACGGGATACTCTATTGAGAATTAAGTCCCCTTCAAGCATAGGGTGCAAAGTCTAATAAAAAAAAGGTTGATAAGCTTCAATGCCAGCAAGAATTCAGTACCCAATGTCAGTGGGAATCCCTTACCTAGTCATACAATCAATGCTTTGGATGAAGGCAAAAAATATGTGAAAAAAAGGGTAAAAAAAGCTTAAAATGTCATTTAACTAGTTGTACGATACCCTATATGAAGTTAGGTTGATACAACTAGTAGCTTTATACACTTATGTGAGAAGGTGCATCCTTAACCAAAGATGTAAATATCATACTAAAGCTCCGAGGTATTTTATTAAAAAATATTGACAGTTTCACCAAGAGGTGTAAAAGCTAATAGACTCTTATCAGATAGAGTTATATGAGGAGTTAGAAGCTTTGAAAGACATCAAAGTGGTAATGACAAACATGTGGGTGCCAAAATCTATCATCATATGTTGTAAGGAAAAGCCACAATCAGTTGAGAATAAATTTGTTCCTAAACCAATAGCTGTCAAAATCTCACGTCCATTTCTCTACAAAGATGAAAAAGCAATGCCTTGGAGATATGAGTGTGAGGTAACGACTCAAGGACAGCAAAAAGATATGCCAAAATCAAATCTGAAACTACCAATATAACAGGTGTAAAAGGCATAACTAGAAGTGAAATATGTTATACTTTGAAAACTTTAGAGAAAACAGAAAAAAGAAAAGAGAAACAGATTGAACCAAAGATTTTAGAGAAAGATACCTTGAGGTCTGTACTTGAAAAAGAGGCCTGTGAGTTTTTTAAGTTAGTCAAACATAATGAATACTCTTGGTAAAGTAACTTAACAAGATGCCAGCCAGAATCTCTTTGCTATCATTACTCTTGAATTTAAAACTCTATCGTAATGCCTTATTAAAGATATTGAATCAGGCTTATGTAGCTTATAACATGTCCATAGAGTATGTAATCACTTAGTAGGGAACCTAATGGTGCCACATCACATTTTTTTTAGTGATGATAAGATTTTGCCTTAAGGTAGAAAGAGCACCAAAGTATTGTACATCACCGTTAAATGTAAAAGCTATATAGTAGCTAAGGTCCTTATTGATAATGGATAAGCTATTAATGTCATGCCTGTGTCCACTTTAGCCAAGCTGCCCTTTGATATGTCTCATATCCAAAATAGTCAATAGTGGTCTAAGCATTTGATGAAACTAGATGAGAAGTCTTGAAGGATGTTAAATTGCCCATACAGATTGGGTCATACATCTTTAACATAAAATTTTAGGTCGTGGATATCTTCTCATCATGTAATTGCTTATTAAGAAGGTTATGAATCCATAAGGTAGGCACTATCCCTTCTTTATTGCATCAAAAAATTAAATTTAATAAAGATAATTGGTGATTATGGCTGGCAAATAAGATCTATTGTGACCCAACCCATAAATGCCTCATATGTGAAAGTAGTAAAAGAATCATTAAAATGTTCTTACCGATCTTTTGAACCTGTTAATGCAATAGGTGAAGGACTTAAATTCAATTGAATTGTGATCAATCAGATGATTAACAAAGGTTGAAATATTAAGTTTGGCTTGGGCAAAAGCCTTTAAGAGATAAGAGACCTTCCTAAGATTAAGGATTACAATTATAGATCAAGATTGGGTTATGAGATAGAAGAAATACAAAACAACTATAAAAAAGCAAAAAATGGATCGATGGTTGTTCCCCATTTAAATGAGACTTTTATTCCTAGAGGATACATGCACCCAAGAGCTGAGGCAGATGCAAGAAAGGAATTAAGATGGGAGGAAGCTTTTGCTAAGTTATCTATTCATATAGTGGATAACAAAAGTCAAAGTGATGAAGTTTTGGTTTACTCATGCCCACCTGTGAATTAAAGAATTGAAGGGTCATCCAGATGTCTATTATTTTTAATTTTTCTTCAATATAATCACATATTCTAATTGCTTATGCCCAAAAGCATTAGGATGAACTCTTATGTTTGGGCCTTTTATTTTTCATTATTTCAATAAAAGTAAAAGCATGCATTTTGTCCATTTCTTCTATTCCATTCATTATCCCATCAAATTTTCTTGCCAATATTTTCTACTTCATTAACTTTTAGGTCCTTAAATGAATGTGAAAGTAATCATAAAATGATCTAGGGTTTAATTTTAAAAATTTGATTAATACCGGTAAACTTGGTACTGAAGAAGACTTTAAGAACTACACTTTGTCTCCATATTTAATGAGGCTAATTGAGTAGGAAGATAAGTCCATTGAGCCTCATCAAGAAGTTGTTGAACTGATCAATTTGGGTGATGTTGAAAACAAAAAAGAAGTCAAGATTGGTACTTCATTTTTAGCAATTGATCCGCAGCGATTAGAGGATTTACTTTAGGAGTTTGTGAATGTGTTTGCATGGTTCTACCAAGATATACTCAGGCTCAGTACTGAAATAGTAGAGCATAGGCTACTTTTGAAGCCGAAATGTAAGTTGATCCAGCAAAAGTTGAGAAGAATAAAGCCAGAGATATTGTTAAAAATCAAAGAGGAATTAAATAAGCAATTTGATGCAGGCCTTTTTGCAAGTGACTAAATATCCTGAATGGGTGGCTAATATAGTACCTATCCCCAAGAAAGATGAAAAGGTACGAATGTGTGTGGATGATTGAGATCTTAATAGAACTAGTCTGAAGGATAATTTTCTTTTGCCTCACATAGATACACTAGTGGACAATACAGCCTGATATTCAGTATTCTCTTTTATGGATGGATTCTCTGATTATAATTAGATAAGGATGGCCCGAGATGATATGAAAAAGACTATATTTTTCACTATGTGAAAAACTTTTTGCAAGGTCATGCCTTTGGACTGAAGAACGCTAGGGTAACCTATCAAAGGGCTATGGTAACACTCTTCATGATATGATCCATAAAGAGATTGAAGTATATGTAGATGACATGATTGTTAAATCCTGAAAATGAGAGGATCATGTAGTCAATCTCAAAAAATTATTTGAGAGGTTAAAAAAGTTTTAGCTCAAACTAATCCAACCAAATGTACATTCGGAGCCAGGTCAAAAAGCTATTGGGATTTATAGTTAGTGAAAGAGGAATAGAAGTTGACCCGATAAAATTTAGGTCATTCAGAATTTATCCCCTCAAGCACACAAAAAGAGGTTTGAGGTTTCTTGGGCAGATTCAACTGTATTTCTCGATTCATTTCTTAACTTACTTTTAAATGTGATCCCATTTTCAAACTCCTTTCAAAAAAATAATTTCAGTGAGTGGAATGAAGAATGTCAAGAAACTTTTGATATGGTTAAATAATACTTATCAAATCTTCCAATATTAGCAACATCTGTTCCAAAAAAACCACTTATTATATACATAGTGATACATGAGAAATCAATGGGATGTGTGCTCAGTTAACAAGATGAATTCGATAAGAAAGAGAGAGCTATTTATTACCTAAGCAAGAAATTCACAGAGTATGAGTCTAAGTATTCATCACTAGAGAAAATGTGTTGCGCTTTGGTTTAGACAGCTAAGAGACTCAGGTAATACATGCTCTACCATACGACTTGGCTCATAGCTAAATTGGATCCCATCAAATACATGTTCAAAAAGCTATCACTATAAAAAAGAATTATAAAATGACAAATGATGCTCTCAGAATATGACATAGTATATGTAAGCCAAAAAGTAATCAAAAAAATATCATTGCTAAATTTTTGGTAGATAGAGTGCTGAAGATTATGAACCTATGAAGCTTGATTTTTAAATGAAAAATTAATGGTCATCTTAGGGATAGAAAAAGATAATGGCGAGGAAGAGATATGGAGAATGTATTTCAATGGGGCTGCCAATACCATGGGGCATGGGATTGTAGCAGTTTTAATATGTCTAACAGAACATTACTATCCTATTACAGTAAGATTAAACTTTAACTACACCAATAATGTAGCTGAATATGAGGCTTGTGTTATGAGACTGCATGCTACTTTAGACAGAAAAATTAAAGCGTTAAAGGTGTTTGAGGATTCATCTCTAGTCATTTATTAACTAAAAGGTGAATGGAGACAAGGGATTCAAAACTCATCCTTTACCACAAATACATCTTAGAGCTGTGCAAACAATTCAAGGTAATCCAGTTTGAACACTTGTCTCGTGAAAAAAATTAGATTATAGATGTCTTGGCTACCTTAGCTGCAATGGTACGATTGATGATACTAGTAAAATTCAGCATATCAAACTAGATATCAAGGACACGCTAGTGCATTGTGCCAATTTGAAGGAGGAAAAAGATGGCAATCCCTTATATCATGACATTATACAATATCTAAAAAGTTAGTAATACCCAAATCAAATAACAAAAAATGATAAGAGAGTCCTGAAAAGATTGACTATAAGATTCTTTTTAGATGGAGAAGTTTTGTATAAGAAAAGTAGAGATCAAGTGTTACTATAATAAGTAAGTGCCTCTGAGGCTAAAAAGATTATAGGGGAAGTCCATGATGGCTTATATGGTGCACATACAAATGAACACATAATGGCTAGATAGATTATGCGAGCCATATATTATTGGCTAATAGTGAAAAAAAATTGCATTGAATATGCTAAAAAATGTCATAGATGCTAGATTTATGCTGGTAAGATTCATGCTCTGCCTAGTGCTCTACATATTATGGCACCACATTGGCCATTTTCTATATGAGGAATGGATGTTTTGGTCCCATTATCTTAAAAGCTTCGAATGGGAATAGAGTCATTTTTATTATGATTGATTACTTCACTAAATAGGTCAAAGCCATTTCTTTCACAATTGTGACTAGATCAGTAGTCTGTAAATTCATCAAAAGAGAGATAATTTATAGATATGGGCTCCCATAAAGAATCATCTCAAACAATGCAAAGAATTTGAATAGCAAGATGATGTAAGAAGTATGTATTCAGTTTAAAATCAAACATCACAATTCAGCTCCATATCATCTAAAAATGAATGAGACAGTAGAAGCTACAAATAAAAACATCAAAAAGATTCTGAAAAAGATGATTGACATATACAAAAACTAGCACGAAAAATTATCTTTTGCTCTACATACATATTAAACCTCCGTGCGCACTTCTATTGGGGTAACTTATTTTTTTTTTTAGTTTATAGAATGAAAGTTGTATTGCCAACAAAAGTAGAGATCCCATCCTTAAAAGTCCTAAGAAAAGTGAGATTAGAAGAAGCTGAATGGGTTTAAGAGTGCTATGAACAATTAAACTTCATTGAAGAAAAAAGATTAACGCACTCTGTCATGGTCAATTGTACCAAAAAAGAATGATGAGAGCTCATGACAAAAAGGTTTGACCTTGTCAATTTCAAAAAAGAGAGTTGGTATTGAAAAGAATTCTTCCAAGTCAATATGATGATAGGAAAAAATGGACTCTGAATTGGGAATGATCATATGTTGTAAACAGAGCTTTTTCAAGAGAAACCTTAATCTTGTCAAAAATGGATGGAGATAAACTTTCTAATCCTATTAATTCTGATGCTATGAAGAAGTACTTTGCTTGACCTAAAAAAAAAAGAGTTCAAGTTGAAAATTCGAAAGGACGGTTTGGACCAAATAAAAAATATAAAAAAAAATTCAATTTGAAAACCTGAAAGGGCGGCTTGGATCTAAAGAAAAGTTTGAGTTGAAAACTTGAAAGGTAGCTTGAATTGAACGAAAGCAAACTCAAATGAATAGAATATAGCATCGCTTGAAAGGCATACTAGAGACAGTGAATTTCAAAAAGCTCTAAGGTGTCGAGGTATCATATTTTGGTTGAGTTTTGTAAAAAACTCAAGATTTGTTGTCATGGTTATCTGATCATTTGTCTTGGGGTATTGCTATCCCAAATAGTCATTCTTGTACACTTTTTTTTTATTTTTATACCATAATTTGTAATTTATTGCTTATCCAAATAAATGAAAGCCATCTTATTGTTCTCTCTTAATTTTATACATTTGTCCTTTCTCTTTATACCTTGCCATGAATAAAGGAAATGCATAACTTGCATCTCATATTTTTAAATTGAGATAATAATCAATAATTGAACAAAGTCATAAGAAGTTGTGTGTTACTTTGAAATATTAAAGGAGACAAAGACCAAAGATGAATTCCTTCAAATAAGAAAAAACTGACTTTCGTAGCTTTTCTTGGGATGAAGATAAATTTTTAGGTAATGAAAGATGGTTTCTTTGCCAAAAGTGTGCATAAATGAGAATGCAAAAGCTTTAGTAGCATAATTAATGTTTCATTTGCATCCTAGATAGGGCATACACTTACATTATTCACTTACTTGATCTTGGCTCAGTCTAGATCATTTCTTATGACTCATGGTTTTGTCCCAGTCATTTATTTTCGACCTCGACTCAATCTTGGTCGTTTCATTTTTTACCCGTGATTTCATCCCGATCACCTGATCTTGGCTTAGTCCAAATCATTTTTTATGACTCGTGTTTTATCTTGATCATTTATTTTTATCTCAACTCGGTCTTGATCGCTTCATTTTTTACTAGTGGTTTCGTCCTGATCACCTAGCTCTTGGGTCAATCTAGATCATTTTTTATGACTCATGATTTTGTCTCAGTCATTTATTTTCGACCTCGACTCTATCCTAGTCGTTTTATTTTGACTCGTGATTTCATCCTAGTCACCTGATCTTGGCTCAATCTAGATCATTTTTCATATTCATGGATCATTCTTGATTTGACTCGAATAGAGTGGGTGTCTAGGTCTTTGCAACATCTCTGTCTAATAGAAATGTGCAAAAAGGAGCAGCTGTAGACACCCATTTATGTTCGAGCCTAATTGGATTGATTTCTTTGTTATTAGTATTTTTGTTATTATTATAGTATATATTATAATATAATATTATGGTATACTATTATTTTTTTCTTTTCTTTCTTTTCTTCTTTCTATTTTGCTCCAATCTACATGTAAACAAGAAAGATGGAATCAGGATCAGAATCTCACATAGTCAAAGTTTTTAATGCAAAATCTATCAATAGATTGCTAAAATTTTGGACTAAAAATTACACTAGACAAAACTCAATCCCAGGACTCAAGCTGAGATTGATTATGTCCATTTCCTAAAATTAGTTCTAGAGTTGCTTATAAATTGAACTAGCTCTACAAAGTATGAACAAAGACAAAATTTTGAGAGAAAAAGGGTCTGAAAAAATTTTGGCAGTATAAATTTCTAGAATTTTGGTATTGGGATTTGGGGTTCAATTTGCAATTTTGGGCTTGAATTTAGGCTTCTAAAGTTAGGTTTAAGGTTTTAGAAGGTTTCAGGAGAGATTTGGAGCTTTCTGGGAAGGTTTGAGGTTTTCTGGGCCTTTTCTAGGTTTTTTTGTATTTTTTTTTAATTTTTTTGTTTGGGAAAAATATTTGAATTTTTCGATGAAATTTTTCGACGACATTGAATTTTTTGGCGGGATTCTGATGGCTTTTTCAAAAATTGACAAATTTTCCAGTTTTTAGTTGAATTTTTTGATGACTTTTCCAGAAACTGACACCTTACTCAATTTTTTATTAAAGTTTTCGGTGTTGTTCTTGGCTGGATTTTAGAGAGAAAGCAGAGAGAAATCGACTAGAAAGGTAGGGGAAGAGGCTTTTGAAGCAGAAAGGCATCGAATATGACTTATATATTGTCTCAACATGATGTCGTTTTGGGCGACTAAAGATCCACGTGAACCCAAGTCAGGATCCCGTGTCAACCTACTTCAACCATCCTGAATCGCAAGGTTTCCTTTTTCTTTTTTCTTTTTTCATTTTTATATTTTTAGATTTTATTTTTTTTAATTTTTTCTTATTTTTTAGTTTATAATTTTATTGGTTTTCATTTTTTATTCAATATTAAATACTAATAAATCTTTTCTTTTGGGAAAAATAGAAAATGTTGAATAAAAAAATATTTTCAAAAAATATATTGTTATAAAAAAAAAAAAGAAACCTTTTCAATAAAAAATAATAATAAAATCTTTTTAAATAAAAATCTTTCAAGATAAATTCATAAATTCTACCAAACTATTAGGAAATTTTCATGGATTTAATGTTTAAAATGGAATTCATCAAACTATTAAGAAATTTCAAAAATCAATTTTCAAAAAAAATAAAAAATAAAAAGAAATAATTTTTATTCTCTAAACCATTGAAAGATTGCTTCATAAATTAAGTCCTATCAAACTATTAGGAGACTTAATGAAATTCTTAAAAATTTTTACAAATTTTTTTGTAATAAAATCTCACCAAACTATTGAGAGATCTACTTCAAAGTAAGTCCTACCAAACTATTAGAAGATTTTACTGATTTTTTTGAATAAAATATTATAATAAATCCGACAACGAAGCTTTTTCAGAGTGGGACACTAGTCTTCATGAATACTATTGAAGTAAAAAAATTATCTTAAATTGCTACCAAACTATTGGGATAATTTTAAGACTAAGTTTAAATATTAAATAATTTGGTAAATTATAAATACCAAGGCTTAGATAATTCGAAATCAAACTGGTACCATCCTCTGGATGGGCATTGTAGGGGTACTATAACCTTTTTCACGCGTAACCGTACTCTCGAACCTAAACTCTGATTTTATAGATCAAAATTTATTTCAGGTGACCAATCACACCTAAACAAAAAAGATTGGTGGTGACTCTTTTTAATCCATGTCTAGCGGTAAGTCTATGGATCTATATGTTATGATAATATTAAAAATAATATTTTCATTCAAAATATTAAAATTTATTAAAATTACATGAATTTAATAATTACATTTAATGAAAAAATGTTTCTATAAGACTAGGAAAAAAATGAAGAAATTTAACATGAGAAGACCTATTCATGAGACACAAATAAAGTTAGCAATGCACATAATAAGAAAATGCTTTCAGCTCACGTTAGTTGGACTTATTTGAGTAAAGGATTTTCTCGCTAAATTAACAACTTTCTCATTTAATTATCAATTTTCTTACACTAATCATCAATTTTCTTGCGTTTTCTTTTGCTTTCTTTCATTATTGTACATATTCTTTGATTATCTAATTTGATTGATCTAGAAAGACCAAGTTCTAAAAGAATGGATTTAAGAAAGTTATCTTCTGACAAATCTTCGCATACATAAGATGGCAGAAAAGAAGAAAGGATTATTGCTAACATGGAGGGAAAATGTGCAAAAGACTAAACTAGATTGAAGGAACTTGTTTGTGGCATCAACAGTCCAATCTTTGCAATTTTTTCCACCACAAAAAGAGAATGGAAAGGTGTTAGTCAAACTTGCAAATAAGGTGTTTGAAGAAGGAGCCCATCAATGGCAGAACTTGTTGGTGGCACAATTTATAAGTAGGGTCCCTAATTTTAGCCAGTTTCAATGACTTGTTATCATAACGTATAGATCCATAGACTTATAACTAGACTTAACAAAAAGAGTCACCACCAATCTTTTATTAAGGTGTAATTAGCCACCTAATGAATTTATCCTTTTAGGGAGCTCCTAAACTTGATTAAGGGTCCCTAAAAGAATAAGTTTTTGTTTACTAATCAAAATAGGATTTAAAAGTTTAATTACATATGAAGAAGGTTATAGCACCTCCACAAGTCCATCCAAATGATGGTACCATTTTATTTTAAATTATCCTAAGATTTTGATTCTAATTATCTTAAATTTAATATTAAAAATAATTCTTAAGATTTCTTCATCAATCTGATAGAATTCTTAAAAATACTTCCACTTTTCAAGAGTATTCAAATTTCGATTTATTTCCTTGAAGAGCTCCATCGTCGAAAAAGCATAATCAAAATTTTTATACAAAATATATCTAATTCTTCCACCATTTAGGCCAAAATTAAAAATATTTTCTCACCTAAAAATATCTTAGATAATCATCCATTTATGATTATTAAGAATGTCATCGTTAGAATCTTATTTTTTACAATTTTAATTTATTAAATTTGTATTTGTTATCATTATTTTTAAAATTAAAAATAAATATTAATTATTGTTTATTAAAATTTTATCTAAATTCTCCTCCATTTAGGTCAAATCTAGAAAAATTTTCTCACCTAAAAATTTATAGAAATTAACCATTTGTAATTTCAAAAAATTTTATCATCGGATAATCATTACTTATTTTCCAAATTCTATGAAAGTTTTATTTTTATAATTTTTTTCTAATTTTCTTAAAATTTAATCATGTAGAATATAAATAAATAAAATAATAACATGAAACCAAAATAAATAAATAAAACCAAAATAAAAAAAATTGAAATAAAGAAATGACTCGGTTGGATCTATAGTGCGTGGCTCTGTTTAACTGCAAAAAAGAAACCCAATTAGGATAGCTCGGCTACTGGCTCAGCTTCAACTAGAACCAAGGATGTTGGGAGCAGGTAGCCTAATAAGTTTATAGGTCATAGCGCTGGATCAAATTAACCCTAATGAAAACACGCGGATCCTTAAACCTTTTTAATTCTTAAAATGATGCCATTTTAGTTGGCTATAAAAGCCAAAGTTTAGCCTTTTTTGGTTCAAACTTCACCTCTGTTCTTTTTCTTTTTTTTTTTACTTTATTTCTCTCTAGAAATAGATGAACTCCGATTGAATATGCCTTGGATTCTAAAAATAACATCAAAAATTGAAAAATCTTGTCGAAAAGTCATCGGAATCTATGTATTGTCATAAAAAAATTCAACAAATTTTCAAAATTTTCCTATAAACTTAAAAAACTCTTCCAAAATCACTAATTGGGTAAGAATTCCCGAACCATATAGATCAAACTCTTTTGAAACTAAAACAAAACCTCTGCCATAAATTTTTCTAAAAAATTTGGACTTGATTGCTTTCTCTATTTTGGCCTTTGATTTTTTGTGTGTCCTTCTGCAGATGATTAATATGTTTATTTATAGGTGAGAATTTTAGTCCAAACAGTACTTCAACTCAAATTAAACTCTTGATCAAGTCTATCTGATAGTTGGAATATGACTGAATTTTATTTAAAAAAAAAACTTTTATCCAACCAAACAATCATTCTTCAACTAAGTCTATGTCATTATTTATTTTTTTACTAAAAAATAAATAAGTAATAAATAAAATAAAATAAATTTTAAACCTCAGACAAAATAGGGTGTTTACAGCTGTCCCTCTTTGCAAATTTCTATAAAATAAAAATTGTGCAAAGATATAGACATCCATTATGTCCGAATGTGGCTTAACAACAATTACAAAATCTTAAAACTTCAAAGATTCACAATTTTTCCATTACAAAAGCCTCTTTCAAAAGGCTCCATCTTTTTTAAAATTCCAAATGTTTTCTTCATAAAACATTTTTTCATTCAAAGATTCATAATCTTATCTTAAAAAGTTCAAAATTTCTTATCATGAAAATTCTCAATCTTTCATCAAAGTCAAAATTTTGTATATAAAGAATGTCATGATAATAATGACGCAAATGGTTAATTAACGATACAAATGCAATAATCTAGATTCTCACAATAATGCATATGCCATACTCTAAACCATGATTCAAATATTCACTGTATGATGCAAATGCATGGCCAAACCAAAGTTTCAAATATTCACGAAGTTATATACATGTATTGTGTAAACAATAATGCAAACACAATGCATGGAATATAGATGTCACTAACATTAATGTCATGAACTTCTAATTAATTATGGTAATATGATTCTCAAAACTCCACCATCTCATATTTTCATTTTTAGCTTCTCAGTATAAACAATTTCAGAACAAATTCTATCCATTGATTCACATTATTTTCATAATATGATCACAACTCACAGGTTATGTCATCAATCCATCACTATATTCATCACTTGATCATAGCATGTGTCCTTTCAAATCATCTTTTTAGGCTTCTTCCACCTTTTCATTTCTTTTTTGCTCCCGATTTTTAGATTTCTTTACAAAACAATGCATGAATCTTTTATGAGCATTATCGTTCATTCATTATCATTTTAAATCATGACAAATATAATGCAATCATATATTTTTTAATTTATTTTAAGGATGCAAAAATAGAAGAGTACAAAATAAATTGGAAAAAAAGATAATCAATATAAGAATGAGTTTGGTATAAAAATAAATACACAAAGGAACAAATTTAAAGCATATCACTAGGGATGATATTTGAATGGTACAATAATGTCCAAACAATGAATATTCAAACAATTCTTAACATCAATCCAAAATTTTTTTCAAAGACTCATTTCATTGACTTTCAAATCATTTTTTTTAGCTCTTTTACTTTGCCTCAGCTTTAGAAGATCTTCAAATAACATTAATATTTTATATATTGAACTATCATATATCTCTCAGCTTAGATATTTTTCTACCAAAATCGCCTTTAAGTATTCATTTTCTTTTCTTTAACATTTTTTTTATTTTTTTATTTTGTTTCACATTTCTTATTTTTCATCTTTTCTCTTCTTTCATTTTTTTTCATTTTTTCACTTTTTTCACTTTTTTCACTTTTTTCACTTTTTTCATTTTTCATTTTTTTATTTTTTCTTTTTTTATCTAGTATTAATATCTCCGACATATTAATCTCTAAAACACAAGAACATAGCACGATTCCCTTGCTCCATCATAAGCATGTCTTAATCCAATATATGATCATTCAATTTAAGCATTCACATTTGATCAAAATGGACTTTTAAGAATTATAATGTAGGCTATGATAAGGGGTCATGAAAGAAATGGATAAAATAGACTTAAAACATATGTTTAAAAGAGTTCAAACCAAAGGATTATTTTTAATTATGTGATGCAACTTGACACTTTGCCTCATTCCACATTATTTCACTACCTTTTTTTTTCATTCATCTTATTTCTGACAAAAAGATTCTCATTATTTTGCCCCAAATCATTTGTGGCATTCATTTTTCTTTTTTTTTTGTAAAGGGTTTTTTTTTTTACTCTTTATTTTTTAGGCTTTTGTAATCTTTCTTTGTTTTCCTTTTTCAAATAATTCTTTCCAAAATTTAACCCAGTATGAAGGGTGATCCTTGGTTGAGATTTTTTAGAAAAAAAAATCATAATAGGCACAAAGGGATTGCAATGATGGTTTTATGAATGGTAAAAAAAAGACGATCATTTTTTATCTCAAATATGAATATTTTCTTTGAAAATTATTTATTGAACAGAGATAAACTCATGGATTATTATAAAAGATTGCATATCTTCAAGACATATCTACTTTATATCTGCTCATAATTACTTTTTTTACTCAAATAGTCTTCATAGATCAATATGAATGAGTTTCCAAAATTAAATCCTAGAATTATTATTTTTATTATCTAAACATTCATCATTTAAAATTTAAGAATGGGAATAAAAGGACATGAAAAAAAAAAAGCATGGAATAATGGTTTGGATGAAAGAAAAAATGTAATGAAATGCATAAACTTGCTTTTATTGAAATGATAAAAAAAAAAATTTTATTATATAAAAAAAATCCTAACATTATTCTAAAAGAAATCTAAAAAATGATAAGCAACATCCAACCAGTTTAACATCCTTGTCATTCCAAAATTATGTCTTCGTCGGATTAAAGAAGGGTTTTTATTAAGATCCGACCCCTTAATTCATCAAAGCTTACCAAGCCTTTTTGAATCAAAATTTGCATCTTGTGTTTGAAAACAAGGCAAGTTTCAATAAAATTGACCCACGTTTTTGTTATGGTAATCGTATGTGACATTAGTATCGTACCATTTAGGATATGGTGGCTTAAATAGTTATAGAATAACTAGAGATACCAAGTTCGTTCTTGACTAGTTCTGATAATATCTTAGTGTAAGTCATAGGGATAAAATCAATATGGGCTTTTTCTTGGTTATTTTGAGATCTTTTCAAACCACTTACTTGATTTTTAGCCTTTGAAGCTGATATAATGATATGACTAAACCCATATGCAGATATTTGAAAGGTTGGTTAATAGATTGGTGAGTAATCTGGTTATGGAATAGGTTGGTAAGGGGCTTGCACAATACCATTAACTATGGGGTGGTAAACAGAATGAACAGGTGGTGGATATGGAGCATAGCTTTTGAATTGTTACCATCGAAATTCACAACTTGGGCTTTGAATTTTTCTTTTTGGGTATCCCACTTTTTTGAACTAGCTCGTTTTCTTTAAGCTTGTCACTTTTTATATGTATTGTTAATAATTTCTCCTGAAATCACCATATCAGCGAAGTTCTTGATGGCATTTTTTATCATTTTCCCATAGTAGGGTGCCTTCAAAGTATTGACGAACAATATCATGGTATTTTTTTAGTCAGAGGTGATTAGACTTGAGCAGCCATATCTCTCTACCTTTGGGCATATTCTTTGAAAGATTTTGTGACCTTCTTCTCCATGCTTTTATGAAGAAAAACTGTTTGAAGCCAAGTCTATGATATACCGATATTGGATAATGAATGCTTTTGTCAATTCCTTCTACGAGGTAATGTGAGTTATATTCAATTGGGCGTATCATCTAGCAATAGAACAAATAAGGCTTTCTTGAAACACTTGCATCAATAATTTCTTATTACTTGTGTAAATAGTTTTTTTTTTTTACAGTACATAGTAACATGAGATATCAAACATTTTATATCATCGTATTTTTCAAACTTTGAGACCTTGAATTTTGGTGGAATCACTATATATGAAACTAAGCAAAGGTCGACTGCATCCACTGAGTCATAAAAATCCATCCCCAACTGCTTGCAATCTTCATCCAATAAGTTCATCTTTTGTTCAACTTTTGAGCCCTCTATAGTCTCAACCACCTTCGCCTTAACTTTTTTTTCTTTTTAGATCATCTAAGTTGGAGGCTTGTACTGATTTTTTTATCTTTTTCATAAACACAAGATTGACATAACTCTGAAAATACCCTAAGTTTACGCAAAAGACATTCTAGGGTAGGTATATCTTGTCGGGGATGAGAATTGCTACGAAGGAATGCCTTAGGTAAACTAAGCCTGATATGGACTATAACCATAAAGATAAAAAGGATTAACAATATACTATGATGGATGGTCTTGTTGGTTAATATCTTTTTCTACACTCTTTCCCTTATTCAATTTATTCAAGGCTTCTAAATCTTACTCAACTCCCCTTCAAGCTTCTTTTAGGCTTTTTCTATCTTCTCAAGATAATAGCATTATCCTGTTTCATTTGTCTAGCTCTAGCTCTGGTGTTGTATTAATGGTGAATGGGTTGAACTAGATTATTAAATAGTGAAGACATCTTTGAACCTTGTATACCTTTATTAGTATGCTAATGTTATTAATCTAACATTTTTTAAGAATCCTATATGCATAAATGAATGAATGCAGAAACAATGTATGAATGCATGTACTAACGTGTCACATTATGATGCATGAATGAATATATATGTTAGTGATGCTAGAATAAGAATACAACATACAACAACTTAATCAATAAAGATCAAATAACATTTGTCAGGAAGATGATATGAATGAAGCTTAAAAGGTCTATGCATATGTCCTAATTAGCGTTACATTCTAGTGATGGGTAGATATAGCTCTAACCAAAGGTTGGCTTATTATGCTTTACTACATGTAGTTTAGGTTAAATCTAAAGCTTCTCAAATTGTTCTCACATTATTATCCATTACAAACTAGTAAGACACTCCAATCATCGACCATCATAGGCTACAAACAAAAGAATTCAAACAAAAAAAGTGATTAAGAGGATAAAAGGTTGGAAGTTGAAATGGCTTGTTTGCTAGAAACTAGAGTAAAGCAAAATAATATACAGCAAGTGGTAAGTACTTATTTTACAGGATGGCCCAATTTTCATGATTACTTATTTGCCAATAATGGTAGGATTTGGTTGATGTGGAAGTTTGAACTAAAATTGAACTTGTGGAAGCAATAGATCAAAGCATAATGTGTAGTGTACTACATGGTACTCAAAAGGTTTATCTTTCAACTATATATGGAAATAATAATAAGGGTGAAAAAAAGATGTTTTGGGCACACTTACTTTCGCTATAAAGTAGGATAACTAGTTGGCCATGGATCTTGGTTAGTGATTTTAATATTGTAGCTCATCCTACAAAAAGCTCAAATTATAATGGTTTCCAAGTAGCTAGATCAAGTGTAATTGACTTTCAGGAACACTTGAATAAACTAGCTATCATAGATCGTCCTTTCACAGGACCCTTATTCACATAAAGTAATCATACTATTTTTAGGAAACTTGATAGAGTTTTAATAAATGATTCTTGGTTTACTCAATTGTCAAATTCATAAGTGGAGTTTCTACCAACAGAAGTATCTGATCATTGCTTAGCCATGATCAATATAAATATGCTAAAGTAGTCCTCACCAAAGCCATTCAAGTTTTTCAATTTATAGACAAAGCACCAAGATTTTTTGAAGCTAATTTATCAATCCTAGAAGGCACCAGTAAATGGTAAGCTAATGGTCATTTTATACAAGAAGCTAAAATGGTTGAAGATAGTCCTAAATAACTTTAATTTTTTTTCAATATAGAGTTATTGAGAAAAAAGTCAAAGCAAAGACAGAGGAGTTAGCATCAATGCAAATAGCAAATTTAATCAATTCAGCTATAGTAAATGCTAAAAAATAAAAGGCACTTTCATTGGAACTATAAGAATTATTGACAGTAGAAGAAAGCTTATAGAGTCAAAAGTCCAAAATAAGGTAGATACAATAGGGGGTCAAAACATAAGGTTTTTTCATAAAACAGTGGCTATCAAACAAAAAAAAGTCCATAAAAGTACTATATGATAGTGCAGGCAATCAGTTAGAAACATTTACACAAATTATAAATGAGGCAGTGAAATTTTTTAAAAAGTTATTGGGTGCAGTTGACACAAAGGTGGAAAGATGTTCTTAAGAGATGCTGGCTAGCATACTTTAAGTCTCTCTAATTGAAGAGCAATAATCTATGTTATCACAAAATGTCATTGAAAAAGAAATACGTAAGGCCATATTATTGCAAAATAGTGAGAAAGCACTAGGGCCTAATGGGTACAATGCTCTTTTTTTAAAAAAACTACTTGGAGTGTAGTCGAAAAATATGTCATTATAGCTATAGCAAAAATTTTTCAAAGTGGTGAGTTGTTTTCTGTGTTTAACTCAACAACTATTGCTTTGGTGCCTAAAAGCCAATCTTCAACCAATATCTTAGAATTTAGACCAATATCATTTGGTTCAGTTATTTGTAAGGTCATCATTAAAACCCTTGCTAGTTGGATTCAGTAGGTGTTGCCACTTCTGATTAGCAATAGTTAAAATGCCTTTATCAAAAGAAGAAGTATAACCGACAATGTTTTAATGGCACAAGAGTTAGTAAAAGGACATGATAAAACCACCCTTTCATCTAGATGTGCTATAAAAATTGATCTAAAGAAAGCCTTTGACGTTATGAATTGGGCATTCTTGATATTAGTTCTAAAGATATTGGGGTTTTCTGAAAAGTATATTGGTTGGATAAAAAGTTGCCTTATTACACCAAAGTACTTGTTGTTTATTAATGGTGGCTTAGTTAGGTATTTTGAGGGAGCGAGAGAGTCATGCAAAGAGACCAATGTCTCTTACTTGTTTGTCATTATAATGAATTTGCTATCTAGACTTCTGGATTTTACTGCCACTCATGGTGTTTTCTCCTATCACTTAAAGTGTAAAAAGGCTAGATTGACACATTTAAGCTCATTGGTAACCTATTTATCTGCACAAAAGGGAATTTGAACTCAAATGTCGGCATCCAAAACATATTAAAACTGTGACACCTTTAATCCTACATTGAAAGAATGTATGGATATAATATGATATATATGTAGACATCCAAAGCTAAATCTGTGAGGCACCTTTTGTGTGATAAAACTATGAGACCTTCTAGTTAAAGCGAATAATACCTCACAGGTTAGGTATAGGTCTCCACAAATGGTATCAGAGCGGTCACCAATCGATAAAAACTAAGTGCTATATTGTGAGAGTCATTAAGTGCTACATAGTGAGGTCGTGAGAGTCACTAATTGCTATACAGTGGAGAGCTATCTCTAAAATCCTAACGTCTAGTGTGATCTTGATCTTATTGTTGGACTCAACTTGACCGAAACATCAAGCTTTAAAAGTGAAGAGATTGTGATGCCTCTAATCAATCCTATATTAGAAAAATGTATGAATATAGTATAATATATATGTAGAGATCTAAATTCAAATCTGTGAGGTACCTTTTGTATGATAAAACTGTGAGATTTTTGGATCAAAATGGATAATACCTGGCATGTTAGGTGTGGGTCTTCACATTTGAGGTATTATCCGCACCCAACCTGCGAGGTATTATCCATTTTGACTCTAAGGCCTTATGGTTTTATTCCACAAAAGGTGCCTCACAAGTTTAGGTTTTAGATCTTTACATATATATCATACCATATCCACACATTCTTCTAATGTGAGATTTATGAAGACTCGTACCTAACCTACAAAATATTATTTACTTTGTCTCGAAAGTCTCACGATTTTATCTCACAAAAAATGCTTCATAGGTATAGGTTTATATCTCTACATATATATTATACCATATCCACACATTCTTAAAATGTGAGATTGGGATCTTCACAAAAACTATTTTATTCATACTCTGGATTACAGTTGAATTGTGCAAAAAGTGAAATATTTTGCATAAGAGTAACAAGTGCTGAACTAGGAGAGATACAGAGGGTAATAGGGTTCAAGTTGGGAAAACTTCCTATTAGGTACCTTGCCACTGGTCGCCTATAGGCTCTCCAACAAAGATTATACACCATTAATTGAAAAAATTATAGTAAGAATGCAAAGTTAGATGATAAAGAACCTATCATATGTTGAGAGGCTACAACTAGTTAAGTCTATTATATTTAGCCTACATATTGGTGTAGGCACTTCATCCTACCTAAGCAAATAATCAAAGAGATCACATAGTTATGCTTAATATTTTTCTAGAAGGGCCAAACAGGCAAAACGAGAAGGGCTTGGGTAAGTTGGCACATCATCTATAGACTGAAGTTTGAAAAAGGGTTAGACTTAAAAGGACATAGAAAGTTGGAATCAAACTTGTATTCTTAGGCTTCTTTGGTCCATCTACACACAAACTAGATCTCTATGGATAGCATGGATAAGAAGCTTGGTGCTTAAAAGGCATCACATATGAGAGATCTTATTAAATTTTAAACTCGATGTAATAACACAATATAAAAATAATACGAATAAAAAATATAAAAATAATATAATTTAAAATTTTAAAAAATCATAAATAAATTTAATAAAATTAAAAAATTATATTATATATTTTTATATTAACACAGACTATAAATAAAAATTTTTATAAAATACGATATAAATAAAATATTTTATATGATACAGTGTCATAATTGTGAAATCTAGTTGAAATGTCATCAAATAGATGCACATGCGCTGACTTGAGGTCCAATCGGCAATAATCAATCATGCACGGAATTTGGCAATGACATAGGTAGTACTTCATTTGCTGCAGTGAAATTCTTAAACGCCTGTCGGGAACACAGTAACTTAAATTGTAAAATTTATTTGATTAAAAAATTTTAAAAATTCATTTTATAAAAATTATTTTATAAATATATTTAAATTTATATATACCATATTAAATCTTCACAAAATTTACAATATTAAATTAGAAGAATAAAAATAAAAACTTTTGTACAATAAAAACTAATATATCACAAAATAAAAGTAAATTAGATCATGATTTAAGGATTGAAAACAAATTATAAATATTAAAATTTAAACACAAACCTATATAAATATTTTTTTTTAAATAATTATATTAATAAATTAAATTACAAAATTCAATTTCTTATTCAATCTTAAAACTTTTATGAAAAATATTAGCAAATATGGATGTGAAAGAGAGCCAAAATCTTTGTACTTCAGAAGATCACATCCAATTATTTTAAATATAATTTTATTGTTATTTCATTTTAATGAAAAACTTCATGAAACTGAATCATACCCTGCCGTCTCAGCAGAAACAAGAGCCATATATAAAAAGCATCTAGAAATTCGTCTTCTAGAGCTATTACAATTTCTATCTATATATATAGAGAGACAGAGAGAGCCTAGTTGGCCTTTACGTACTATTAGCCTTTTTAACCTAGCTATATATAGCTACGATTATTGTCAAAATGATTCCATTCTTTTAATAGTACAAATCAATCATTTTATCATTCCATTCACTTAGTAATTTTTTTTTATAAAAAAAATGTAACTTAAAAAATTAAAAAATATATAAATATGGAAGATTGAAACTTAATTTTATGAGAATATATTTTTTTTATAAAAAATAAATGAACTCTTTGCATTAAACTTTGAATTCATAATGAAATTTAAATTTATTTGAGATATTACTTCAATATATTGTATTTTTTTCTTCTTCCAAAAAAATTGCTATAAAAATTTGTATTTGTCTTTGAAATCAAGTAGCAATCCAAACAATTTTAAAAGCAGTATCAAACTAAGAGAATAAGTGGAATTGAACGTTGGTTGATTTTTGGAAATGTAAAGGCATCTCATTGTCCTATGAAATTAGACCTAGCTAGCAAGCCATATGAAGGGGGAAGCTGTTTTTCTCATAATCTTTGGTTAGGCTAACTATTCTTTTTTACCGACATGTTTGCAGAGGAAAGGGTTGTACTCGAGAAATGTGATGGGACATTTGATATGGCTAGCATCTCCAATTATTAATGGATATTTGAAGTTCATGCATATAATATCCTACCTGAACTTATTATTGCGTTTATGACAGTTTTGGCATTTTTTTTAATAAAATTATCTATCGATTTTTTAAATCAATTAATATATTATTGAAAGAATTCGAAAGTATTTATAAATATAATATTTTTAAAAATTAAATTAATTTTTTAATCAAATAAATAATAAGATAAAAATTTTAAAAGTAGATTAAAAAATTTTTTCTAATAAACTTCTTTAATTATAAACCTATGCAATAATGTAAACTAATTTGACATGAATTTAGAAACATAATGGATTGAAGTTAATGTATATTATTCTAGCTTAGCTTAATTATTGGGTTTTCCTTTTGCAATTTTGACATTATAAGTAAGGCCGTAAATGAATCAAATATAAACGAATAAATATATACTTGTAATTTATTTGTTTATTTTTAGAGGTGTTCGGACTTAATTCATATTCGATAAGAAAATTATTTTGTTAATTAAAATTTGATTTATTTAAATGATAAAATATTCATGTTCAGTTTACATTCGGTTCAATTAAGTTAAATAAATTTATTCATGAACATTAAGTGAATATATTCATGAACATATAAAAACGAATATGTTCATAAATAATAAATAAATTATAACCAAATAAAATTAAACAAATATAAACAAATCCTAAACAAATATAAACAAATCCAAACACTATAAACGAACCTTAAAATATGATTAGGATAAAGGATAAAAATATAATGTTATTAGTATTATTATAAATGAATAGCAAACGAACAACAAACGAATAATAAACGAACGAATTTGAAATAAATTTTAAACGAATTTATCCACAAATATAAATAAATTGAATAAATTTTTGTTCGTGTTAAATTCGTTTAATAAACGAACATAAAAATACTATTCAAAATCATTTGTTAAGTTTTATAAACGAATATAAACGAATAAAAACTAAATATATTTATGAACAATTCATTGAAAATTCTATTCATTTATACTCTTAATTATAAGAATAAAATTTTGATATTAGAATTAAAATTTTACTACTTTATCAACAAATTACGCTATTATTAGTGGATATGCAATTTACATGGGTATGCATATAAGGGATAAATCAACTTAGATTGATAGAAAACGTGTTAATATGAAAGACTAATATTAATATAAAAATTAATAATTAAAATCTTGAGATTTAACCTAATTTATTCATATAAAAAATAATATTTAATAAATTTAAAATTCAAAAATTTTATACAATCTCTTTATTTAACCCAATCTTAGAAAAAAAATTAATAATTAGTTTAATTTCACCAAAAGAAACATGACTTAATAAAAGTGAGAATATCATCAGCAACCCCATGAGTAAAAATCCACAGATGGACTGGCCAAATAAAGCCTTTAACCAATCAAATTGCAAGGAATTGCCACGTCAGGAAAGAACTTGAACAATTAAAGCTTTTCAACCTGGCAATGCACCCCTTTCTACGTGCCATCAAATGCTGTGATCCTTCCGTACAGTGACGCCAACTTTCTCAATTTTACAATTTTTTTCCAAAAAAAATATAATAAATAAAATTTTGATAATTTTAATCATGAAAAAAAAGTGTGATACTCTAGAGAAAGAAGAGAGAGAGATCTGTTCATCAGTTTTGCTTTAATGTATGTGTTTTTTTTCTCTATTTTGATTTTCAAAGACATGTATGGATAATGCATGAACCAATTTTAGATTTAATCTTTTTTTCTTTATCTATATCCATGTTCTAATCTCTTCTTTCTTGTTTTAATTTCAAATTTTTTTTGTTATTTCTAGATTTTTGTATTCATTTTTATTGATATAGGTTAAGGGAAAAAAGTGAATTGAAAATTTTGTTGCTAGATTAATCTTTTGACATTTATGGGTTATAGTTATTAGATAAATTAAATTAAAAAAACAGTTTTTTGCAGATGGAAAATATGGGTGAAAATGGAGCAAATGGGAGTGATGATATCCAAGAGGATAACTATGAGGAACAATTCAACAATGGTGGTTTTGATAACATTGAGAATAGAGTTGAAGCAATGGAACAGTGAGTTCTTAATTTGAATTTAGAAGAGAAAAAAAAATCCCACTTCTTTTTCTTTTCTTTTTCATAGGAAATTAATCTTTTGTTTTGATTTTTTTTTTTTTTGCTAATAATTTTTTTTAAAGATATGGTTAGAGCCTAATTTCTTTTTTTTTTTTTGGTGATTTTGATAAGTTCTATGGAGCCCTTACCAGCAGCTTCTAGGGATGAAATTGAGGTTGATGATAACCAGCTAGGGTTAAATCATCCTCCTGAAATGAATCCAGAGGTAAATTTTCATATAGTTCATTATTCCAGGTGATATATCTATAATTTTCTCTTGAAATTATAACTTAAATATAGTTTGATTTGATTTGATTTCCTCAATAGTACAAATGAAACAATACAAAGAAACCCTAGATTTTCAATCCCATTTCATTATGATGAACAAGATAAATAAATGAGGAACAAGGTTATCATTTCTAAACATAATCCATGAAATTAAAAACCCTAATTTTTAAACTCCATTTCATGATGATGAAAACAAGTAAACGATAAATAAGGCCATTTTGCTCTAATTATCTTAATCACTTTCTTGTTTTTCATTGTTTTTAATGTGTCACTTTTTTTTGTGTGTGTGTGTTTGTGTCAAATTTAAATTCAGGAGGATAACGATGATATTTCGCAAAGTAATGAAGATGTTGGTTCCCCATCATTGTATAATCCTCAATCTCCAACAAATTCACCAGGTTCAGAATCATCCACAAATGTTAGAACAGATCATGTGCAGCGAGCAAGCGATCTTCTCATGGCAGTCTCGGTTGGTGCTGAACTAAACAAGAACAAAATCATTGAGCAAGCTATGGAAGCTATGGAAGAGCTAATCCAAATGGCCTCAAAGGGCGAACCTCTATGGCAACGCAAAGGAAATAGCACAATCGAGACTCTAAATGGGCTTCAATACTTGAGGGGATTTGTAAGTTTTGATCCAACAATGGAGGAGATAATAAGAATGGTTGAAATTGGTGAACCTCAATGCTTTCCAAGCTTTGATTTCAACAACGAGTTCCCTCAAGATATGCAAACATCCTCTTCAAAACTTGAATTCGAACCATTGCATATCGAAGCTTCGCGAGAGATTGGATTTGTTAATATGAATCCTATCGACATTGTTGAATTGCTCATGGATTCGGTAAGTTTTCTTTTACAACTTAATTTTGTAAGTTTATTTTAATTTATGAAGTTTTTTTTTTTTTTTAAATGTCTTCAATAATGTATTTTATCTTCTTATGATTAGAAGCAATGGTCGACAATATTTTCCAATATTGTCTCGACAACCACACTTCTAGGAGTTATATTAGATGGTACTGACGGAAGCTATAACGGAATGCTTCAAGTGGTAAACCTCAAAATCAGCTTTATTTATCTCTTTTATTTGAAATTTAATAATCAAATAATCATTTGATTTATTGCCCTATTGATCTCTTTAATATTGCATGTATGGAAATGATTCATGACAAGTGGAGACACGTTCAAAACATTCGAATTTTTAAAAATAGTACATAAATACTTAAATATTGTTTTTTTTAGAGTAAATTTTATTAGATGATAAAGGGATACAAAATTACAACCACGCTATCAAGTCAATAGATTGGTTCACAACCATCTTAGCTAGAGAGTCAGCAAAGTGATTTTCATCTCTAAGCACATGGACAAACGAAATATTTTTAAC
The DNA here is from genome assembly GCF_002303985.1 of Durio zibethinus. The sequence goes on along the minus strand of NW_019167993.1, from coordinate 2,233,067 downwards.
AACGGCTAAAAGATTATAGAGGCGATTGATCACATTGTTAAATATTGATCATATTATAGAATATTGTTTTATGAGATATTTTGTTATAGATTCTTTCTTCAATAGATCAGTCGTATCATAGATTCTTTTAATAGATTGATCATATTATAGAATATTTCTTAAATAAACTAGCCGTATTAATTCATATGTATGTAAAGGTAAAAAATAACATTGTTAACTAATGTTACCTCCAAATCATGATGAAGCAACATTACTATGCAACCATGATTAATATCCTTAATGTGTTGAATTCATTTGGGATTTTAGTGAAGTTTTATAATTGATTTTTAAACTAATGTGTAATGGTTGAATTCATTTTGCTATCGTTCTTGTCAGTTTGCTAAGTTGCCATTTTTCATTCAAATTGTACAATAGTCATAGGTTTCTGAAGAATATATTCCATAGTCCACGGTACTAATCATGCTATTCCAATCCATTTTTCTTATAGATGACAGCAGAATTTCATCAGGCTACACCACTAATTCCTGCTCGACAAAGCTATTTTGCAAGGTATTGTAGAAAGCTAAATTATGGAACATGGGGAGTTGTTGATGTGTCCTTGGAAAATTTATTCCCTTATCCGCAAGTACAGTTCCGAAGAAGGCCATCAGGATGTTTAATCCAAGAAATGCCAAATGGAAGCTCTAAGGTGACTAGAATTGCTCAAATTTAACCAATTGTAGTAATTTCAAATCTCAAATTTTATTGTTGCATTTCCTCAGGTTACATGGGTGGAACATGTAGAAGTCGATAATAGATCACTTCATCCTATTTTTCTTCCAATTGTTAGCTCAGGTTTTGCATTTAGTGCGAAGCGATGGATTGCAATGATCAATAGACATTGCCAATGGCTTGCAACTTCAATGGCAACAAGTACTCCAACGGATGCTGGTGGTAATTTTTTTTCCACTTCTTATTAGATGCCTGTTGATGTTCAAATCTGTTACCGATTTGACAATCGGAGCGCCTTCTAAAGTACCAATCCGTGCTCTTTGACTGTTTTTGTCTTGTCGGTATTTCAGCTGGACAACACTGTGAACAACCGCAACAGATTTGGACATCAACAATGAAAGCTAATACATTTATATATGTTTATGTAATTTGTATAGTTAATTTATGTAACTTCTTTGCTCAGTGTTAATACCACAATCAGGAAGGGAGAGTCTGCTGAAGTTGGCTGAGAGGATGACAAGAAATTTTTTCATGAACATTAGTTCTTGTACACAGAATATATGGATGCAACTACCTAAAAATATTGGTGGTGAAGATATTAGGTTCAGGTTTGGAAATACCTTAGCTGTTCCAAGAAAGCCTCCTAGCAGCACAATAATCTTTACAACTTCACTTCGGCTCCCAATACCGACAAAGATTCTATTTGATTTTCTTCGTCATGAACATTCAAGAAACAAGGTACGTAAAACAAGGGAAATTTTTTTCTAAGCTTTGGTCCTCGCCATGTTGGTTTTCTTTGGGGTACATCCTCCATCCCTGTTTGACACTATAAAAGTGTTACAGTGGCTGCCTTGACCATGGAACAGCAAATTGCAGAGAACAACGGAAGAACTGTTCATTTACTAACTTTCATAGTTGAATTGTGTGGTTAAATATGCAGTGGGATTTACTTTCAAATGAACGATTCGTCCGAGAACTTGCATATGTCATAAATGGTGAAAATCCTGAAAATCGTGTTTCTGTTATGCAAGTAAATGTGAGTAATTTGCTAATCATTTCCATTTTTTATGATGCGTCATTTATCATCCTAATAACAATTTCTCCCATGCACTAACTATTATAATTACTAAATTTGCAGTCTTCTCCAAACAAAATTGAGATATTGTACTTACAAGAAAGTTTCACAGACGAGACAGGCTCATATGTGATATATGCACCAATTGATATCTTTGCCATGTCCATGATCTTGAATGGTGGAAATCCCAAATTTGCAGCCGTTTTGCCATCAGGGTTTGCCATTCTACCTGATAAGCCACCGGGGCAAGGAGAGGAACCTGTTGGAAGTATCTTAACAATAGCATTTCACACAGCTGACAGGTCATCGACAGAGGAATATATACCTCCCGCGACGCTTAGAACCATTGATGCTGTCTTAACAACAACAGCTGCTTCAATCAAGGATGCTATTATAGCTGATTGGTCTGAAATGCAATTTGTCAAAACTTGACATGCAGCTTCTAATTAATGGTAAGTCTCTAGACACATTTTTATTTTTTTGGTATATTCAGAAGATGCATAGATGTTCATGATTCTATGTTTCAAAATCAAGTGTTGCAGGTTTCTTGGCAGCTGAGACATGAATTGGTCCTTTGACAGAAGGGAAATTTCGTGTTGTGTATCATCGTTTATCTTTTTATGTTGTCAGATATGTAACTAAGGAGTTTGGAACTTGAAGTTCGTGTTAGTATAGGTTTGTCTCCTGTATATTGGGAATTTAACACAATAAAAGAAAAAATAAGTTCTTGCCCAATATATATATATAGATACATAAGAAGCAGCATTAGCAGTCTTTGAAGGTTATTACAGGTCTCAAAAACTTCAAAGAACAAAGTCCAAAAGGATTTGATAGAAACAGTAATTTATGTATTCATATAATATAAAATATTAATAATTTGTGTACTCATGACATATTTTACATGAAAATTATATTATAATTTATGTAAAAACACGAAATATTTTACACAAAATATAATTTTTAATTTTAGTTAAGCACATGATTTTTATTAAAATTTTAACCTATGTTACATTTATATTATTATTTTTTTATTATGTTATCGTGTTTTGAGTTGTCATTTTAAGATTTGGGCTATCTTACGAAACTCCAACGAATTATCATGATTTTGCACTTTGCTGCAATAACATTCCATTTTAATGGTGCTGATTACAGCGTAAATAGGGAACTGGGCATTTTTCGACCGTGTAAAAGGGTTTTTCTGTGTGGGAATATTAACACGAAAAAGAGGAACAGTTCTAGGAGCATGGCATGAACAAATTATACACATCATAGATTTCTTATATTTAATAATTTGTTACAAAATAAATATTTATGATTTATTAGGATATTCATCAATACATGATTCCTTTATCCATTTGTTTAAAATGTTTGTACATTCACCCATTTGGACGCTCTAGGTATGCAAAACAATCAACTAGGAAGAATAATAGACCATTTATGTTCTAGATACCGGAACTTTCATCAGTCTAATGCACTCTAATGTGCCAACAGTAAAATCCATAATCAGACGAAAAAAGAATGATAAATATCTAAACTGGAAACTCCGATAAAATTAGGAACTCCAGAGATGTCTTCCTAGAGAATAGGATTGTTGCTATCAGTCTTCTCGGAAGAATATCTGAGAATGAAAATTCGTGGAAGGGTGGACCTGCATCAGAAGCAATGAAGTTAACAGAAGATTGTAATGGAGGGGTGAACCTATTGATTTCACCTGTTCAAAAGCAGAAAAAACTGTATCCTGATCTTTTTTTGGCAGAAGAGGGAAAAAGCCCGAAAGGGTTAAGGGAAGTGGCAAGGTCTCTTACCTTCTTGTTCACCAAGAATGTAAAACGGAATATGTGCAATCATTTTTGTGCCTCCTTCATTCCAGTTGACAGTGCCTGGATGGTGCATGTGTCCATGTGAAGGTCGGTAAGGCCCCAGGACAGACAAACAAATAGCAGGCTCATCCATTAACCCCAAATAATCATGAGCTCACCTCCAAACCCTTGAATCTGATATTCGAGATTGAGCAACCTTAAATGAGAATAGAAAATTGTTAGGCAACATGCCTAAGTTAAAGAATTTATTTCCTTTTTAACAAATATTTGATCAAAATAAATGTAAAGAATTGAAGAACTCAATACAACCTTGCCCAAGGCTACACGTGCCCTTGGCAATAGTTCACGGTGATGTGTGGCAAGCTTTGCAATAGCTGTGATAACAAAACATAGAAGCCTTGATTGTGATAACTTTCTGAAGTTCCTATTGTCAGAATTGACAGCAGACTCCTGCCAGAGGCCTAGACGACTTCCAAGACCAAGATAAAAGTCAGCTTGTTCTAACCAACATTAGAAAGAAATTTTTTGAGAAGACAGAAAAAGGGAGTTATCAACATATTACCTAGATGAAAGATTTTCATACAAAAGTAGCTCTAGACTTTCAAAAAGTTCCCTAGCTGCATCTTTGTGGGATCCACCACCCCCACCATGCTCTCCAACAGCCCAACACAATTGTAATGCCAATTCTGTCTATATAAGGAAAATGATATGAAATTAGATCCTTAACTTAAGCATGGCACCTGTTTACCTGAAAAAATAGGATGTAATTATTGGACCTTTTCTGGGCTGTCATATGCTTCCCCAAGTCTGTCAATTATAGGCTTCTGCAGAAGGTTAAATTGGACCAAGACTATATAAAATAATAACATTTGTCTGAAATAAAGTTTCAGCATAATTATGAAAAAGGACACAGGACTCATAATCCTTTAAGACATCAATTTCACTATTGACACAAGATAAAATACATGTATAAAACTTGTATGACAAATACCTTCAAGAGTGCAATAAAATCTGGAGAACGCTGAAATGCAGCAAGCATGAATTCTAGGAGTCTTTTGCGAGCCTGCAAAAATATAACTTCTCAGAAACACAAGCCATTCTATCTCAGCATCTAAATTGTTGTACCATATCAAGGACATTTACACGCAAAATGTTTGAATTCGAAAAAAAAAAAGAAAAAAGAATGATGCTACCATTTTGTTTATCGAACATAAGAATATTGGTATGGACCCAAATAATTAATATAAGCCCTCTTCAGATAACACCAAAACCACTAGGCAGTGATCCAACAAGAAATGCAATGAAAGAACTTTAATTTTTTGAAAATATATACACACCTCATACATATAGTTCTTGTCAGGAAATAACGTGGAATTTCTTGCCATCAGAATGGGAATTAATGGACAGATTAATGCTGAAGAAGAGAGGCAAGAACACAAAGTAACAATAAGATACACAGCACATTATCAACTCTTTAAATAAATGCTCTGTAGACAAAGTTATATATACACTAAAAAGGATACCAAACGGATTCAAAGTGACAATAAACATACAGTTATTTGCATCACGCAACGCTATAGTAAAATACATATCAAGAAGCCGAGGTGCCATATTAAGTATCTGCTTCAATCTATCAGACTGAGGGCTATTCATTGCAGCCTGTAGGACTGCAGCAACCCCAGGAGAAGTCCAGTGGCGTTCCTGAAACAATCAATCAGGTGTCAACTTATTTCAAACATCCCGAAAAAATGGAAATTAGTGATCTAAAATTACAGTAGTTTTAATGTAGGCATAAACACAATACATAGCTTGAAACTATGATATCGCATTGTTGAAAGAGTGAGGTAACATTATAATGCTAAAGACAACAGTAAACTAACCTTAATTTAGAGAAGATGCAAAGTGTTGCTTTTACTTGCATTGATAGAAATTAAAAATATTTTATATAGAGCAAATAACAATTAAAAAAAAAAAAGTCTACAAGAGCATATAGACACAAATTCTTAAGACAGAAAAAAGCCTGCAATAGTTAGACAACTATATTTGCCTCCAGTAATACCAGGTTTATACGTGCATTTGTCTAATTATAAAATGGAGTTTTAGAAATGGAAAACATACAGCAAGGCCATCATTTTCATCCTTGAGAAGTTCAAGAAACAGAGGATCAGCCATGTCCATTGTACTGCTATCATCAGACTCAGAGTCTCCCCCTCTGTCCCCAATGGTAGAACCAGTGTAAGCCTCATCCATGAGTGCAAGTAGCATCTGTGTCATATAAAGTGAGCTTTATTTGCACTACATAATGAGTTTTTACTTAGAACATACATAATTTATAAAGTCCCACATACAACCTCAGGAGCCGTACTCTTCTGGATCGAAGCTATACCACTTCCTATTAGCGACCCTGAGCTTTGTTCTACCTTTTCCAATGCCACAACCAAGACTAACATAGATAAACAAAAGTCATACAGAACAATTAGTTTATGAAGAAACAAGAAAAATACACTTCATCATTCAACACCAGCTGAATTCACATAGAACAAGAAACAAAACAAGGAAAGAATTGTAAATAAGGTTTTAAAATGCAAAACTAGGTAAAAGGGTGTATGAAAAAAGTGCAGACAACAGGACAATGTAGTCAGCTGAGAAGCCCAGACTACAAACTCACTTGGTAAGTCCAATAAAGATGGAAACAGTGGGACAAATGACCCAGGTGACACCAATCCCAGAAAAACCTTGAGAAATTGCTTTTCTAATCTGCAAAGCAGACACACGACAGTTAGTGGCTCATATCTACTTCAATAACTCTTCAAAACAAATTCTTTGTGACATCCTCTATGTTTAAATGTTTTTATTCTGTAAACCACATCACAGGGATATAATAATCCCCATTAAATTCTTATCTCATTTATTAGAATCAGTTTAGCCAGTTTATTACTGATAAAAGTTCATCAAGAAGTGGAGAAAGACCAAACAAAAAGCAGACTATCGCCAGTCAGGGAATAGACCATATCACCAGACACCAAAGACTAAGGCCTATAAAATTGAAATAAAACTTAGATAGGAGAACTTACTTTTGCCCGTTCCATGCAATCAGCTTCAGAAGCAAAGGGAAAAACTACAAAGACATTAAGAATATTAGCAGGAGATTCACATAAATAAATACTTGATTTCATCTTCTGTCTACTTTTCAACTTGAAGGCTTCAGTTTCAAAAGTAAGAAAAATAAATAATTGAGCAAAGGAAATATGAGCTATAACAAATGAAATCACAGAGGGAAATGAATAGCTTATAAACATAGAACCTTTGAGTTTCAAAACATAATTTCCAAATCAAGTCAAGAAGGATTACTTAAAAAAGTAGTTCCATAGAACAAGCATGTTTAGTTTTAACTTCACCACTATATGATTATTTATGATCAATATGAATGACTTAACTGATGTTTGAAAGAAACAAAGTATACAGAGCGTATTCATGCAGTGACTCAGATCTCAGAATGGCATATGAACCTATATTTCTATTCTGTAGGCTCTGTAACTTTTAATCTTTTATTGCACAACACATAAGACCAACAAATAGGTTATAATAGGATATACATCTAAAGCCATATCACAATAATAACACCATTTTATAAACTTAAACAACATTCTCCAAAAGGAAATGTAAATTGTTCAGATATTCAGCATCTTTAATGCCTTAAAAAGCATCATGTTATCAACAGAAACTGTTCTGAATCATAATTCATAGCATCATACCTGAGGTAGTAAGTTGGGGAAAGAAATAAGAAGTTTGGTCTTGTTTCATTTAGAAAATCAAGAGTTGCCGCTGCAACAACAGGATCTGCAAACTCACTGTTTGCAAATTTAGAATAGTGCTAATCATAAAATTTAAGAGAAACAGAATGTTGAAATTTGTAAAAAATGCATACTGATATAAGAATATAAGCAAGATAAAATGAATGCTAGAAGAAAAGCCCCACATAAAGCACTAAACAGATTAAATGCTGATCCATCAGTAGGGTTATGCTTAAATTTTATCCACATAACCATAAAAAAAGTACTGATACAATACTATATATCATTACCGGCTCAAACATGAACGGAAAAATGTCTTGAGACTGGGATCAGCATCATGCAGAACCACTTCTCCAAAATCAAGGAAAAATTGAAGAATGACCTGATCCATAAATCCAAAACAACAAAAAAGAAAAAAAAAAAAAAAGATATAAACAATACTGCTAAACTACAATGCTATGGCACACAAACACTTTAACTATGGCCATCTAATCAATGAAGTAATATTTGAATTTTGAGCCATGCCATTTTTGCCCTCATATCTCGAACCAGCCTTTACAAAAGCAAAACTTTTAGGGTCTGTTTGGCTGTCTCTTTGCTACTTGTTTCTTTTGCTTAACAAAAAAATTGCTTTTGAAGACTTAAACATTAAAAATGTAGTTTTTTTTTTTTTTTAAATCATGATTTTACTTTCCCGTGGACAATTCATCTTCGAAAAAAGTGGTAAATTTTAAATTTTTATCAATTTCTTTAAAAAAAATAACTTCGATTTTTAGAAAAAAAAAATCAAAAGAGAAATATACATCAGCTAAACACTAAGTTACTAACATATCAAACTTCAATACGTAATAAAAAAATCATAAAAAAAAATTCAATCAAAGCATTAATTACACTTTAAATACGTTTAATCAAAATTCTAAACCAAATATTCAAGTAATTCTAACATTTTCAATAATTAAAATAAAAAATCAGGAAAATAGAAAAAATTGGAACCTGTAAGAGAATTCCGTTGGAAGAGGTAGATTGAGAGAGAGAAGCAATGGATCGTTGGAAGAGCTTATTGATATGAGGGTAAACCCTAGCGACCAAATCCTCAGAGTATTTCTCTTCTTGCTTACAAAAATCGCATAGCTTTTTCACGGCGTGAAGAAGAGAAGGATCGGAAGCTGAGTCGTTAGCGAAATTCGAGTCTCTGGCGCTGTTCGATACGGTTCGGAGATAGAAATCCCAATCTCGTTCTCGATCGCTCATTTTCCTTTCTTTTCTTTTCTTTTCTCTTCTTTCTTCGAAGAAAATTTCCCGCAATGGCCTCTTTCTTGAGACGATGAACGAGAACTTTAAAACGCACCGTATTAATTTCTTGAATTACTAATTGACCCCTTCATTTTTTGTTTTTGCATTTTGTTCTAAATAATTGGAGTCAGTAATTTTGGAAGACTTGTATGCTAGGAATGGCAACAGAACGAATTATTATTATTATTTTTGTGATTTTTATATTCGAATTCATTTAATATTTATAATATTTAAATTTATTTAAATATTTTTTAAATTTAATATTATTATTTAAATTCGAATTTATTTAAATATTTGAATTTGTTAAAATATCCATTTATTTAAATTTTTTATTAAAATATAAAATAAACAAAAATTTAATTTAAAATTAAAATTCACTTTTAATTAATAATAAATAAGAGTTATTTTTTAAAGTTTAAAATCTTTTACAAACATAAAGTTTACATATATTTTATATATGTAAACGAGTAATTGATTCGAATAAAAATTCGAATATCAATTAATACTCATTAAAATTTAAACAGATTTGAATATTGGATATTCAAAATATATTATTCGTGTTTGTTTTAAATCTATCACGAATAATAAATATTTTATTTAAATCTATTAATTATCCATTTATCATTATTCGAATTCGATATAAATGAATCGAATAATAATAGATATTTATTTATTTATTATCCATTGCCATTCTAATGCAAACCAACTTAAAATAAATATATTTTCAAATAAGTGTTCATTTCTAATATTAATTAGTAATTATTAATTTTTTATGATAATTAGTATTTTTACAAATACATTTTAGGTCTTAAAAATAAAGAAAAAAATTGTATGTATTAGAATTTAAACTTAAACCTCGTAAATGATAAAGTGAAAATGAAAAATAAGAAATAAACTTTAACAAAAATCATTAATAAAAAGAAGCATAAAAGAAGAAATATATAGAATAAGGCTAAAATATGAAGAAGATAGATGATGAAAAATTCAATCATAAAACATTAATTTTTTTTATGATTTAATCATAGAACATCATTATTGGCCAAAAAAAAAAAATCATAGAACATCATTGATACATTGTTCATCAGCAAATTGGAGTCCACCAATCCCAGCATCATAAATGATGCGCTTATTTTGTTGATGCCATGCTCCTAGCACAGTCCCGAAGTTTCCCGTTATTATTGCTACGCAGAAATAACCACGGCCGAAGTAATGCCCATATTGCCCATCTACGGTGTAGTCAGCTCCATTAAAATGGAATGTTATTGATGCAAAATCATGATAATTAGTTGGATATTCATAACACACCCCAAAGTTTGGATCTGCAGTTGTTCTTCGAAGTCCTCCGGACCCGCAATAAGCTTCAAACACTGTTACCACTGCTTGATAAGCATTGACCCCAATGGTGTCAGAATCAATCACAGAGAACAAAGCTCCAGAGTCTATGAAGCAACCACCTAAGCCATTTGGCCTGGTTCTGAAAGTATATGGATGAAATCCTAGACGATGGTTTGCAACACTTATGTCCAACAAATCCAAGTCGTAATAATTGGATCCTGGTTTTGGCAGGAACATCGTTGTTTGAACATGTTGTGGGGGCAGCTGGGGAATGTCCTCTCCGAACCTTAGGACAAGTGGACGAGGTATTGCATCAATAAAAGGGACCAAACAATATGAAAATCGAGCGTGAATTAAAGGAGAAAATTGGCTTGCCATTGAATCCCGAGCCATGCTTAATCCGAAGATGCCTGAAATATCAGTATTCTTAAAAAAAATGTCACGGTTGTCATCGGAGCAACCAAAGATGACATTATTAAAAGTTTTTATATTAGAACGATCGATAAGGAAATGGAATGCTTCCAAGGATGCAACGCCCCTGGTGGAGGCTCCACCACCATATCGAACGTCGTAGACACATACGCCATTCACACAATTGTAGATTCTACCATCACCATCGCAGAAAGGATGATCGCATGGCAGTATGCCATAACCGCGGGAAACTCTAGGATCATAAATTCCAAGATTTCGTGGGAAACAATTTTTGCAAGGTTGACATTGTGTCCAAATTAGACCACCTCCACTGTCCATCAACAACTTCACTGGGTGTCGTTGGCTTCCTATTGTAAATCCTACTACATAGAAGAGACCATCTCGGAATATTCCTATTCGGATATTATCAGAACCACCCTTGCATTCGGAAGCGAAACCAGATCCAAATAATTGGCTCTAGCGTAGGTAACTTTGATCAATTTTTCTACTCTTTCAGCACTAGTGAGGTTTTCAATATGGTATAGAGGAGACTCTGGGGAATCATCGAGGACAGCCCTTAGGCTTAGTCCTGTAGGATTTGAAGAAGAAAATGCAAAATGAAGTTGGGATAATGTTACTAAGAGGCAACTGAACAATTTAGCATTGAGAAAATGAAGGGTTAAAGACATTTTGAAGTGAAAAGTTAGGCTATAATTCAATGGTGTTAGTAGTTCTTATATAAAGATATACTACAGTAAGCATCTTTTTGGCACAAATTTGTAACACTCCCTTGAAATTGAATATTCTTCTACTTTTGGTAGGGTAGTGAATAAGAACGAATCCTTTACTTTTGATTAGCTGGCTTTCTTCTTTCTGCCATTTCTTTTATTATTTGTCATTCTTCATTTATTTTCTTAGTCTGTTTACAGAAAAGGAAGGATCATTCATTATGCATTAATGAACCAATAAATTAATATCCTTATTTGGCACTAAATTGGGCCTCTGCATTTATTTCCCTACTGTAGGTTAATTTCTCTGCAGGATTGAAATCTTTGAATATTCTACTTGTTGTGATTTTATGAAATAGCTGACCTCCTTTTCACAAATGATTTTGTGATTTCTTAGGCACTTGACCTCGTCTTTATTGAAAGGGAGAACCCGATTCTGAAGCATGCTGTAAATGTCTTAGGCTAAATGTCTTCTGTTATATTATTATATCGTCTCCAAAAGTATGAGTAAGGGATATCAAAAAAGAAAAGAAATTTATCTCTTTAATCTGTCAATATACACAAAAGGTGTCAAAGCCTTATTCACTGTACACTTTTTTGTGTGTGTCTGAATGAGTGATATCTATTTTTTGTAGATAAATGTATTTCTGGAATGCATCAATTCCCAATAGAACATTTATGGGTATTGGAGAACAATTTAAGCTAGCCCTGATCTGCACATTTACATAAATCATGTAGGAAGGCATTAGACAAGGCAGAGAAACGCAAAACAGAAAATAAAAAAAGAGAACAAAGAAGAATTGTATCATGGCATATCATCAGAACATGTTTCGTTAGTATGCTCTTTTTCGAAGTTGTTAAAGTATTAAAATTTTCATCTCAAGCTTTGATGCACAATGTCACTTAGAAACACATGCTAAGTGGTATGCTCTGGCTTTTGAAAATTGTATCAATCTTTTGATTCTTTCAACTTGAATGAGGTTTCCAGGGCATAGAGGAGACTGCTTGGGACCTCTTGGGTTGAGCCTCATACTTAGACCACTAGATTTTGAAGGAGGCTATCAGGCAGACTAATAGTATAGCCTTGGGAAAAGATAGCATTCCAGCCATTTTAGAGGTTCAGACTGAGGGCAAATTGCAATGTTGCTAGCAATAGTTATACAGGTTCCAAGAATTTCAGTCCACATTTATAGCACCATCTGGCAATTAGTAAAAATGAAAGATTCCAAATAGAGTGCATTGCTGCGTTGTGGCCTTGGACAATTTGATTAATGGTTCAACTTTTCATCTCTAATTGCTGGCACTGAATTGAGCCCTTCAGGCAAAATCAGGTGAAGAAATAAACTAACTGAAAATGACAGATTGTTTGCTATTATTGCAGTGACCAAGGCAATTTCATTAAGATGAAATTAAGCTAAACAAACCCTCCACTGAATGATATAAATGAAGAAACTCAATCATGGAGTGTGACCATTAGCACAAGTCTCGGTGACCCATTGGAGTCCACCAACGTTCATATTATAAATGATACGCATATTTTGTTGTTGCCATGACCCTAGTATAGTTTTTGATGATGGATTCAATGCCACACAAAAATACCCTTCCTCGCTAAAGTAGTGCATATATTTCCCATCTATATGATAGTCAGCTCCATTAAAATGTAAGGTCATTGTCAGATAATCTTGAAAACCAGGCTTGCTACGGTAACATAGGTTCAATGATTCAATCACTTTGCCCATTCTTTGGAAGTTACGCGAGTCGTAATAAGCCTTAAAGACTGCCATCACTTCCTTATATGCATTCCTTCCTGTGGTGTTTTGATCAATAGTACTAATTAAAAATCCTGAGTCTATAAGGCAACCACCGGTGCCATCTTGCCTAACTCTGAAAATATCAGGTTGTAGTTGAAATCCTAAACGATGCCATCCGACACTTATATCTAGCAATTCCATGTGATAATGGTAGTGTCCGGCGTTTACTAGGAATTCAGTTGTTTGAAGATTTCCTACAGGTTGGGGAATATCATCTCCAAACCTTAGGACACTAGGTCGAACCAATTCATCATCAAAAGGGACCAAGCAATATGAGAATCGATTAAGAATGATGCCTTTCCTAGCTAACTGGCTTGCTAGTGCATCTGGAGCCAAGCTTAATCCTAGAATTCCTGAAACCTGACCATTCGAAAAATCAAAATTTTGGTTATCAAAGGAGCATCCGAAAATCATATCTTCAATGATTCTAGTCTGGACATTATCAACAGGAAATTGGAATGATTCAAATGATGCAATACCTCTCGTTCTAGGTGAATTAGAACGAGAATCAACACCATATCGAATGTTGTATAAACATTTGTTGTGGTAACACCTGTAGCGTCTGTTGTCTCCTTGACAAAGTTCGTGAGTGCAAGGAAGCTTGTGATAGCTGGTGGAAGCTCGAGAATCATAAATGGGAACCTTCTGTCTGAAGCATTTTACGCAAGGCTTACACTGCGTCCAAATCAGGCCACTTCCGGTATCCATTAGCAATTTCACGGGGTGGAGCTGGCTTCCAATTTTAATCTCTACCACATACAAGTAAGTCTCAGGAACCCGACCTATTGGTAAATGGACATTATCAAGATCTGCTGATTTATTGGGACTCAAATCAGAATCCAAATAGTGAGCTCTAGCTTCTGAAAGTTGTATCAATCTTTTGATCCTTTCGGCTCCAGTGAAGTTTCCAGGGTACAGGGAGTCCGTTCGGATGAGCCTCATGCTTAAACCAGTACGTTTGGAAGTTGCAAAAGAGACTTGAAAAAGGGCTATGAAGAAGAGAAATGGTATAGCCTTGGGAAAAAGTGGGATTCCAGCCATTTTAGAGGTTAAGAATGAGATCTGCAAGTCTATCTGCCTTGTTGCTAGTTATAGTTATACATTGATTGCAAGTGCAATTTTTAGGCCATATTTATGCAAATTTATGGCAGACCCTGGAAGAAGAAAATTCTTATGGCACATAGTAACTACTTTTCTAATCCATTTCTTGTACTGCATTTATTACATGGAATAGGCTGGTAAACAATAATTAAGTGACAATTAAGACTGAAACTCCACTTGGTAAATGATAGATTAGCCACACTGGAAAAGGACCTTTTTTTTTTTTTTCATTTGGCTATTTTGACAGTGCAGAATGGGTTTAAACATGCGTTGGTGTCTGGCTTCAAGCTGAGTACTATTGCTTTTGCAAGTCCCCAAAAATAATCTAAAAATATTATACAATCTTGATTGTCTTTTATTCTGCCTAAAAAATTGAGGCAAAGACAGTGAACTCCTTTATAACATAACCGTAAGGAAGATCATGATGAAACTTTTTAGAATCACAGAAGTGAACTTCAAAATAATGTGTATTAGCAAAGTAGATGAACTGATTATTGAATCATATGTTTGGATACAAAAATTTTTAAATTTCACATGTAAGGTCAGTAGGGTGATTATATAGATATAGTAAATATACATATGTATCCAAAATGTGAAATCTGAACCTCATAATAGAACTGAACACTTCTCCCGATGAGACTTTGATGCTTGGGTTCCAGAGCTGGCATTTAAGTAAAGACCGAAAATCCAATGAACCAGGTACCAGATTCATCCACTTCCAACTTCTACAGGCTATCATTTAAAGGTGAAAAAACATTGTAGAATTGGTAACTTTTCAAGTATCTCAGAATATTCCTCCCACCGCATCAACTTCTTTAGGTTTTTTTCATGGCTAAGCAAAGTGAGAATGAAGGATGAAGACAGGATTAGTAATTTACCTGATACAATTTTATGTCACATCTTGTCATTCCTTTCTACAAAAGAAGTGGTTGGAAGCGCCATTTTATCTACCAGGTGGAGATATCTTTTTGCTTCAGTTTCAAATCTAGAGTATTTCGTGACAGCCTTTTGAAACGCAGCAAAAGGTGTCAAACTTTGACTATTAAGAGTTTTGTGGGCTTTGTGGGCTTTGTGAATAGAGTGTTGTTTTTCTATAATACTAGTACTAGTATGGACAAATTTCGTCTGAGATGTTGTCAAGCTGTAGATTCTTCCAATGTTTACGGCTGGATATCTGCTGCACCCTGGCGTGGGGTTCAACATCTTGATTTAACCATCTCCTTTGGCAAGGATAAGTTTATGGCCACTCTGCCAGGTGTTATGTTCAATTGCGTGACATTGGTGACTTTGAAACTGGATATTGATTTCGTTTTGGAAGTTTCAAAACATGTCTGTTTTCAAATCTCAAAACTCTTCATCTGAAGTCAATTGAGTTTTTGGATGATGTATCAGTTGAAAGACTTTTCTCCAGCTGCGTTAGTCTTGAAGATATGGTCATGGAGAAATGTAACTTGGGAACATAAGTGAGTTTAACATTTCAAATCCCATGCTCAAGAGATCGACTATTCTTCACTCCAATTTTAATGGCTTAATTACCAATTATCGGATAGTAATTGATGCCCCATCTCTGGTGTACTTCAAATGCACAGACAATGTAGCAGCGGGTTATTCATTGGAGAATATGCAATCTGTTGTCCACGCTGACATTGATTTTTGTTCTACATGGAGATGACCCGAGAAGTAACTACCATCATCGAGTTGTTGCAACAGAAATTTTTAGAGAGATCCGTAATGTTAAATCACTTAAATCTGTCAGACACTTCTCTGAAGGTTTGTATCTTGACTCACAACTCTATCAATCTATCAATTTAGATTTTTTTATTGATGTTTTTATTTTCTCGTTTCTACTACGAACTTTGCCTTTGGAACTTCATGTTAGTTTTATCCGTTGTAAACATACCCTTTTAAAAACTTCTTTAGAAGTCCTTTCTTGTTAGTTTTTCATGGTTTTTTTTTTTTTTTATTCTACTGACAATATTTGTCATTATCATAGCTCCTTCTAAGTTGTGAACCGATTCCTTTTTTGCGAAACATGGTCAAACTGAAAATATGTTATCATTATCAGCCATGGTCAATGCACGATTATGAGGAAAAAGGTCTTGAAACTTTACTGAGAAGTTCGCCTGAACTAAAAAAATTGCCATTTATGAGGTATAATAAATTTATCTTCAAGTAAAAGCTGTGAGTTGATTAAGCTGCAAACTCTTACTGACTCCCTTTTAATTCTGGTTGTAGGCAATTCTCAGCCATCTGCCTGAAAAAGTGCCTTATTGTCTGTTGTTTAAAATCAAGGAGATCGAAACTTCAGATTTTATATTAGTGAAAGAATGTATTGAAAGGCCAAGTATTTCATAACGAACGCAGGAGTTCTACGGAAGTTGATAATACGTACGTACCTTAATGAAAACGAAAAATTGAAGGTCACCTAAGAATTGCTGGCTTCACCAAAGAAATCAAAGCAATGCTGCATCTTAATTCTTTGATATTGTTTGTGTTTCTTTTGAAACATTTTTCAGTCTTTCTAGTGCATGAAATTAGATTCTTAGCCTCTCTCTAGTCGCTATATATATACACACATGTCTTGTGCCTTTTAATGAATTTTTTTTTTTTCTGATTTGAAAGATTTTAGTTATGTCTTGTTTTTCTGTTGAAAAGTTCATTACATCCGATCTATGTATTTTTGTTGATCCTTAGGATGAAGGGGGATTCGAGTTTTTTGATACAGGAAATCTCTATAATTGAGAAGTGGCTCCTGTGAAAGTTCAAAGTGCTTTATATTCTATAATGGATGATTATAACGTAATGGGTGAAAAAAGCCATTATTTTAATATATTTATTTCCCAATATATTTATTTAATATTATTTACCAAAATGTTTTGTTATTTGATAATAACAGCATTAAGAAAAGATGTTAACTTGATAACAAAGGAAGCCCAAACTAGAATTCTGACTTTCTTGTCTATTATTTGATAATAATAGCATTAATACCAATCTATTCTTGAACCAATGTCATAAACAAGCTAGGCTTCTTGTTCTTGATACACAGTAAAAAAAAACAGGGTTTCTCTTTGTTAGTAGGAAACTATACATACATGCATACCCCAATAAATCTGATATAAAATATAAGAAAAAACAAGGTTTTGCCTCAAGTTTTTGCTGAAGTTTAGTGATGGCTAAGTTGGCTAAGCGAGCTAGACTTGGCAAAGTAGACAGGATTAGTGGTTTACCTGACGAAATTCTTTGTCACGTAATGTCATTCCTTCCATTGAAAGAAGCAATACGAACTTCCATTCTTTCAACAAGGTGGAGTAAGGTTTTTACTTTGATGTCTAATCTTAACTTTGAAGATTGTTTAAAAACACAAAAATCGGAGAGTTTTAGGTTCATGAATTTTGTGGATCGAGTTCTGTTTTATCATACTGGGGTTGTGGATAAATTACATCTCAAGTGTGGAGAATTTATTGATTCTTACAGGGTTGATGGGTGGATGCGATATGCACTAAAGAACAAAGTTAGAGAGCTTGATTTATGCCTTAACTGTAAAGACTTTAGGAAACTGCCTCTTGGAGTTTTTACTTGCAAGACATTGGTGTCATTGAGATTGGATAAACACAGCAAGTGCAAGCTTGCGTTAGAACTGCCGGTAAAGATTTGTTTTCCAAGTCTCAAGAGTCTCCATCTTTCCGGTATTGGATTACCGGATGATGGTTCAATTCAAAGATTCTTTTCCAGCTGCTCAGTGCTTGAGGAATTGGTTGTAGATAGATGCTTCTTAAAAAAACAATGCAAATTTAATGTTTCTAGCCCTACACTGAAGAGACTGACCATATCCTATACAGGGGGATTTTACGAAGATTATGAGATTTTGATTGATGCCCCTAGTCTTGTCTTCTTCAAATGCTGCTACTACTTACCAAAACGCTTCTTGCTGAAAAATCTGAACTCTCTTGTCAAAGCATATATCGATTTTGGGGCAGTTTTTAATTCTTATAACACTTTTGTCGCCAGTAATTATATAGCTACAACTGATCTATTCAAAGGCATTAGTAATGTTCAGTCACTTCATTTAACTGATATTTATGCACAGGCTACTGTTCTTCAACCCCAAAATTTATTTATATTCTTAATGGATTTTTCTAGTAAGAAATTGCACTAACAAGTAACAACACGTGTTTTTTTTCCAGCTTTTCCTAGAAGGTAGTAGCGTAATGCCTGAGTTGCCTAAGATGACTTATTTGAATCTTGATGGCTACTTCTTTGTTGGGAGGGAGCTAGTGTTACCACATTTACTTGCAAGTTTTCCATGCCTAGAAGCTCTTGTTTTAAAGGTATGAAACAAATACAATATAATATAATTTGTAGTAATTCCATTTAATCAGTGTAGAGGGGCAACTGTGAATTCATATATTTGTTTGTTGTTTAGGTCAAACTCAAGAAGCAGTTTTCGAGCGATATCAACACAGTTATGTCTAAATACAAGAGATTTCCTTCCTTTCTGTGGTCTCAACTCAAGACACTTGAAATTTTATCTTTCAAAGGTAAAAAAAAAAAAGAGCAGCAAATGGTTAAGTATTTTCTGAAGAATGCGGAAGTGCTGGAGAATTTGACTGTACAGACTCTAGCAAAAGGAATGCATCTGCCAGCAAATAGGATGTCAAAGATCACTAAGCAGTTGTTGAATTTACCAAAAGTCTCAAAGAAATGTAAAGTCTTGGTTGTCTAAAGTTTTCCAAACTTTCTTATGAATTGACTTAGGCTGCAAATAGTGATGGTTGTAAGATTTTTTTCACAAAATATTGTTATCAATGACCAGATATTTCCAGTTAACCATTGTAATTATAAGGCAAGTGATGATTTTGTTGCTAATTATGTGAATTTTAGTCATCCATGGCTTCACTTACTAACATGATGTTTCCAGTGTCAAGTTTGCCTATCTATTACTTTTGGCTCCTGTCAGCCAAGCCAAATTTTTAGAATTGCTGTTTAGTCATAATGCAATTTGATACTGTTGTAATCAGATCAATTGACTGTCTTAATAATTTGGAAATCAAACTTGGTTAGAATTTAAATATGAATTCTTTTCTTTTCAGTATCAACTAATCAGATAAATTTTCTTTTATTAATGCATCTATCTTAAGGGGAACTGTTTAGCACAAATATAGAAAACTCTCTTGGAGATATATCAAGATTTAGGGATTGTGAAACACAAAAAATCAAGCAGGAAAGTGTTTGAGCATGTTTGATGATGAATTTAACATGCTGGTTTCACAAACGTTGCCCCCTTGTTTGATATCTCGCAGCGAGACTATTAAATTTCTGTTATTTCGAGGGAAGAAATCTGAAGTGCAAATAGTATTTTCTGAAGCATGCATAAGTTCTGAAGAATTTGATCCTACGTATGATCGCAAAAAGGAACCGGCGATTAAAAATCACTGAAGAACTGTTGAAGTTTCCAAGTGCTTCAGGTTGTAATTGTCGAATTGATTTTTCTCAATGTTTCTTGTAGATTGAATTAGCAGTTACTATCAACTCTCTAGGATTGCTGTGTGGTAGTCATGGTTAACAATTTGTCAGAGAAGATTACATTCAAAATGTTATTAATGACTATATATGGTTAATATTCCTGTTTGACTTCAAAATTTTTATGGCTAATGATCTTGTTTTGGTGGTTTCTGAAGTAAAATGTTATCCATGAATTGGCTTGATACTGGGTTGTGTCTTTGATCATTCTGCTCATATACATTTTTGAGCTAGCTGTTAAATAATCTGACTTGTTATACAATGGAAAGAAATTGTTAGTTAAGAAGATGATTTTTAAACTTGATAATTTTATCAGGCTCTATAATCGTAGAGACGCTGATAAAGAATCTGATAGCCAAAAGTGCAAAATCCCCTTCAAGCTGACAGTAAATTAAGCCTGGACTTCACTTTTTCTGGTAGGATATATAATTATCCAACCCTTCAGCTAACAGCCTCCATTGTCAGGATCAATGTTTATCTTGATTGAACTTTCAGGACAGAACCAACAGAGATGCTTGACGCTCTGGCAGTGTTAAATGATGGTTCCTTCCAATTGTAAATGAACTTCAAATTTTTCTGTTTCTTTTTCCCCGTTGTTCATGTTGTAGCCTGTAGGAAGATCAGAATTCGTAACAAAATCACTGCACTTTTGTTCCTGAACACGAAGGATGTGTTAAAACTGACAACGTTCATTAACTACCCGGAACATGTCCCATCCCATCAAACATGGAACTGCAGAGGAGGTGACATATTTGTTAAGCACAATGGTCCAGGGACTTTGTTGGTTGGTTCAGGACTATAATTTTTTTTTTTAAAACTACTTTTGACAGAATTTAAGTCCGTCAGGATTTTAGTAAGGGTGACATTGAAATTTACGGAATTTCACATGGCAATAAGTTAATAGAGAATCTAACAACAGCAATTAAGCCAAAACCAATGCAAGAGTTTTACTTTTTAACTCCAATCAAGTTATAACCATAAAGGACTTTTATTTAAAAAAAAAAAAAAACTGCGTTTTCAAGGCTGTCAAGCCGAAGAAAACTAGGGTTTACATATTTACCAAATTTCTTTTTATTTGATAATAATAACATTAAGAAAAGAAGTTAACTTGATCACAAAGGAAACCCAAACTAGGGTTTTACCAATCTATCCTTGAAACCAATGTCCTAAACAAACTAGGCTTCTTGTTCTTGATGCACAATTTAAAAAAGAAAAAAAACAGGGTTTCTCTTTTTTAATAGAAAACATATATATGTGTGTGTACGTTCATCCCACTAAATCTGATATAAAATATAGGAAAAACAAGGTTTTGTCTCAAGTTTTTGCTGAAGTTTAGGGATGGCTAAGATGACTAAGCGAGCTAGACTTAGCAAAGTAGACAGGATCAGTGGTTTACCTGACGAAATTCTTTGTCACATTATGTCATTCCTTCCATTGAAAGAAGCAGTACGCACATCCATTCTTTCAACAAGGTGGAGTAAGGTTTTTACTTTGATGTCTAATCTTAACTTTGAGGATTGTTTTAAAATACGAAAATCGGAGAGTTTTAGGTTCATGAATTTCGTGGATCGAGTTCTGTTTTACCATACTGGGGTTGTGGATAAATTACATCTCAAGTGTGGAGAATTTATTGATTCTTACCGGGTTGATGGGTGGATACGATATGCACTAAAGAACAGCGTTAGAGAGCTTGATTTATGCCTTAACTGTAAAGAGTTTAAGATGCTGCCTGTTGGAGTTTTTACTTGCAAGACATTGGTGTCATTGAGATTGGATATACACAGCAAGTGCAAGTTTGCATTAGAACTGCCTGTTAAGATTTGTTTTCCAAGTCTCAAAAGTCTCCATCTTTCCGGTATTGGATTTCCGGATGATGATTCAGTTCAAAGATTCTTTTCAAGCTGCTCGGTGCTTGAGGAATTGGTTGTAGATAGATGCTTCTTGAAAAAACAATGCAAATTCAATGTTTCTAGCCCTACACTGAAGAGACTGACCATATCCTATACAGGGGGATTTTACGAAGACTATGAGATTTTGATTGATGCCCCTAGTCTTCTCTTCTTCAAATGCTGTTACCTACCAAAACGCTTCTCGCTGAAAAATCTGAACTCTCTTGTCAAAGCATATATCGATTTTGGAACTGTTTTTGATTCTTATGACTCTTTTGTCGCCCATAATACAGCTGCTACTGATCTATTCAAAGGCATTAGTAATGTTCAGTCACTTCATTTATCTGGTATTTTTGCGCAGGTTAGTGTTCTTCAACCCCAAAATTTATATATATTCTTGATGGATTTTTCTAGTCGAAAACTTTACTAACACGTAACAACAATTGTTTTTTTTTTTTTAGCTTTTCCTAGAAGGTAGTAGCATAATGCCTGAGTTGCCTAAGTTGACTTATTTGAATCTTGATGGCCACTTCTTTGTTGGGTGGGAAATAGTGTTACCACATTTACTCGCATGTTTTCCGGGCCTAGAAGCTCTTGTTTTGAAGGTATGAAACAAATAGAATTTAATATAATTTGTAGTAATTCCATATACTTAGTGTAGAGTGGCAAGTGTTTATACATATATTTGTTTGTTGTTTAGGTCAAACTCAATCACCAGTTTTCGAGCGACATCAGCACAGTTATGTCACAAAACAAGAGATTTCCTTCCTTTCTGTGGTCTCAACTCAAGACAATTGAAATTTTATCTTTTGAGGGTAGAAAAAATGAGCTGCAAATGGTTGAGTATTTTTTGAAGAATGCCAAAGCACTGGAGAATTTCTCTGTACAGACTCTAGCAAAAGGAAAACATCTGCCTGCAAAATGGATGTCAAAGATCACTAAGCGGTTGTTGAATTTACCCAAAGTCTCAGAGAAATGTAAAGTCTTGGTTGTCTAAAGTTTCTCAAACTTTCTTATGAATTTACCAAAAGTTTCTCAAAGAAATGGAGATGCTTGACGCTCTGGCAGTGTTATATGATGGTTCCTTCCAATCGTAAATGAACTTCAAATTTTTCTGTTTCTTTTTCCCTGTTGTTTGTGTTGTAGCCTGTAGGAAGATCAGAATTCATAACAAAATCACTGCACTTTTATTCCTGAACAAGAAGGATGGGTTCAAAATGACAAGGTTCAATAACTACTCTAAACATGTGCCATCAAACATGGAACTGCAGAGCAGGTGACACACACTTGTTAAGCACAATGGTCCAGGGACTTTGTTGGTTGGTTCAGGACTAGAATTTTTTTTTTTTTTTGTTGAAACTACTTTTGACACAATTTGAGGCTGTCAGCATTTTAGTAAGGGTCAGATTGAAATTTAACAAATTTCACATGGCAATAAGTTAATAGAGAATCCAACAGCAATCAAGCCAAAACCAATGCAAGTGTAATCAAGTTATAACAATACAGGACTTCTATTAAAAAAAAAAACTGCATTTTCAAGGTTGTCAAGCCAAAGAAAAGTAGGGTCTGCTAGAAAACTCCTTATGTTATACAAAACAAAGTAAGGTCTCAATGGCTCAGCAAGCCAGCTACGGAAATAGCAAAGGCATTGGCAGGCTCAGTAGTTTACCAGATGATATTATTTGTCACATCATCTCATATCTTCCAATACAAGAAACAATCTGGACATCTATTCTATCAAGACGGTGGAGGTATCTTTTCGCTTGGACTAATAGTCTTACCATTGATGATAATAGCAAAAGTCAAGCGTATTTTGATTATGGTTACATGAATATTGGGAAGAAAGTGTTGTTTCTCGTAATAGGCCTACCATAGATAAACTCTTTCTTAAATTCAGAAAATATGTTGGTGCAAGCCAGGTTGATGTGTGGTTTCATTACGCACTTTGGCATGGTGTTCAAGAGCTTGAATTATGCATATCGGGATATTTCCTGTACTTCAATGGGCTGAATAGTGCTAGTTGGTCATTTTACTGCAAGACATTGGTTAGATTGAAATCAGAATTCAGAGACGATTTTATCCTGGAAGATCCTGATACAGCTTGTATGCCAAATCTCAAGTATCTCCATCATGGGTAGATTGAATTTTCAGACAATGGATCGGTTCAAAGGCTCTTCTCTCGGTGCTGCATGCTTGAGGAATTGGTCGTACAATGTTGTAGATTGGAAGATACAAGAAAATTCGGTGTTTCTGATTAACGCACCAAGTCTTGTCTACTTTGAGAACTTTGATTTGGTAGCAAAACACTATTCATTGGTAAGCCTGCAGTCTCTTACTGAAGCCCTAATTGATATTGGACCAAAAATTTTTTCCTTCTTCCATCACACTGCTGCAGCAGATCTGCTGAGAGGAGTTAGTACCATTCAGTCACTACATTTTGGTAGTAGGTTTTCGATGTTATGTGTTTTTGCATTGTTTTGATCTTCTCATTTTCAAAACATGAAATAAGATTTATTGATATTGCATAAAATTCTCCTTCTCATTTGCAGGCTTATGGACTTCATCAAGTTCCCAAGTTCCCTAACTTGACTTATCTAAAGTTAAATACTTCCTACTTTTGTGACTGGGAAAGCATACCTGGTAGTTCTCCCTGTCTAGAGACCCTTGTCATTGAGCTGGTATGTAACTATATTTGAATTGCATCTAAGTCCTAATCTATGCATAGTGTCAACTGTGATCTACCATTGCTATATATATATATATATTGCTTTTCTGGTCTGGAACTTCCTTGGCTAGCTGATGCATTCATCCTGCCGAAGCAAGCACCACCATGTTTGTTGTCTCACCACAAGGCAATCAAATTCTTTTCATTCCATGGAGAAAAGATGAGCTGCAATTGGTTGAGTATTTTTTGATGAATGCACAGGTTCTACAGAATTTGACAGTCCATATTGGCAAAGAGAAGAGAATGCAGTCAGAGATCACTGAAGCTTTAGTAGAATTAACAAGAGTCTCAAAGAAATGCCATGTCACGATTGTCTAACCTTCTCAATCTTTTATTTTTTCTAGATTAATCAGCTTGGAAGTATCTCTCTCCTTGCTTTCAAGAAAGAACCATAAATCAAACAAGGAAAGTACTGCCCCCTTGTTTGTTATCTCACATTAAGGCTCTTAAATTCTGTTATTCTGAGGGAAAAAATCAGAACAGCAAAATAGTTAAAGTATTTTTTGATGCATGCTGAAGTCCTAGGGAAGTAGGTGTTAGGTTTATCGCTCCAAAGAGCCGGCAGCTCAAGATAACTAAAGAACTGTTGATGTTACTGAAAACTTTGAATAAACACCAACTTGTAGTTGTCCAAATTTCTCAATCTTTCTTTTAGATTCAGTTATCAGTTACTATTATTTCTCTAATGTTGAGTTGTGTGGTAGTCATAGTTATCAATTGTCAAAGGAACTATGTTGTAACTATTTATGACTCTAGTCAACTAATAATGTTCCAGCTTAATTTCTGATATTATTTACTTCAGTTTAAATGGTCTTTCTTTCTAGAAATCGATTTTCTCAAACGTATTTACAGGCAAAGTCTTACATGATCAACTTAGCTTTTGTTAATATCATAGAGTGGAAATTGATAGGTCAAGAAGATGAACTTAAACTTAAGAATTGTATCACTGTCTGATATTTTAAGAACAGTGAAAACAAAACTTTTGGCCAACGATGCAAAATACAGTTAAATTTCCTTCAAACACATAGGAAAACCCAGAATTATTCCTTTTTTTTTTTTCTCTTTTTACTCAATATTATCATAATTTTCTTGTTCTTTCAAACACTTGTTCAGCTTTTGTTTTGCAGAATCATTTGACAAAGCATTTTTGAAGTTTCTTTATGTATGATATGGACTTATAGTTACCTGAGAGAATGAATTTTGCTTCCTCGTGGTTTTCTGTTTCACCTCAAGGCCACATGAGCTAAGCCTTTCAGAGCCAAGAAAATGTATGATCATTTATGCTTATGTAAGATAATTAAAGTGCATAAATTCTGCATGAGTTGTGGATAACAACTTAATTGTCTTTAGAAGCAGAGTTGGAATCATCAATTTCTTGGTTTGCTAGAGCTCACAATCTCCACTTTCAGGATTAGCATTCATCCTATTTGCACAATCAGGAGATCTGAACCAACCCAGAAGTTTGACATCCTGAGAATGTTCATATATATATAATGGTGCCTATAGAAAAGGAGCATTAATTTCATTTTCTGTTTCTTACCCTTGTTTATGCTATAGGAAGTTCAGAACAACATCAGAATATTTTCAATCCTGAAGTAGAGAGGAATTGGAAACTCATTTTACTTTTATGTAATGGGAGCTTGGTTTAGCTTTTATCTTGACAGATTGATGATATTCTGCCAGCTAGAAAGTGTAAAGTGTGTGACCTAATGCTCTTCATTTTCGCTTTGCCAAGAGTCTCAAAGAAATGGCAGGACATTTTTCATTTTTTTTCTAGATTGAATCACCTTGGAATATATCTTTCTTGTGCTCCTGGTAGCCTTCATGATTATCAGTTTGTCATTGGAACTATATAGTACTGCCATGGATAACTCCAGCTGGTTTCCAAGTTCAAATTCTGTTTTACAAGCAATCATTTGTTTTCTGGTGTAAACTCTTATCATAGCTTGGCTTATTCACTAGGAAAAAATAGTAATTCTCTCCACAGGATATCAGTTCAAAGCTTTTGATCTGACAATTCTTTATTCACTGTTTTATTTATTTATTTATTTTTGGTTCAATTCCCAGACAGCTAGATTCAAATGGGATTATGTATCTTGGTTTGTTCTTCACATAAACCTCCCATCCCTGATGAAAACAGCACTGAACAACCCCAAATCTTCGGTGCAATCAACCAAGGACTATATCTTAGCTGAGTTAGCTGACACATTTGACGGTTTCTATATTCTATTCTGATACTTATAGAAATTTCTAATCTTCTTTCTCTGACCAGACCAAAATGTTTCGTTTAAACAATTTAGAAGTCAGAATTATTTTTGACTATGAACAACATTAACATAGATTTAATATGACTTCTTGCTATCTTTTTTTATTAAAAATTTTATATCTTAAGAAAATGGGAAGCTTCATAATACTAACAATTTCTATTTGTTATCTCTTTGTTAACATTAATCTTTAAATATCTTTTAAAAAATCATTAATATAAATATAACCAACAAATGTTTGACAAAAACCAGTTCTTCAATTTGGGTGGGTAGTTGGCACATTTGAAGCAAACCTTGGATCTAACAGCAAACACCACACCCACTCCTCCAAACCCAACCACTTGACATGTCATTATATAATTGGCCAAAATTAGTCACAACAATATAAAAAGCGTACACTGCGTCACACTTAAAGCAAACCTTCCCACAAAACCAACTTTTCCAACAGGGAAAGTGAATCCAATCACTTTAATACAGAGGAGCGCTGAGGGCTGTTCACATGAAATAAAAAGGGTTTTGGACTGAGATTTCAGAGCTTATGAAACTTTCTAGTTGGGTTATTTTGTTCAACGTTTTCACCGCCTTGTTGTCCTCTTTAACCTCCAACAAAAACTCTCCAAAAACACCCAAAAAAAATCTCTTTTTTCTTAATTTTGCTTGATCATTTTCTTTATATTGCCTTGATCATTAATAGAATCAGCAAGAAAAGTTGTGGATAACTAGGTGTTTTCGTAGTTGACGGTAAACTTGTTTCAAAGTTTTTATTTTTATTTGTTTTTTCTTGATCCTTGATAACTTGTTCAAGTTATTAAGAAATGCCCAATTTCAGTTTTCATTAGAATTCCCCATAGGTTTGAATTTTTCTTTCAAAGAACCGATCTTGATCCTGGATTCAAGAAATACCCAGTTTGTGTTTTGATTAGAAAGTTTGAAAAAAAATGAGTTTGAGCGTTAAGCAATCAGCTTTATCTGCATGCATGGATGTCTCAAATTCAGTTGTTCACAGAAGATCGCCATCAACAATTTGTAGATCTTCGTTTTCACCATCTTTGAACCTTCAAAACAAACCCAAAAGAACCAATCTTTCAGTGTCAAAGCCATTGCATGTCTCATCTATCGAGAGTTTTTTTAAAGAGAAAAAACCAGTGATCCAATGCAAGGCTTATGAAGCTGACAAGTCACAGCCAATTGAAGCAGCTGGGGAAGTGCAATCAGAAACTGCAAAAAGGGTGAAAATTGGGATTTATTTTGCTACTTGGTGGGCTTTGAATGTGGTTTTCAATATATATAACAAGAAGGTTTTGAATGCTTACCCTTACCCTTGGTTGACTTCAACCTTATCCCTTGCTTGTGGTTCTTTGATGATGTTGATTTCATGGGCTACAAGGATTGCTGAGGCCCCAAAAACAGATTTTGAGTTTTGGAAGTCTTTGTTTCCGGTGAGTTTTTTTTCCTTTTTTGTTTGGTTGGTGAGAAAGTGAGGGAAAGTGAAAGAAAATGATAGAAAGTTTTGTTGTTGGATTTTTTGGTTTTTTAAGGTTTTGATGTTGCTGAATATTTTTTATAGGATCATGTGTTTTTATGTCGTTTGGACTGTAGGGAGGAAAAAGATAAAAGTGCAGATGGTCTGTGTTTCAGTTTTAAGAAAATTACAGTTTGTCTGATTGCAGAGAAAATAAAGGAATTGAAAAGGAGACGAAATTTGGTATTATGTGTCTTATCTTAGACTTAAAGAACAAAATTGATGGAAAAAAATAAAATGAGAATTTGATGTATGTTTTTATTTTTGCAAAACTAAGGTTAAGATGTCAATTCATTAATTGTTTCTGTCTTGGCTTCACAGCCTAAGACCATGAATTACAATCTTACTGAATTTTGGGGTTTTTTTTCTCTTCTTTTTTCCTAGGTTGCTGTGGCACATACAATTGGACATGTAGCAGCAACTGTGAGTATGTCTAAGGTTGCAGTTTCATTCACTCACATCATCAAAAGTGGTGAACCTGCCTTCAGTGTGCTGGTTTCTAGGTTCTTGCTTGGAGAGACCTTCCCTCCATCAGTTTACCTGTCCCTTGTTCCAATCATTGGCGGTTGTGCTCTTGCTGCTGTAACTGAACTCAACTTCAATATGACTGGTAAGAACAATAGTCTCTTTCATATGGATTTTGAATTTTTACTTTAATGTTTTAGTCCTCATTATAGCTGTTGTTTGTGCTGTTCATTCTTTTTGGATTTTTATTTGTATATGTTGGTGAGAAATTGTAGAATTAGGAAAAAGATATGTAGATAAATTCTCAAATTAATATTTTCCTTATTTTCAGGGATTCTGGAAATCCCTCTCTAAATGTGTGCTTTATGAGGTGAATGTCCCTTTATTTGAAACTGAGGTCACCGAGCACACTCCTTTTCTATAAAATTCTTTTTGTGTTGCCTCAGTTTTCTTAACAACCAACCAAAAAAGGTTCGATATTTGGCCCTCATTTCCCCTTCATAATTTCCCCTTCATATGATTTTTCAAGTGTGTTTTAGTTACCATGGTCATGTTTTCAGCTTGTAATGTGGGTGAGTATTTTGGATATTTATTTGGCTTGAGGATCTTAGCTGAGGTTGAGATTGTAATGTAAATCAATTTGCTTTTAGGGTTTATGGTCAGAGTGCTGAACTTGGTTGTTCACTGCGTGTTTCAGGTTTTATGGGAGCTATGATATCAAACCTGGCATTTGTCTTCCGTAACATATTCTCAAAGAAGGGCATGAAGGGGAAATCTGTTAGCGGGATGAACTACTATGCTTGTCTATCTATGTTGTCCCTCCTAATTCTCACCCCTTTTGCAATTGCTGTAGAGGGACCACAAATGTGGGTGGCAGGATGGGAAAAGGCCTTATCTGAAATTGGACCGCAGATCATCTGGTAATAACAAGACAATACTAAGTCTTAATTGCTTATTCTGTTTCCTTCTGCTTAATATTGTCTGGATTTTTTCGTTTGACTCTGGTAGATACTTTAACGGCATTAGATAGCTCTGTTAGAATTTGTTGCATTTATTAGGTTTATACTAAAAAGAATAACTTAGATAACCCATCACCTATTTGACTGAGAAATAAAATACTGGAAGTATTCAAGTCTCTGAATTTTGCTTTGTGATTTCAATTATGAATCTTTATTCTGAACCAGAAATATATGATGTAATGTCATCTTAAAAGGATTTTATTTGTGGGTCTTGAATTAAATTTTCTTTTTGAAGAGTTGATCCAATTGGATGATTTATTCATTCCTTATGATAATGTTTACCGAGTTTTATATAATATACCTCAGGATCCACATATAGCCTGAACTGAACTGTTAATAATTACGTAGAGTTCCTTTGAAGATTCAGATAGTCACCACCTGTAACATGAATATTAGATGGTATCGGTGTCATCACCATGCAGGTTTTGGTACTTGTGTTTACCTTAAATTTAGTTTTCTCTTTTTAATTTTTTGTTTTTCTTAGTACCACAATGTTTTAAATGTTTATCTTGAAAATTGAAAACCACATTGTTTCTTTTCTTCTCCGAAATTTGAATCATTAGATATTCTCTTTGGACATAAATCTAATTGTAATGATAAATGATATTTTTACTTGTTCCTGTTTGCTAACAAAATTTTTGTGTATTTTATTGTATTTGATAGGTGGGTGGCAGCCCAAAGTATTTTCTATCATCTCTACAATCAGGTCTCATATATGTCCCTTGATCAGATCTCTCCCTTGACATTTAGTGTTGGCAACACCATGAAACGTATATCTGTTATTGTCTCCTCCATCATCATCTTCCACACGCCTGTCCAGCCCATCAATGCTCTCGGAGCTGCCATTGCTATCCTTGGAACATTCTTGTATTCCCAGGTGAGTGATCACGTAAATTATGAGCAGTGCATTCAATAATTTCATAAAATCTTTATGTTCTGACTGCTATGCCTGTAGGACTGTTATTGATCTAAATTAGCTCACTAGATATATGGACAAATATTATTTGTCTGGATTGTTCACATATGACTTTTACGTTTGCCTTTGGAGGATATTTTCCGTAATGATAAGGTCTATAGCATATCGTAGTAAGGAGTGCATGTAAGATTTTGGAACTTTGTTGTAGCTCTAACAAGTGACAATTTCTTAGCCAAAAAAAGGAACGAACACACAATAAAGGAATACTGAATCGATGATTTAGCTACTAATTGTATAGTCCTCTAGGTTGGTTCCCTTGGTCTAGGATATATTAATGCCGTGTCTCTGCTACTGGTCTAACTCTTGAATAACACTGGTACCTTCCATAATGATAAGGTCTATAGCATATCGTAGTAAGAACGACTGCATGTAAGATTTTGGAACTTTGTCGGAGCTCTAACAAGTGACAATATCTAAGTGAAAAAATGGAACGAACACACAATAAAGGAGAATTGAATCGATGACTTGGCTACTAATTGTGTAGTCTTCTGGTTGGTTCCCTTGGTCTAGGATATATTAATGCTGTGTCTCTGCTACTGTTTCAACTCTTGAATAAATTTGGTGTTTGGTACGTTTGATCGGTTTGTTGGACCATACTTTAAAACCTACTCAGTTTCTCCTGCAAGATTTTGGTGGTAGATGTATCTTTTGGATCTGTGATAGTTGAGTTCCTCCTTCCTAGATAGATGAATGACTTGCCATTCTTGTGAGTGGTCAAGGGGTTGCTATAGTTAGTGGAGAATTAGAATCCATAGATGTTGACACTGGGGCAGTCCCGTACTAGCTGCCAATATGACAGGTGACATCTTCGGTGGTAGGTGGTTTCAATGAACCAACCAGTTGAACTATCTGCACCAGTGTCTACCTAACCACAGGCATCTAACAGGATCATGCGATAGTTTATTCCATGTGCCTTAGTCAAAGATGCTTTCGATAGATTCCATATTTCATTCTAAATAATTTGAGAATATGCTTGGTTTCTCCTCCTATACACAGTGGTCTTAAATGTACTGGAAATGATTGGTTTCCATTTTCCCTAATCGCGTGCGTTCTCTTTCTCTTTTGCAGGCAAAAGCATGAGAAAACCGGGTTCGAGAATTTTGATTCATCATATAACTTAGATGATGAAAGAGAAAATGGTATCTGGAAGAATTTAGCTCAGATGAGTTTGTAGTTTACTGTCTTTAGGGATCCATGATCGCTGGATTTTGGTCACATAGACCAGCAGCTTGTCATATTGTAGATACTAATAATAATGATCATTATAAACAATGTCATATAGTGGATTAGACCAGGTTTTTTATATTTTAATGCGGCTGAGGTCCAATCTGTTTGAATAAACAAGGATTAATGTTGTGAGCCTTGTCCATGGCAACAGACATGAATAAGAACTGAGGACAATGTTATTTGTTTAAACTATGGATCTTATTTTGAGAAGAGTGGATGGTAGGGTCGGTATAGATGCTTAGCTTACGGTGTACATTGAAAATCTGTGGTCCAAAGGCATTTGGAAAAGCTACCAGCAAGTTGGCTTAAACCTTCATAAACATGTGAGCTTGTCTCTTCATGCATTGAAAGATTTTGGAAGCATTGGAAGAAGATAATTGGCTTGTTCCATTAAAATCTCCGTTTCCATGTGACCATGCCTTTTCTTGGCTTGAAAGGACAAATTCTCTTGTTTCTAGCATCCTTCATAGAAACTTGGGAAAAAAAAAGTGGTACTTCAATATTAGCCGTTCATCACAATAAAAATATCTTTGAGACCAAATAATTAATGAAAGGGCATCTCATATTTATCCATAACCATAACCCTTCTTTGCTTCAGCTATTCACACTTTCTGACTAATCCTCAGTAGGTAGGGTCCCTTTTAGAGTGCAGCTTAACCGTTGAGTAAGACCCTGGTCATGGGCAATGTGATGAAAACAAGGCACCATTTAGGCATTACCGGCAAAGAATAAAAGGATAAAAGACAGCCCCCGCTGCCGCCCGAGGGTGGCCGCTGGCCAGCTGAGATTGGGAGGGTATATTAGAACAGCCAGCTGTTCTCCACTTATGTCTTGTTAACCTGATTAACAAATGCCATTTTGAACCCAAACAGTGCTCAAGTACGGAGAGAAGCAATCCCCACCACACTGGAACTCATTACTGAACAGGAACTGTCTAAAGTTTGTCCCCGTACGAAAGTAAAACAAAGTAATACATATAAAGAAACACTGAGAAAAACTACGAAAACATTCTGCGAACGATGGGAAAATCGCTTAATTTTCATGGGCCGAAAAAAAAATTATTGGCAACACAAAACTACAAAGAATTACACCTGCAAATGCTTAATTGCTGTATAAACATCTTTATCACCTCTGCCACTGCAGTTAACCACAACTTTGGTACCATTTGGTAGAGTTGGACACAGTTTCTCCAAATAAGCAAGTGCATGAGATGTCTCCAAAGCTGGGATTATGCCCTCCAGTCGAGATAATCTCTTGAAAGCTGCAGATCTCAAATGGTTTAGTAAGATATGCGCTCCAGACAGGTTGTAAGGTTGAAGATGCAGTAAAGAACACAGTGCAAAAAAAAAAGGTGAATGGTAATAATGTGCCTCCATGAACAATTTCTTTTGCAAGAATAAGCAACAGGCAGTAATCATGATCAGATGTGATAGGACTGAAGCCTTGAAAACATTTGGTAGTTTCATACCTTCCAACGCTTCTTCATCTGTGACACTGTGGTACTCAGCACGCCCTTCATCTTTCAGAAAACTGTGCTCAGGTCCAACCCCAGGATAATCCAAGCTGTATAGCCACAACAAAAAGTTGCCAAGTTATTCAAAGCATAATAACAAGCCACCAAAAATGAACAAATTCATTATGAAATCTCTACCCTGCGCTAATGGAATGAGGTTCAATGATTTGTCCATCATCATCCTGTAATAAGTAGCTCATAGCTCCATGCAACACTCCCACTTCTCCCTTGGTCAAAGTGGCAGCATGCTTGCCACTATCCAAACCAAAACCTCCAGCCTCCACACCAATCAACCTAACATCCTTGTCGTTAACAAACTCATGGAAAAGTCCCATAGCATTTGAACCTCCACCAACACAGGCAACCAATACATCTGGTTTCCCTCCCCATTTTTCCAGCGCTTGTTTTCTTGTTTCTTTACCAATCACCGCATGGAACTCTCTAACCATCATTGGATATGGATGTGGACCAGCAACAGATCCCAAAATATAATGAGTTGTCTCCACGTTAGTCACCCAATCCCGGATAGCTTCTGATGTAGCATCCTTCAGTGTTGCAGTACCTGAATGAACTGCTCTAACCTATATGTTAAAAGATACAATTTAAGATCAAACAATGCAAAATAGCCAATCCAAAGGGAAGCTGATATACAATCTTCACTATAACAATTTATAAAAAATTGTGTCTCATTGGGTAAACACTTACCTCTGCACCAAGAAGCCGCATTCTGAAAACATTAAGCGCCTGTCTTTCCATGTCTTGAGCACCCATGTAAATAATACACTGCAAACCAAATCGGGCGCACACAGTAGCTGTTGCAACTCCATGTTGACCAGCCCCAGTTTCAGCAATTATCCGTTTCTTGCCCAAATGTTTAGCGAGCAATGCCTGAGCAACAGCATTATTGATCTTGTGAGCACCCGTGTGGTTAAGATCCTCCCTCTTAAGGTATATATCTGGCCCTTCACCATTAGGATGCTTGTAATGCTCTGTAAGCCGCTCTGCAAAATAAAGTGGACTTTCCCTACCAACATAGTCTTTCAAAATCCCAGCTAGTTCTTCCTGCAAATCATAAATATTTTTTTCACAAAATTACTACTTCCAGTGCCAAAAGCCCAAAAAAAAAAAATCTAGCAAAAGAGCTTCTTTTTTATATTATTATTTCAATGCTCAAATTCTTTAGAAGAGCTCTTCAATTACCAATTCTCCTACCTGTTTTTCACAAAATTTTCATATTTTTAATAAATTTATGAAAAAAAATCAACTTAGTTAAAAATGAGCCAACAAGGCTAAAAATTAATGTCAAATCAAATATATTTTTTATTCATTCAAAAATGCGTTTAATCTAACTTTTCAAAAAAATTTTAGCTTTATAACAAAAAGCCATTTTTTTCCTTTTTTTTCCCGTGAAAATTAAAGTCAATATCAATAGTTACAATCAAACCTAACTTTTAGCAATCATTTTCCAATTATACCTATGTAGTCTCAACCACAACAAAAAGTCAACAAATTTTCTTCTTTTAATCAACAATCAAATTCCTTGAAAAAAAAAATTTCTAAATTCCAAATTAAATTCCTAATTGACAAATACACACACAAAATATCCTACTTTAAACTAACACAAATAAGTCTGGCAAAAGAAGAACTAATCCAAATACGTATTCAATAAAGAAGTGCATACCAATACGTATAATATACGGTGGAGTAACAACGAAACTAACCTGAAATTCATCGTCTTTAGAAAGGGAATGGAAAGCCGTTTCCAGTTCAGAGAGAGCAGACATTAGGGTTTCGGGAACATATTTGCCGCCGAATTTCCCGAACCTACCGAAGGAGTCGGGTCGTTTCCATCCGGTCTGGTCTGACTCCATGGAGACCGGAGCAGCGGGGACTGGTTCTCTAGTTAACATACAATTAATAGCAAACTTTTTCACAGGCGTTGGCTGAGACGTAAATTTGTTGAAATCGAATGGCAATTTCGAGGAGGAAATGGGATTGGACACGCGGATAGTGGCCGTGCTTGAGGTGGAGGCCGCCATATTTATGGCAAGTTACAATTTTTAGGGCTTTGCTTCTTTTCGAAGGCAATTTTGTTTTGGGGAGTGGATTTTTCTACAGTGAGAGGAGGAACAAAAATCTTAAACCTTGCGGAGCCATAAGAGGACAAGACAGGAGGAATAAAATTTAAACAAGATTTCATAGGTGAAATTTATAAAACTTTGTATTAAAAATAAATAAATAAAACACTTAATAAAAAATTTAATATAAAAAAATATTAAAAATACTATTTATAATTTAATTTTAATCTACACTTATTTAATAATAAATATTTTATTCATATTTTTATTAAAAATATTTATTTAATAAATATATTAAAAAATTTCAAATTTATTCATTTAATTAAAAATGACAACCCAATTTGTTTTGGTTGGGTTTTGATCCATCCCAACTTATAAAATCATTTTTTTTAAATTAAATTTTGGATCTAGTAAGATAATAATAACAAAAAATCGATATCGGATTTTAAATAAATCCATTTTGTCTCGATCCAGTATATATATATAATTATTTTAAAATTATTTATTTAATTTTATTTTCATATTTATATTAAAAATAATATTTTATTAATTTTAAATTAAATATAATTAAATACGAATTTATACAATATCGAATCAAATAAGATTTTATATAATATTGAATCGATTCAGGTATTATAAATATAAAATTAAATCAAATTTAAAACAAACAAAAACTAACTCCAATCCGACTCATTATCATCCTATACTTGATTTATATAATGAATTTTTTTAATTTATCAATTTTTATTTTACTTTCATTTTTAATTTTTAATTATTTATTTTTAATAAAAAATTAATAAACTCCATGAAATTTTATATAATTTTATGGGAGATTTTTAAAAGATTTTTTATAATCGAAAATTATTTTTTTGATTTCTTTATAAAAAAACATAAAAAAAAAAACTGGATTTTTTTTATTGAATAATAAAGTAAGGATTGAAACTAAGTTTGGAAAAAAGGTTAATGGAAATTATTTGACCAGTTAGTTACTACTTATGCACTTTTATTACAAGTAAAAGTCTTTTTACTTGAAAGGGTAAATTTAGGAGGAAAATTTTGATAATATTATATTTTACAATTCCAATCCCTTTAATATAAAATTGGATTCTTTTTTAATTTGGTTTCAAGCAATTTTTCTCAATTATCTTTGTTTTTTATTATAAAAATTTAAATTTTAATCATTAAAATTAAAAAATATAATACTTTATCAATAAAATATGCTATTATTGATTAAAATTAAAAGTTTTAAACAAAATTTTTAATATATTTATTTGAAAGATATTAGTAAAAATTTTCCAAGATGAAAATAGTATCACGGTATAATTTCAGCCTTCTTTCTCAAAGGTGATAACATTTTCTCTTGAAATTTTTTAATTTAAAAATATTAAAATTTTATAATATTAATAGATATAATAATTTAAAATATGATATAGTGACACAATACGAATATAATATAAAAATAAAATATAAAAGTAATATGTTTAAAATTTTAATAATAATTATATATGAGTTTAATAAAGTAAAAATATTTATTTATATTTTTTATTAATAAAAATTATAATAAGTAATTTTTATATAAATTATAATATAAATATTTAAATTTTAATATTTGATAAGATATAAATACATAAATCATGTGCTTTGACTGAGTTGTAAGGTACGGGTCGTTACCAGGCCTGAAATTTCAGATTTCTCTCGAGGCCTACAATGGGCATCGATGGAAGATTGGGTTTTGCATTAAAAAGCGATGACTTTTCTTTTGGGTCTTTCATTTTCTTTATGGGCTTTCCTTCGCTTTCTTTCTCATTTTCTCTCTTGCCTAAACCCTTATCAACTCAGAATTTCCTGTTTCTCTTTCCCTTGCTTTTTCTTTATCTCTGAAATCTAACTGCGGATTAAAGTTCAAACAGTTGTTCCTGGTAAGCAAGTTCTATCCTTTTTCCTTTGAAAAACTTAATCTTTCTCTTATTTTCTCTTTAATGAGCTTTGGGATGAAGCAGGTGTTGTTTTCGGGTTCTAAAATCACTTCTCATTGCATTATTTTTTTAATAATTTATTGTTTTTCTTAAATATTATGAGGTTTCCCGTTCTGGGTATTCTCTAATTTGCTTATTTTTAGTTATTTCAGTTATGCTGATCGGTGCTTCATTGTTTCCAACTTAGAAAGTTCTGTTTTTTGTTTGAACTTCGTTAATTTTCTCAGCTGTCAAACCTACTGCTTGTTATTTTAGTATGTTTTTGTGCCTAAGTCTCAAGGTTAGCTGACACTTCATTATTGTCCTACGCTTATGTTCTAATGTTGTTGAAGTTCTTTGATTTTGCTATGTTGTTTTTGAATGGTTGAAACCGTGTTCAATTTGTTTGCTAGGTCTTAGGTAATGGTACTCTTTAATCTTAACTCAAAACTTAGGTATGATTCGTTTTGTTCGTTTAGGTGCCCCAATGAAGATATCCAAGTTTTTAAAATTGCTGACTTGGTTGAGGAAAAGGACATGAGAAACCTTATATGAGTTTTTTCCTTCATCTTATGTAGAAGCAATGGTCATAATTTTGCTCGATTGCTAAATTTATGTTACGTGTTTCAGCCTAAACGCGTAGACAAATTACACTGGTAACAGAATGGGGCGCAATTCGTCCAACTATTCAGAGTCTCCAGTTAGGAGGCGAGGGTCTCCTCATAGGAGGAGTCCATCACATAGAGAAAGATCACCTGCGAGGCATAAGAGCTTGCATAAAGGAAGCTCCCCTGTAAGAGAAAAGTCTCCTTCTGGGCACAGGAGTTCTCACAGGGACCATTCTTTGGAAAGAGAAAAACATTCTGGCCATACTAAGTCTCCAAAGCATGCTAGTCCATGCTCTCCCTCCCCCCGGACAAAGAGATTGAGGAGAGCACAGGCTGAAAAGGAGGTTGAGAAAGCAAAGGATAGGGAGTATGAGAGAAACCATAGCAGGGGTAGTGAGAAGAGTATACGTAAGGAAAGAGCTTCGGGGAAGGAAAGGATTTCCAAGAGGGAAATGGGGGGTGACAAAAGGGAGAGACGGTCAGGAAGAGATGATACTAACAGCAAGTCTGGTAGAGGAAGACATGAGCGGTCTATTTCTCCATCTGATCTTCACCACAGGAGCAGGCATAGATCTCGTTCACCTGCATCAAATTCAAGAGCTCGGGATGAGGTGTCTTGTTATATCCGGTTATTCTTGCTTGTTTAATTTTATTCTGTTTTAGTTTCTATTTTTCATAAATCATAAGAGCTGCTTTTTCACATTCTCATTCTAGCAAACACAATAAGCAGAAATGAGGATACACATTTTCAGTTATAATCTTCAACTAATGTTTACTTTTTTTTTCATCTTGAATTGATGTCTACGTGAAGTGTGACAAAAATTTGTCGTTTCAGGTGACTAATTTGAGAGGTGCTGAACAAGGGTGAGCTGCTTCTTAAGCTTAAGCCTCTTCTTTTAACCTTCTACCAGGATATGCTTAACATATAGAAATTATTTTATTACCAAAGATTTATTTTTGTCATGTTTTTGACACCCTCTTGGCTTTCTTGATGATGTTGGCGTTTTTGCTCTTTTCTTTTTATTATTTTTTTTGTTGGAGGGGGGAGGGTGGTTGTTGACGTCAAAGAATTACTCAACCTAAAAGTTTAAGCTGTTATATTAGGGTCTAATCATGTTTTTGCTTTTAGTCTCCATTTTTTACCCTGATCTTTCTTTATAGGTTTATGATCTATTAATCCCTCTGTTTTCTTTTAATGATAAAAGTTTAAGCTGTTGTATGAGGACCTAATCATGTCGTTGAATTTACTTGCTCTTGTAGGTTTCTAGTTTATTATTGTGGATATACTTTTTCTAGTCTTGCAAGCTTTAACATAATGTCTAACAATAGGTTGCTTTGTTTTCCTAAGCGGGAATGATGAAGATGATTCTGTGGCTAATATGAAGGCAGCTGAGGAGGCTTTGGAAGCAAAACAAAAGGTAACAGATAGCTTGGTTGTTAGCTTTCTTTTCATATAACATGTTTTATTTTTTGTGCCAAATTATTCTTCGTATCCTCAGAGCAAATTTATGAGAAAACACCCTGCAGTTCTGTTGTTTTAAATCATACATTGTCTTATCTGGTTAGATAAATCTTATGTCTGGTGTTTAATTTATCTTTTCTTTACTGTCATTGTAACTTGTAGCAAAAACCTACATTTGAGTTATCCGGAAAGCTTGCAGCAGAAACCAACAGGGTTAGAGGTGTGACTCTGCTGTTCAATGAACCCCCTGATGCTCGAAAACCCAATATAAGATGGCGACTCTATGTTTTCAAAGCTGGTGAAGTACTAAACGGTTAGTCCAACATAGCTTCCTTCCTTTTTCATGTGTTCTCTTCCTATGATTCTATGATTCTACAGTTTGCCCTTTTTATCAGAATGAATGTTTTTCATGCTTTCAACTTTGAAAAATGTACATCTCTAATAATCATCAGAGCTATATGGCATTGATACAAATTAGTTTAACTCCATCTGTATGATGGAAGTGAGGTGCACTTCAGGGTTGGACCTTTTGGTTTTAAATTTGTCATATTCAAGATTAAATATCCTCACAGAAGTTTGAGAAAAACTTTTATGTAAATGTAAGGGATCTATGATTTATATTTAATTGTTGCTATTGCATTGGGACCTGGAGATTAGAGTTTGTTGTTCTCATTATGTTGACAATTCATGTTGATCAAAGAAGTTAATGACCATTCAATTATGCATGGAACTTATTCCCCTGATTTTTGGTTCTTTTTCTAATTCATCTTGTCGGCAGAGCCCCTTTATATACATCGTCAAAGCTGTTACCTTTTTGGGAGGGAAAGACGAGTAGCAGACATACCTACGGACCATCCATCCTGCAGCAAGCAACATGCTGTCATTCAATTCCAGTAAATTTATACTTCGCAGTTCTATTCTCTGCTTTTGCTGTGAATTTTTTTAACTAGACATTTCCGCTTTATCAGGCAAGTAGAGAAAGAGCAACCTGATGGTACATTAACCAAGCAAGTAAGGTATGGATAAGTTGATTTGGAATTACTTCTGTTGGTTAAGAGCAATCCTGATGAATTCCTATCTTATTTTACTTTGCTTTTGCTTTGTAGGCCTTATATAATGGACCTTGGAAGCACTAATAAAACTTTTATCAATGTGAGGAATTCATCTCAAAATCTTTTTAATTTGCACTGAAACTTGATTGAATTCCTATAACTACATCTAATATTTTGTTTTTGCATTTGCAGGACAATCCTATCGAACCTCAACGTTATTATGAACTTTTTGAGAAAGACACCATTAAATTTGGTAATAGTAGGTAGGACACAAGTCAATATTCTGCGTTTAGTTTTTTGTTGCATGATAGGAATGAAAGCAATTTGTGCAACATATAAGAGATATTATGTGTGCTTGACATGCATGCATACATGCTTTGGAGAGTGTAGTGACAGTTCCACCAAGCTACTATGATATTGGTTGGTAAAAGGTTTCCTGTTTTGGCCATTCTCTGGGTATTACACTGCTTTTTGCTGCTGCTATTATTGTTTTCATCATCATGATGTTGTTGGTGGTTTTTTTTTTTTTTTTAGAAAGTAATCGATTCATTGTTGTTGCTTTAGCCACTGCTCTGTTGTGCCAGATGATCCCCTCCTCCCATCTATAGGAGAAATTAGTTTAAATCTGTTTGGTTCTATGGTGAAATAATCTGATTGTCATCTTGATTTGGTCTCTGAATACTAGCCAAGCGCTTAATGCCCTGGCCTGGTAGGGAAATTGTGTATGCTTAAAATGGCTGGTTCTTGTGCTTTGCCATTGATAGCTTTTAAATCATTTGTTTTGATTTCTGCAGCCGAGAGTATGTTCTACTGCATGAGAACTCTTCCCAGTGACGGGTATTGACAGGCCACCACGGCCATACGAATTCGTATCTTGAATTGGGAATAGTTTTGTTGTCAACATGTTTATTACAAAATACAAGGAATGTTATCATAGTATTCATTTTTCCTCATTTGAGAATGGAGAAGTCTCTTGTAGAACTAGATGTACGGATTTAATCCAGTTCATGCTAGTGTATGCTAATGTTCCCTCTTGAAAGTAGGCAGTGCCTTTACTTTCTCTGTGCTATCTTCTTTATATGGTACATATTGTGTTATAACTAGCCAAGAATAAGTGAAAGTAAATGATGCAGGGACAAAATGATGGGATCCATTTATGTGTTTTTGGCAGTCTTAAAACCTAATGGCCACTGCATATATATACATACATACATATATATAAGCAATATCGCGTCATTTATAAAAGTTGGTATACAACAGGTCTCTTTTCCGGTTGCAGTTTTTTTTGTACTAAAATGAGTTTTCGTTTTCCTTTTATTCTTTAAATATTTAATGTGGCACATAATATACCTTATAAAACTAAATAAATGAAGAGTTGATAGTATTTTTTTTATCAAATAGTTCATATTTATACCTTACATCAATTGCAACGATTTGATAAATGACTCATTGGGATAGATATAGTTAAATAATACCCCTTTAGAAACGTATAAGAAGTTTTCTCTTCATACGGCTCTAGTAAAAAAAATGATTGAAAGTTATGCTATGTATGGAATTATAATGTAT
The DNA here is from genome assembly GCF_002303985.1 of Durio zibethinus. The sequence continues at coordinate 2,191,147 of NW_019167993.1, read as the reverse complement.
GTAACTAGAATGTCAAAAAGATTCATAAATTCGGTAAATCAATTAGACATTTAAATTCGTTTTTTTTTTTTTTTAAAAAAAAGGCATTGGTATTCTCGTAACTCAAGTCAAATAACTCTCAAAATGCTAAAAAAATCTAACATTGAAATTTGTTTATAATTTTGTGCTTCCATGAAACCCAAGGTGGCCATGGCTGATAACAAAGATCTGTTTATGGAGTTGCCCGAATGTCTTCTCCATAGCATCATCTCAGGTTTGCCATTCAAGGAAGCAGCAAGAACTTCCATATTATCTAAGCATTGGCTTAGCCTTTGGCGTGCAACAAGGAACATAGAGTTCGAAGAGAGTTTCTTTGTTAAACATGGAGAATCTGATGCAACCAATGCGATGAAAAGAAGAGTTTTCATTGATTTTGTCCAACAATGGATTGCAAACTACTCTGAACCCTGCATAGATAAGTTTGCACTCGTATTCTCCAAACCCAAACAATTTGTTGCTGACATGGAAAACTTTATAGCATTTGCCATTGCAAAAAATGTCAAAGTGCTTAGTCTTGATTTTTCTGATCCTGAAAACCATACACCATTGTTTGATTTACCTTCCCATGTTTATGGACTTGGAGTTCTTGAATCTTTGAAATTGTTTTTATGTAAAATCCATGCCTGCTTTCAAAAATTTCAGTATGCTTAAGGATCTTTCTCTAGGTTGCATTGAACTAGAACAGAAGTCTGTTAAGGCCTTGTTTCAACACTGTCCATTGCTAGAGAGTTTGAGTCTGACAAAATGTTGGAGCATAAAGCATTTTTGTTTGTCTGAACCAAGTTATCTGTCAAAAAAATTGGTGATTGACAAATGCATTTTTTGTGATCCTATGTGGATATGTATCGGCAATCTCCCAAACCTGCGTTTCTTCAAGTACTCAGGGATAGTAGGCAGCTTTGCCTCGGACTACTTTTGCTTATTGGAAGAGGCAGATATCGATTTCATGTTAAGAGTCAAGTTTTAGAGATGTTGGTGCTTTTCTTTATCATCTCCTACTTGATCTTTTTGCCTTCACCATTTTGACTGTTTGCAGTTACATGCTTCAGGTATAACTATCAATTGTTTATGCTAAAATATCTAATATGCCTTCAACAAGCATAAATGTGAAGAGTAACACAAAATTTACTCTATCTATTATCAGATTTTTTTTTTCATTTCTTGGTGCAATCAATACATTTGTTATTTGTGCTTCCATTTTCAGGTTATTCCTAGTTCGGAGGAGCCTTTAGGTACTAAATTTCCATTGAATGTCAGGCATCTGATATTGAAGACTGCCTTGCATAGTCATGAATTTTATGGAATAACATTCCTCTTGAATAGTTGTCCACTTCTAGAGACTCTTACAATTGAACTATGCCCTACAATTGTTTTCCCGGTGAGTATACCTATAGCAATGTGTTAATACGGTCAGGGGTATCTCCAGGCTATATTAGCTAATCACTCCTTGAGCGATCTCAAGGAAACATGTTCCTGATTTGATTATCTATCATAGCAATTTATTCTAAGGAAATCATCGATTAGAAACAAAAATTCTTGACTCTTTTTTTTTTTATCATTTATAGGATTATGAACCCCCGTTCGAGTTGAATACTTGTGACTTTTGGAGGAAGAACTTGATCATCTATAAATGCATACGTCGTACTGTCATAATGATTTTGTGTCATTCTGATGAATTTGGAAACGAAAATAAAAGAACGAAAAACGAAATCGTCATCAATCTTTTTTGATTAGTTACAATTGGTCACCTATTAAAATTTATTATTCTAATAAGATTTTAAAATTAATTAAAACTTATTAAAAAGATAATTTCACGGTCTACAAAAATAGTCTAGGTTCGAGAGTCGATTACGCGTAGGAAAGGATAAGCATCACTACGATGTCCATTTAAAAATGGTACCACTTAACTACATGTTATCATTTGATTTTGATTAAAAATAGTCTCATCCTCGATGTTTGAAAAAATAATTTTCTTGATTTTTTGAAAATTGGTTTGTTTGGTTTTATTTTTAAAAAATTATTATTCAAATTTTATTCGAGAAAAATAAATTAGAACATTTTTTATTGAAATAATTTTCAAAATACTCTAGTACGTTTGTAATATTAAAATAACTCTTTCTCACCTAGAGATTTCTTAGGCATCGCTTCTCGAAATACCTAAGAATCTCATCCTCGGAGGTCTGAATTTATTTTTCGTAAAAATTATATAATACATGAAATGCAAATAATAACATGATGCACACATTTTATTTTTTATTTTTTAAAAATTTTATTAATTTTTATAATTATTCTTATTTAAAAGAAATGAAGAACAAAGAAATTTTTATTGTATTAAAGATTTTCTATAAATATTCTAATATACTGATAATATTTAAAAAAAAATCTTCTCATCTAGGGATTTCTTAAAGCATCTCTACTCAGAATACTTTTAGAATCTCATCATCAGACAAAATTTCTTTTTTTTTCTCATTTTTTGTTACCTATTTTTAATTTATTAGTTAATTTTATTATTATTATTTTATAAGAAAAAAAGAAAATTTTTATTGTATTAAAATTTTTTTATAAATACTCCAATACGCTGGTAGTATTTTAAAAAATCTTCTTATCTAGAGATTTCGTAGGTATCACTACTTGGAGTACCTTTGAATCTTATTGTCTGACAAAAATTTTTTTTCTTATTTTTTATTATTTATTATTATTTTATAAGATTTATTCTAAAATTAATATAATTATCAAAAACTTTTTATTATATATTTTTTTAGTAATTATTATTATAAAACAACAAAATTTTATTATGTTAAATTTAAACATTTTAACATGCATAAATATTAAGAATAATAATTAAAATAACCAAAATAATATATAAAAAAAAAAAAGTTTTACATGAACTGGACCGGTCAACGCGCGGTTCGAACTGACGGTTGGATCACATTCAGCGATTCGATTCTGGTCCAAGTCAGGTCCAGCAGTTCAGTTCCACTTCAGGTTGACCGATCAGAAGCTGATAAAGGAAAATGGTCACGGGTCAGGTGTGCAGACCCCTGGTTCGGTCAAGGGTTGACGCGCGGATTCTTAGGGTTCAAAACGACGTCGTTTTGACTATTGATAGCTTATATAAAAGGTCTAATTTTTTTCAGTCATTCTCTTTTCTCTCCAAAAAAAAAAACCTTTTTTTTTCTTCAACCAAATGTAGATGACCAGCCGGTCATCGTCGTCGCTGTCGTTACTGCCGTCGTCAGTCGTTGACCGTCGTCATCGATGACCGAAAAAAATTAAAATCACCTAAAATATTCTCCTCAACCCCTTAAACACAGATTCAGCCTCCTTTTCACCAAAAATAGTCTTAAATTCCCCATATCTGCTCTTGAAGTTTCGGTCAAACTGTCATTTTTTTTTCTCTTTTTTTTTTGAAACTGACTTTTTTTTTTCTTTGTGCAGGAAGCTTCCCGGCGCTAGGTTCCTCACTGCGGGGAGGACTGTGTTGAATTTTTTTTTAGGCAGAAAGCTCCCTTTTTTTTTGGCAGCTTCTTTCCTCCTTCTTTGTGTTCGACTAAGAGCTCTATTTATAGAGCTCCGACAATGTCTTGTGCTTAAGGGAGTGGCACAAGACACGACATGGGATGCAAACACGAGCCTCATGCCTTTTTATTTTTTCTATATTATCTGGTGGTACGGTAGGATGGCTAAGAGCCTAGGTGAGAGTAGTGAACAAGATATGAGTGAGGGATAGGTGGTAGGGTATGGTAGCAATGGTGCCAAGGAAGGCACCACTGTCATCCCCCATTTTTTTCTGTTCTGTTTGTTTTTTTTGATATTTTGGTATTTTTGATATTTTGTATTTTGTATTTTGATTTTTTTTGTATTTTATATTTTTATTTAAGTTTTATTATTGTATTTAATATTATTATTATTTTATTTATTATTTTTTTTGTGATCAGACAAATTTGATGTCCACGCATACCTTAAAAGTGATGGAGGTGAAGAGCTCCAAGGGAACTGTGAATGAATTTCTGGTGCTGCAATACCTGATCTGCCATGGACATGTAATGGAGTGGATGAACCTTTACATTTCAAGGGAACCTGATGACAATCGAGGCGATGTGGAATCATATAGAGCAACGGCTCAAATGTTGCCGCAGTTGAAGAAGGCCTCAAAGAAACTACAGTTATCAATCTCTTGATTGAGAAAATGCAAGTGTTGTATGACACTTCAATAAACAAATATTGTAACAAATAATTTGCTGATATTTTCTCTTCACCAAATTGTGAATTCAGCAATGGATGGTTGCTTTTACTTTCACTTTTGCAGTTAGTTGGGTGATAAAAATCGAATACTTCACTTATAACGCCTGTGTTTTTTAGGCATTTCATAGCTATTGATAAACCTTTCTTTGGTAGGTTTGGTGCTTGTTTTCGACCAAATATTTTATGGCCATAACAGAATAAATTTGGACCCATTCCCTTTTATGAAGCATATAATTTAATCCCATATTCATGTACTTTAAGTTGCTTGAATACAATGTGGAATCATTCCAACTCCACTCAGCAACATCAATTCCCCTATATCTTTTTATTTATTTATTTTTAATACAGAACCCTTTCAGAAAAACTTAAAGCAGATTCTTCTATTTTGTGGTTAGAGGAAAAAAAAGGGAAACAAATCATCTCAGTATTTTATATTTCTGATTTTCATCTTCTACATGAAAAAGACTTTTACAGTAAGATATGTTACTTAAATCACTGAAACATCAGAGATCAGCTAACTTTGAATTCAGTGAAAAAATGTTAACAAGGAAAAGTAAAGCCAATGAAAAGAAAAGAAGCTAACAATCAAAGACCAAGTTTGGTGGTTGTGGGGTCAATTAGCTACCGAGATTGAACAAACTTTTTTGGGTTTTTCTCTTTTTCTTTCTCTTTCGGCTATGTACATAAAAATCAGTGGAAAAAAAAAAAACAAAAAAGTGGGTTTTAGAAGTCGATAATAGGCTCTCCAATGGTCAAGTTTCTCTCTACCGTCCATGGCAAGTTAAAGAGTTTAGCCATGATGAACTTGAAGATCTTGTTCACATTGATGTTATGCGTAGCACTTGAGAAAAAAAGGGTTGCCTTCATTGCCCTGGCATATGCTCTTGCCTGTTTCACCAAAACACAAATTCAACTTTGGTTACTGCTAAAAAAAAGGCTTAGAAAAATCAAATCGGAAGTTTCTTTATCTCAAGCAATTAAATTTCAAATTTCTACTTTAATCAACAAGTGGCCCCTCGTGTTTATAATCTTCAAACGCGGATTGAGAAAGAAAGGGAAAGGTTTGCCACTAATGTCAAATGGCTGAGAATTGACAAAGGAAGACTCCTCAGTCAAGCCTGGACGTTCCTCCTATTCAAACGTGTCACTGTTAAGGCAAAATTAAATATTTGATGCTATATTACACATTAATAATCTAGGTATTCAGGTTATATGTTTTTTGGATTTGCCGAATATGAGTGTCAGATACAGATACATGTTTGAAGGGTATATTTATTTTCATCTATAGCGTTTTATGTCCCGTTTTATGGTTACTTTAGAGTGTCCAATGCGCGTCTGACACGAATACCTTAAAAGAAAATTGAAGATTGAGAGTGACATGGTTCCCTGTTTTGGTCAATATTTGTGAGTATTTCTTACTTCTGAGAGCAATGAAACTAGAAAAGAAAGTACATTGACAGAAGCAGGTCTCAAGTAACTATGCAAAAGAACAAATGTAAGTTCATTACCTGAGTCACAATGGTCCATTGCAAATCTGGGGGTAGTCTAACAAAATCATCGAATTTTGTTCCTACTAATATTGGAATAGCTGTCTGCAAAATATTGGGGAAAAAAAAAGAAAGAAGAATAAAGCACGTTAAGTAAAAACACTTAAAAAGCTGGGAAACTGATACAAAGAACAGACAAAAGCATCATGAATTTTTCAAGGGCTCCACTCCATAAAATCCTTCACTGATACAGACCATCCATTAATTGGAGCACCAATTTTCTGGGCCTAGAACTGAAACTTAACATCAATACTCTTTATTGTTTGCCAGTAAAGCCTGAATTTGACATTAATCTAATAATTTCCTCATTAAAATTAATTTCAGCCATTCCCCACATCCATTTAGAAGGGCACAGTTTCTTTCCTAAAGTATCAATTATTGTTGTATTAACAGTCAATTATTGGCTTAAAATTGCAATTAATTATATCAATAAAAGTTTTTCAGTTTCATCAAGACCCCATTTCTCAGGTGTAGCAAACATCGGCTAAACCCAAATTGCAATTAAATTTCAAAGAGTAACTTGGTTGGTTCATGCAATCGACTGCCAGACTTCCAGCAGGTATGGTGTTCAAATCTCAGCACTTGCAACCCTTTTTATTATCCTTAGGCCGATGCATCTTTTGTACAGAAAAAAACATTGGCTAAACCAGCTAATCTTAACTACCCATTCACAGAAAATTACCATTTTTTTTCTATCAGAAAAACTGATTATGTTAAAAGGAAAAGAAAATTTAGTACCTGGTTCCACTTTCTTGCTTGACTATACCATCCAACAACACTGCCAAATCCAACAAAAACTTGCAAATATCAGAAAACTATCAATTTCAGTACTTTTTCTCCATTGAAAAACAGGTTTTAAACTAACCTGTTAAGGGTGCATCGACTAGTTAGATCAAACATAAACAAAATTGCCACTGCATCTTTACAAGCAATTGGAACATGATCAAGTGAATTACTGTCACCTGCAACCAAATAATCAGAAAAAAAAAAAAAAAAAAACCTCTGGTTACGGTAGAACAACAAAGCTGAAAGCTCAAAAACAAGACAGGATAACAATAACCAAAACCAAATTTAAGAAAAACTTGTTTCTTGGTTAACATACCTCCCACATCCCATATGCTGAAAGCAATCCTGGCACCTTGAACAAATAATGTTTTGTTTACTAAATTTAATCCTGTCATCTGTAGGCTTTTCTCTTGCTCATCCCCGACATATTTTATCTTCCAAGCCAAATAGAGATTAAAAAGAAAGGGTCAAAACCATTAAAAACTACTTATTCTAAGTGAAATTTCATTAAGCCAAGTCAGGACCAAACAATAGAAAACAAAAAAAGAACCAAAATCATATGTGCTTACCAGAAAGCTTGTTTTTCCAATTTGACAGTCACCTAACAAACTGATCTTCAAACTAACCAAATCGGAATCCGTCTCATACCCATTACATATCATCCGGGGGTGACTCTCCGGCAAGGCCTCACCGTCTTCTACCACCACCACTTCCAACGGAGAAGAAGAATCCCGGCTAGTCAATCTCCTATAGTGAGCAGGCCTTCCTATAGAACAAACAAGAATTCTATCCCAAATGAATCTAAAAAACCTTCGAAAAATCGATACCCTTTCTAGTATACTCCACTTAATGTTAACATGAACAATTTTTCTACAAAGTTGTGTCATTTTTCAGGTGGCTTCATGAATGATTTTGGACATGGAAATGGAAGATTAGTTGGTGTTTTAATATAATATTTTGTGATGAAAGAGGCCTGTAACGGTTGACTGGTATTTTTATTTTAGATGTATTCCCAAATAGTCCAAATTGCCGGCTTCTAGGGGTCTACGTACTGCATGGGCATTTAGGTCAATCGTTGTCAGCAAAGATTTTTATTGGAAGGTAATTTTGAGAAGATAAAAATATAAGTTGGCGCAAATAATTAACATTTAAAGTTTATGATGAAAAATATTTAAATTTAAATTTTTATGATTTTTTGTGAGTTGGTGATTCATAAATTATTTTTGTTGGTTAATAACATCTCTTACTCTTTAATTTTTTAAAATAAAAAATTAAAAGACAAAAATATTTAATTTTTTTAATTTTTATTTTTGAAGGGAACAATCTTTGTCTACGTACACGAAGCCCAAGCATTGGTTTTTTAATATAAGAAAAGATAAAGAAGAATTGAAGTCTTTGGTTTGGGAAAGTCAACATGTGCTCAAAATTGGTGGCTATAATTTCTTGTTTAATTAAAAAAAAAATTGTTTTCTGATATGGGTTTTTCAAGAACAATCTTAAATTCTTTTTTTTTAAAATCAATTTGGAGTGAATAAATTATTTATATAATTATTTTCCTATTTTTGAATATATATAAAAAATCATAATTTATTAAATATTATTTTTAAAATAATTATATGAATCAAATTAAATTAAATCTCGAACTAAAACTGTAAATATAATCTAAATAATGCTTATTAATTATTAATTTTATCAATTATAATGTGGTAAAAGAAAAAAAATTGAAAATATAATGTTGTGGACAAGATAAGTATGTGGAAAGTTAGATATTTGCGTTTTCAAATTTTGATTTTTGTTTGTTAATTATGAAAATTAAAAATAAAATAAAATGGTTTATTAGAATAGGGTTTGATCAGATTTTAATTTCCAATCATCAATAATTTTATGAAATTTTCTTTTCAAAAAGACTTGTATTTTTCTTTAGAAGTGACAAATATGAAGGACAAAATTATGGATCAATGAAGACAAAACAACCAATAAAAACAAACCATTTGTATATTTATCTATTGCCTGTTAGATCAAAAAGAATATAATGGTGCAGTTGTTGGTAGGTTAAGTAGAAAAATTAATTAATATGGCATGATCAATGTCATTAAACAACCATAAAATGTTTGTCCTTTGATTGGTGGATCTAGATCAACTAAACCAATAATATAAGCCTCATAGCATAAAGCAAAAGCTGCAAACACCACCACAATCACATGTAAACCCTACCTTTTTTTTGGATGATTCATACTTTAATATTAGCTTATAGGCATAATTATACCTCTATATTATGTAAAAAATAAAAAAGTTAGCAGAAATATTTTAAAAAAAAAAAAAAAAATAACTTGCGGACGTTGCTAATAATTTTGTTGTGAAAACTTGTATTTAATCTGTAAAATATTATTTATTTTGATTTAAAATTTTTATAATTTTATTTTATAAAAAAATATCTAATAAATATAAATTTAAATCTTAATATATATACACGTATATTATATCATATTTTTATATTCTTTCAATATAAAATTAAGAACGTCACGTTTATAAAATATTAAAATTTTAATTTTAATCATCAAAATTTAACTTTGATAATTTCAAATATATATTTATTTATTTATACAAGCACATAAGACTCAGAATTGGTGGCATTGATTCTTCGTCTATAATCTACCTATATGCATACTTTATCTTTCATTAAAAGATGTTATTATTATATTCACCCACCATTGATAATATCTTTTTCATTTTTGCCCTCACTAGTATTATTTAATTTTTGTTTTCTTTTCATATACATTGAAAGCCATATTCCAATGGTGTATGGTTCAACAACGCTCTAGATAGCTGACAAGAGCTAAAGGTTTTATTGATAAGTTATTTATAAGCTTCTTATTTGTGTCATTATGCATTTGAATCCTTCAATGCTTCTCAAAAAGTGGTGTTTGGTTTTAGGGGTTCAAAAACTTTGGCAAGCACATAGAAATATAGTAAAATATATGTTATATATTTTATAGTAATTCATAGTATTTCCCAAACTATAATATATCTAAACCTAATGTATTGGACAGATTTTGTCAATTGTCATAATATTGAAATTGCTAGGAACTATATAGTTTTTGGTTTTTTGGTACAAGCCATTATATGGTATATATTTTCAATATCATTAATCTAGAGTTTGTGTCATTTTATGAATCTTGATATATTCATCAATATCCTCTTTAAATATCTTGGTTATGCAAAAAATAAATTTAAAGATAGTCATGCATTTATATGCACCATGATTTAATAGTCACAACCAAAAGGAGTCTAACTCAATTAATTAGTATTCTTTAGTCATTTAGAATTATTATATTTCAGAGTTTAAAGTTAGAAGTTTAAATATCAATGAATTGTTAGTTCAATAATATTGAAATCGATTTCAGAATTAAGAATCACAAATTTAAATCCTAATCGTAATTAAAAGATAAAAACTAAACTTTAAAGTTGAATCTCTATAACTATTAAGTAAACTAATAATACTAAATAAAGAAATACCTATTTTATGCCAAAAAAAAAAAGAAATACTTCTTTTAAATTCATCTAAAGCTATATACATACAAACAAAAGTAACCCATAAAATATGCTAATAAATGTAATTAAAAAGTAAAAATTATGGGTACTAATTTGTTTTATAAAAGAAAAACTTAGGTATTTGAGGTATCTCTAATTCAAACATCTCATAAGCTTATATAAAAGTTTAAGAAATTAATCCACTTGGAATATTGTTAAGCTTAGCAATCACAAAATCAACAATAATCTAAGATATGATGTTTCAAAATGTTAAAAATTGCCAATGAAACAATAGAAGATCATTGTCTAAAGAGAAACATAGAAATATAATAGTTAATTAAAATTAAATAATATCCGTTAGGTGAAGAAATTGCCTTAGAGACTAGAGAGAGTGGGACAATAGTGGACACTTGGACTAGACCAAACCAACTAACTTATTTGTTTGCAATAAAAAGGTTATTGGAGTTGGGTAGGACTTGAATAGCTAATACCAAACTATAATTATTAAAGAATTATAAAAAAAAAAAAAAGTAAAAAAGAATCTAAGCTTAATCTTATCATTCTATGTGTTTGTTAATGATGTTGATGACATTTTCTTAATCTTATCATTCTATATGTTTGATTAAGAAAATCTATTAATAATACCTCAAACTATGCATATCATGATTAGGTTTCTCTTCTAATTTTCTTTTTCATTTTAACATTTTTTTAATGTTTTCTCAAAAGATAGTTAAAAAGGCTCACCAATTCAAGGATGGTTTGCACAAGGCATCAACAAACTTTGAGAGTAGATGGGTCCTCCCTTCCCTTTGTTCCTTGTCAAAATCAATTTGTATAAGTAATCTTAGCTCTAAGTAGGAAGTTTTAATATTCTTGTTGGCAAATTATAGCTTTTGGCAAAAAAAAAAAAAAACACAATTTCGATATTCTTTATCCTTAGTTTGAATGTAAAATATAATGTTTCAAGTATCGACAGAATGATTTCAAATTTAAATTTTTTAATATTTTGTGTGTATAAATAAGATTGTAATTAACCATCAATAATTTTCGTTTCAATGATTTAAGATTCAACCTTAATTTTAAAAGAAAATTGAGGTGTTTCTAGTATTACCAATTAGATTTTGTTTTTTTGACTCATTATATCTACATAAAAGAATATCATCACCTAATACCATCAACATAAAGAATGAGAAAAGAGTAACCCATTTATGACCTTAAAACATATATCAATGCAACTTAGCAATGATTAACAAAATCAAATGACATCTAAATTTAATGGTATTTATTAAAATACTAGAGAGTTTTTGTTGTGGAGTCACAATTCAAGATTGAAATATCTCTATTTTCTTAGTTTGGTACAAATAGAGAGATTCAAATTCCCATAATACTTAGGTAACTATATTACTATAATAATCTCCTATACACTTTCTTAATCAAATGTATTAAAGCAAAGGGTTTGCAATCTTTATATCCCCTCTTTATAATTCTTCTTTGGGTTTCGCCCAAACAAGTTTATATCAATGATAAGTATATATATTTTCGATTCAAGTAACGTGTTCAAATATAAGACAATAATATATATATTTATGCATTAATAAAGGTTGACGCAAGTAATTAAAATTTAAAATTTAAATGTAAAACACTCAGTTCAAACTTTCATAATCTTTTATTAGAAAGTGATTTATTAGTTTAAAAAATCTTAAATAATCTGTAAATTTTTTTGTAAATTAATTATTTATCTTGATCTTGAAAATAAAATAATTTTTTTTAACTTTTTAAGATAAAAAAATATATCTCCTAAAATAAAATATAATAAAAGAAACTGATTCAAACAAAGTTAAGTGGGATATATAACCTAATCCAATGAACAGAAGATAAGGCAAGAAAAAGAGAGGGCAAACTTGTGTTGTTTTCAAAGGTTTGTCCAAGGGGAGGTTAGTGCTTGACAATGACAAACCAGACCACACCAACCGTTTCGACAAAGAACAGTGTTATGTCAATCAACTATTGGGACTTGTAACACTAGTGATTGGAAAGGGCCCATTTGTTGCTTAACCATTTTCACTTTAATCATCAAAAATAAAAATGTAGATAGCTTGTAACGAAACTAAAGAGAAAGACATAAAAATTTAGCTTCAAATCAAGGTTTTTTTTTCTCTTTGTAACAAAGCTTTGTTTTTTTTTAAAAAAAATCAATGAATCATTTATTATTATTATTATTATCAATTAAATTGATGTGACATTATATTTTAATTTGTTTAAAATATATGCATAGTAATATTTTTTATTTATATTAAATTAAATAAATAAATGTTAGAAGTATTTTAATATCTAAAGACAAAATTGACTTTTTTTTTCATTAATATAAATCAATTAATAAATGATACTATTTTGATTATTTTAATCGAATTGATATATTAAAATAACTTAAATTTTTGAGATTCACATCAATTCCATTATTTTAGTAACCTATAAACTAGTGTCACAATATACTTATTTATCGTATCTTAAATGGATAATTAATTATCAATTTAGCTTGAATTTACGAGATTAATTCTAATTTTTTAAGATTGACTTGTGATAACTTAAATTCAAAATCTCTTAATATATTTATTTATCGTATCTTAAATGGATAATTAACTATCAATTTAATTTAAATTTATGAGATTAATTTTAATTTTTTAAGATTGACCTGTGATAACTTAAATTCAAAATCTCCTATCTCATAGATATAAATAATAATATCCAAGAATTTATAATCACACTTGAACTCTTCAAAGTCTTTATTTAATCTTATCATCTTTTTTTTTTTTAGATCGATATGGATTTGAACATTAAAATATAAACATTAAAATTACTCCAACTTTTATTCTTAATCGGTTCTTTTCTTCTATTTTTAAAATTTTACCTTTCTCGTACAGCTCGACTCAAACAATAAATATACACATAAAGCTTTTCGAGCAAAATTTTTTTGATGAAATGTGATGTAAAATAAAATAAAATATAAAGAAGTTGTCACCGACACCTCATATAAAAAGCATCTTTACTCAATCACGAAACCATAGAAATAGAAGTGACTAGCAAAGATTTGGTTTGCACCCCACTTTTGCAAATATTGCATGAATTGAGATCATTCATAATAATTCATGTTTAGAAATATAAACTTTGGTGGTCTTTGTTTTGCTTTTGCCATCATAAAAAATATATTTTTGCTATTTTTCTTTCAATCAACTCATTATAACCTTCAAATTTCCAACTTCTCATCAATCCTCCCTTTGACAATTCATATATTTGTTGATATTATCTTACATGAACTAATCATTATTTAAAATTTTCGATCCACTATATTTTTAATCTTTATAATATAATAAAACGAAGATCTTAATTTAATTAATTTATTTAACAATAACATTTGATAAATCTAAAATTTAAATCTTATTTTTAGACTACGGTTTATTTTGTATCATATGTATAGATATTTGAAATTCAATTTCTTATCTTTTAAATTATATTGAAATTTTTTTTTAATGTTTTCGAAAATCAAGTATATATTTTTTATCATTAATAATAACGAGAGTTATTATTTGATATACCATCATTATAAAATTTTGATTATACAAATGAAATTAAAAAGATGACATGTGTTCTATTTTTTAAAAATTAGAATTTATTTTTTAATTAAAATTTTATATTTTTAAATATACTTTAAAGAATATATGCCACCCTTTTAACTCCTTGTATCAAATACTAACTCTAATAACAATCCTAATTTTATATAAATCTCAAAAATCCTTAAACCTTGTTTTCCTCTCTTTTTAGATAAATAAATTTAAGCCTAATTACTTGTATTTTATAGAGATTATACAAATATTTAAAATATATTTGAAAAAAAATATATGAATTTTTAATCAAATAATTTAGGGTGAATTAGAACAATTCCTCTGAAAAAAACATCAAAATCACCTAAAACAAAATTTTTCTGGCAAAATTTTCCTTCTTGTTGGAGCCGAACTTCATTGGGTCAAGTGGCCCAAATAAAAGATTTAATGGGCCTAAACCCTAAACCTTACTTTGGGCTCAAACCCAAGTCTCTGCCAACCATACCTTCCTTGTATGGTCTACTTGGCCATATAAATAAAAATTTCTTGTACTTATTTTTTAAATTTGTTTTGTCTCAAACCCTTCGAGAAAAGCTTAAACCCTGCAGAAATTTTGTATCTTTATTAAATTTTAGTTTATTAATCTACAAAAAAGGAAGAAAAAAAGGATGGGTTCTCAAATTGATTCAACTAAAGAAGAGAAATTGAAGTCTCTCTTGGGTCAGCTTGAAGTAGAGTGTGGTATTTTGGAAAGAATTGTTTACAAGAACAAGAACCAGCATAGAAGATCATCTTATTTCCAGTATCTTTTAAAGGTTAATTTTGTTTGTTCTTATTTTTATGTAATTTTTTATTTTATTTTTTGGCTTTTTGCTTTCTGGGTTTTGTTTGGATGATGAGAAAGTTGAGAGAGTTAAAGAGGAGAAAATAAATTTATAGGAGTTACGGGTGGTATTTGGTGTTTATTTGTTGGAAAGGGAAAATACCAGTTTGAGAAACTAGCTGTTTAGTTGCTGAGAAAACTGAGAGGGGAAAAGAAAAGGAATTTAGAAAAAAAAAGTTTGAACTTTTCTGTTTATTGTTTTAGTTTAAGAATAAAGTAGAATTAAAATCCATTTTTACTTGGAGATGGTTTATAGCCTTAAGGTCCTTTTAGTGCATTTTGTCTTTTTTTGTTTTAACTTCTTATGTATATCAATTGTTTGTGAAATTAGGTAAGGAGGGACTTGAGACTGTTGAAATCTGCTAATTTGGACGAATTACTAAATTCCTGCTTTCTAGTTATCAATGGAAAGAGACCTAAACAAAAGGTGCATCTTTTAGAAAGGTAACACATTTACATTTGATTGTTAAGAACTTGACAGAGGATAGATAATGATTTGATGAAAGAGTTTACTGCATGTATTTGATTACTGCCTTTGGCTTCGGAGGGAGAATAGGGAAAATAAAAGTAATGCATTCCTTTTCTGTTGGTTGATGCAAATTTTCAGTAGCTTAGGGAGCTTACTTCAAATTGACTAATTATGAGTGCAGTCAGGTATATGTAGGTTGTTATTCTTTTTGTTCGTCTAATGTGTCTGTTGGTGAAGGAGGTGATGCAAGAATTAGGTTGCAATATTTTAGCTCACTTGCTCATACTCGAACTTTAATCATGTCTTTTGCTCCAATAGAATATTGACACATTTTTACCAGATATTGTATTTAGGAGTTCATTCATTTTGTTTGTTTTCACAGTTTGAAGAGGAGAAAATATGAGGTTGGAAAACCAAATTTCATGGAGCGACTTTTGGGAGCAGCACGCTTACTATCACAAGTATATACTTAGTTCTCGTTTCTTCCTCTTCCATTCTTGTGGCTATTACCAGTTTCCTGCAAATTATTATCTTTCTGATCTATGCTAGCTTTACTTGGAAGGTTGAATTTGTCTCTCCGACTTCCAATAATGAATTTTCAAGCCAGACTTTGCCTTTAACAAAAATTTAATGTCCATGCCTTCACGCATATATTTATCATCTTCAGAATCCTGTTACATTATTGTGTTAGCCCCTTTCTCTTCCTCATTTTTATGTTGTATCTCAACTTGCTTCATTTAATTTAAGTTTTGTTTCTACTCTAAAGGTAAGAAATAGTAGACATAATGTTGTACCTTATAAACAATATTAGTGTTTTACTTCTGATGACTTCTATTAGCATATTTTTTGTATCTTTGCATGTAAGCAATGTCCTACCCTAGAGGCAATTGAGTTGGATGCAACTGGGCAAGACTGTACTGTGCAAAGAACTATGTAGTTATCTGCATTCATTCCTACTTCTTGCTGCATACTTTACCCCCAGTAGTTATATATGAATGAATGCTCTCTTTCTCTTGCAGATTGTTGAGCCCATGTTGAGGGCAGCAACGTATCCTTTATCAAGTTCTTCTATGATTAAATTAGATATCATACAAGAGTCGGGAAAACTTCAAAATAGAGAGTGAAATTTCCTTTATGTTTTGTTTTGCATTAATGAATTAGGCTCAGTGACATATATATTGAAAAATCCTTAAAATGCTTATCACATGCAAAGGCATCAAAGAAATTCTATATTCTTTTGACAACCTTGACTATAATGTAGTGAGGTATCTACTTTGCTAGCTCGCTCATTTTTTATGGGATTTTCACTGACTGTTTTAGCTCTCCTTGCACGCCTTCGAGTTTTGGTTCAACAAGTAAGTTTAAAAACTTCCAATTAATTGTCAAATTTTGTAGAAGCTGTTATATAGCCCAGTTGGGTTATAGTGTGACAGCATTGATCCAGTTTACCCTGTTCTAAGTAGTATGAATTCAGCACTCATTTTCCTTTTGCAGATATTACTTGATATTGTCTCAGTGTTCAATACTGTCTGTTCTCTCTCCCAAAAGAAGCACTCTGTAAAAATAACTCATGAAGAAATTGAGGTTGATCCACGCTCCATATTAAGATAGTTTCTCTTCCTTCTCATGGTCCAGAACCATTTCTTTTTTCTAAAATCCTGTTTCTTAGAGCAGGTTCCTAAGCCTTTTTACTTTACAATGATGCAGGTATATAGGGAGATTTATCCAAAAAAAAAGGACTATGTCACCCTAGAGTGTGTCTGGGACACAGATAAGTTTGTATTGGTTGAGAGGATGAATAAATGTGAGATTGAAATGCAAGAACGGGATAATGGTGGAGAAGTTTCAGTAGGAGATAATGCGGTGCTGTACAAGACCATTGAGTCTTTTCTTGGAGGTAAAAACGTCAGTGTATTTTCTAGTTTTGCATCCTTTTCTTCTATATCCAACGTCTCCACTCTTTACTTGCTTGCATTTTTACTGTACAGTTCTCTATGCTCACTAGGATATAGAAATTGCCAGTTTCCTTTTAGGTCTGAGTACAGCTAGGAACCAGCGCATTTAAAACAGATTTTGGTATTTGTAGTTCCTGTGTAATTAGTACTTAATTTGAACCCTTAGGCTTTGCTTAGTAGGAAGGATGGAAAGAGGTGAGGATGAAAAAGTTGTTAATCTAATGGTTAAAATTCATAACCACTTTCTTACTTTGTAGGTTAATCATTAGATTAACAAATTTTTGATCCTCGCCCCTTTCTATCTTAAGCCTTAGGGATGTTTGACTTTTATAATCTCTGTCATGGATTATCTGAGTAGAAAGACTCTTTCTAACACATTAATTGGATGTAAATCCATTATGAATATATATTTGGCAATAAGTTGACGTGTTCCATCAAATGTCTATTGTAGATGATGAACCAACAACAGAGAAGGCTGATGCAGAAAGATTACCTTATATGAAAGACTCTACAAACGACTTGATAACAGCCCCCTTGATTGAGGATGAGGACAACAAGCAGGTTGGAAATTTTGCTGAAAAGTTAGATACCGCTGTTACTACCGAAACCCCTAGCAAAAATGTATCCCAAGCTCACTTGCTTGCAGACACCATCACTTCTGCTAGCTCAGATGGTTTAAAAGGGACGTCCAATGTGAGGAAAGTGGCATTTGTATCTGTAAAAAGGCCAGCATCTTCAGCAGCAAATCCAACTGATCTTCCTTGGAAGGCTGCTCCATCAACAATGAATCCAACTGGTCTTCCTTCAAAAGAAACTGGAAGCAAAGGAGGTGACAACACAGATGCATTTTATAGGTTGCTCACCCGTGGAAACCTCAAAGATAGTCTCTTTTGATAATTGATCAATCCAACAAGCCATTCTTTCAATTTTGTTTGTCTTGTATTCTGTAATTTTATTTCCCATATTGGTACCATAGGTGGGTAAAGAATAAAATAATCAAAGAAATCAAATCCCAAATACCACCTCACCAGGAATACCTAGACATGCTTGTTATCACAATTTTGGTTTCGTAAGGGAATATGTCATTTGTACATGTCATTGAAGTTTCATAAATCAGAAAACTTATTTATTTTCAGTTGAATTTGCAACACCACTTGAATAGAGATTTCCATTCTTTCTTTTTTTTTTTTTTGGTCATTCTAGCTTAATCATTGGTTTTCATTTAACCTTGTGTTTAGATAGACACTGTAAAAAAAAAACGATAATAATCTGCTACAAAACATAAAGCATGACCGATAGGAATGGAAATATTACATAAAAATGCATCCGAAAATTAATACACATTTGATTTCTCATCATTATGTTTCTGTTCTTTGATATGTTTCCTTAGGTATTTAATCCAACATACTGTCCATAGCAACTCTAAAACTTTCACAGTTCAATCAATGGATAACAGGTTTCAGAGGATGTGCTCTCAGGTTTGACAAGTCAAGAGCAGAATCAAGCTCTTCATCTAGTTCACCAACGACACTTCTGCAAGAATTACGGGATAAAAGTTATGGAACAGCTTATAGCAAGCGTATACAGGAAGTCACCGAAGCTGACGACTGCAAATGCAAAATAATGAACCGAAAAGGAAGCAAAAAGTAATATACATGTTGTCGCCTCTTATTATGTATAAACCCAACACAAGTTGCTGAACACCTTCCTGCAAATTTCAACTCAGAATTAGTACAAAAAAACTATATCAAATTATATTATATTTAGGGATGAAGAAAGAAGAAAAAAAGATAATGAAGTTGTTTACAAGTAAAATAGATCGATACTTGTCAGTGCTATGCTAAAGATAATCCTTTTGCTTCTTCAATAAACTAGATTCCTATTGACTAAAGGAATAAATAATAAATAGGAAGCTTATGGAATAAGAACACAAACCTTGGTGGAGTACACACGTTCATGAGATTCATCGAGAATGATATTTGTGGCCTGGTCAAAGCCTTTTAAAACACCCTGTGTATTTTGGAGAAGAAAAACAAAGGAGTAACGGTGCAGATTAGGATGTCATTGAAACTAAATAATTTAAAATTAGACAAATGAAAAACATATTATTTCAAAAGATTAAAAAAATGTATAACAAGAACGCCGTAGCTTACCACTATGTTGCGTCCATCATTGGTAATAACTGAGATTGTCTCTGCAAATGAAGGAAAAGATTCAGATAGAGAGAAAGAGAGAGCATAAATAATGCCAATGCCAAATTAGCTTTGACCAAAAATGCCAATCAAGAATATAAGGAACACAAGAAGAGCTCGAAAGTTGAGGCATATTCAGCCCCACTGTTCATTTGCCTTTAGATGCTATGCTTAAAACGTTACAAAAAACAAAGGGGTTATCACAGTATCAATATACTTACGATCTACAAGCGACTCAAGCCCAGGGCCAGTTGACATTTTGAAACTTCGAAAAGCAGTAAACTTGATTAGTAAAAGAGGATTACAGGTTTCTGCACAGGGAGAGAAGAAGAAATAAGTTCCTGAATATAATTTCCAACACAAAAATAAGTAGATAACACATATTACAATAACACAAGAATAAGATCCCAGCATAGCATCTTCACTAGTTCTAAATGTTCTCAGCATGGCATCTTCATTAGTTCTACATATTCTATGGAAGAACTGAGGGTCTGCATGAAAAAACTCATTGAAAATACCATAAGGACAAATACTTCATAATTCAAATACATCACAACTCACACAAGATTTCAGTCTACTCCTAGACAACTACCCATATGTCTCACTTGTTAAGAAATTCCTTTTAGTTACATTAAACGCAAATTCGTCAATAGAGCCAAATCTATATGGCAATTATTAAGGCCTAGAACCTATACAACAGGAATTCAATATTTTGTTCACTGTCACTACTTTAAGTAATCACACAAGTAATAAATTAAAGGAACATACAAATTTTTGAGTCATAAACGGTCCAATACATCTTTTTCTTTCAGATAGAAAGTTCGACAAGTGAAAGGAGCACCTAGCAGCAATGCTTAACTTAACCTTTAGTTTCCAACAACTTAGGCTAACCACATGATTCTTCTCACATTCTCAAATGAACTCAGTAGCATTTTAAAAACCAAATTTGTAGCTTTATACAGAATAATAACATTCAACAAAAGTTATTCACTGGATTAAAGTCTAACTTTTGAATAAATCATTCAAAACATACTCCAATAGGAAGCCAACTTAATATATTAAACAACAAGAAAGACCCATTACTATAGATAAACATATTACAGACAAAACAAAAGAATCAAGTTATTTCATCATTAACCCAGATTTCAAAATCACTCATTTCAGCAAACCCAACTCTCAAAATCCCATGTTTCATCAGATTAACAACTCAACCATAAATTTATATAAAAATCTCGCCTTTAAGAAGCAACAAGAAATCATTAAAAATGTAAATGAAAAAAGAAACTTTAACAAACAGAAGCACAAAACTGAGTATGGAGCAGCTTAAGGGATCAGTTAGGAACCGAATATTCGTCGCGTCGGGTTTTTTAAAGTATGTCGGCTGAGTTAGGGTACAGAGAGTGAAAAGGAAGGAGAGAAAATAAGATTATTTTTGGTATATAGGAGTATGGGCTCCTATTTGGAGGATAATGACGTGTCCTAATCTTAGCTGTTCGTTACTTTTTAAGAATGACGTGGCATTTTATCTTGCTGCTAAAAGGCTTGTTACTGATTGCTTGTATTTTGTTTTTCAATCTAAAAAAATTGATTTTTTTTTTTAAATTACATTAACAAATTAAAAAGGGTAACTTCTTTCCTTTGTAAATCTGGTTCGATATTTATGAAAAATATTTTGAAAATAAAATTTTAAATATATATTCATATTCGTATGAGGGAAAGCATCTTAAAAACGTTTGAAAAAAATTAAATGAAATAAAATTTCAAAATATTTTTAATTGTATTATCAAGTAAGTATAACGTAAAAATTCACATATAAATTATGAGATATTATTTATTTTAATTCAAAAATTTTATAATAAATTATAGAATTAAAATTATATAATATATTAAAATTTTAAAAGTAACTCTTATCATATAGCATTTAACTTTCTTTTCAAAGATTATAAAAATCGTTATCATCAAATAACATTTAACTATCATTCGATTGGTAAAACTTTGATACCATTTATAGAGATTTACATTGTGATATATTTGGCTCATGTCCTACTAGTTATAACTTTAATACCGTTTGTAAAAATTCACATATAACTTCTCTAAAAATAGCTCACATCATATAATATTTATCTTATGTCATATTGGTAACAATTTAACTTCTATCTTACTAGTAATAGTTATATTACTTATGGAGACTCGTATTCAATCTACGAAATATTATTATTTTGACTTAAAGATTTTTTGATTTGATTTCATAAAAAATATTTCGTAAGTTTACATTTAAATATTAATTTATATGTTATAATAAATTTTCAAAACATCTTAAAATGAGATTAAATGTCACATATCATATAATTATAATAAATTTTTAAAATATTTTGATTATCTTAATACGAGATTAAGTATCATATATCTTATGATTATAATAAATTTTTAAAATATTATGATAAGAGATTAAGTATCACATATTATATAATAAAAATGTGTACTAATAAGCCAAGGAAATTTCTTTGTTTAGTAGTTCAATTATTTAATTGTAATTATAATTTTTACGCATGAAATAATGCCACCTCATCAACTGAAACTGGTTGGATCCACCTCAAATTAAGCTGTTCAATTTTGCCATTTATTGTTTAAAAATAGAACAATGAATTGTCAAAATCATGACAAAAAATTGTAAAGTTTAGTATTTATCAGGGACCTTATTTATACGAAGTTCTAAACTTGGAGTGACCCCAACAAAAATATCCCATTTATACTATTTTTATTTTATTTCATCAGGTTAAGTGGTTAACCGTTATTAACTGTAAACTGCATAACAGGAGCCAAAAAACCATGCCTCTGACCGAACCTTAAACGTCCTCGTTTCATAGATATTTTAAAAAGTTCCCAACAGTGAAATGGTACACAAAGATTAGTTCAAAGGAAAAACAGTGATAGCACATTAAGGAGAGTTCAAGAAAGAAGTTTTCAGACAAGGAGTGAAACACAGATTTTATTGAAGCGTTGTCTGAAAAGAAAGGTTAAGGTAGAGAAAAATGGTGAATGCAATTCTTCATCATCAAACTTCACCACTGCTTTTCTTTCAATGTTGTTCATCTTCTTCTTCTCTTCATATTCCCGGGTATGCCACCAACTTCTCCAATTATCCTAATTGATGAGGGGTTTTTTGTTATTATTTTTCTATGAAATTCTTCTTCTTTTGGCTGCTTCCCATGACCAAGATTCACCTTTTTTTTATATAATTTATCGTTTTTCTTTTCTGGGTTTCCTTCATTTAGCTTAATTATTGGGTTTTGGTTGAACTTTTCTTGAAGTTGAGAATCATGAAAGAGAAATGGTAGCTTGGATAGGGTGTAGAATTGGTGAGAATTCTGCTTGTCATACTTGACATGTTGTAAGTTGTAACTAATTATGAGGAAATTTGGGAAATTTTCAAGCAAAGTGGAAAGATAGTAATAGCTTGCCAAGTTGTATAGGGTTTAGTAGCAAATCAATTTTGATACTGAGTTTATGCTGGAAAAGAAATTACTGGTTTCAGCCTTTATAGTTTAGGGTTTAAGCTGTAAAAAGCTTATTTCTAATGTCTTACATATAACCCATATCTTTGACATTTATCTATGTTGATACTATAGGGGACTCTCTGGAAGGATGATATTGAAATGCTCCATCAAGAGCCCTCCCTCGAGTAAAGTTGCTGCAAATCATATCGCTTCGGGCCTTGCAGCTTCATTGATATTTCTTTCTCAAACAAACCAGGTGAAGTGGTTATCTATCAGTGAATTTTAACTCTGAAACATAATTGCAACTTGAGAAAAGCTAAGGTCCCATCAATGTTTGATAAATGACATGCAATATATCAAATTATACAAAGAGGCTTGTCTTATCATTTAATGCCTCTCCGGCACCTGGCTATAAGCTTCTGTGCCAAAAAGTTATCCTAACATGGCAATAGCAATACTATCCTGACCATTAGAATTCAATATTTAGTCAAATCATTTTCCGCTTCCAAGCTTCAAAGTTGTTCTGTAGATGTTCAAATCTAGTATCTCCAGTTATTAGATCATGATCACTCTGGAAGAGTTGGTTGTTTCATTCTCTCAAGCCGCCCTCTTGTGGAAACATATTGCAGTTCTGTCCTTTTGCTAGACCTTAAAGTTTGTGAGTTTGAATTGTGTTGAATTTGCTGGAAAAGCTCATAGGCATCTCATCCAAACTTAACTTTTTCTGATGGAGTTAGTTTTTTGTGCCAAAGATACAAGAACATAGCAATGCAGTGGAGACTTCTTTCTGTTTTAAATTTAATCGCCTTTCATTGATAGGTACTTGCAGCTGATTTATCTCATCACCACAACATCTGCCAGCTTGCAAGTGCCATGGATGATAAGCCAACTCTTCCACTTGAAGAAGATTCTGGTGAAGGAAAGGGGAAGCTAATGATGATGAGAGGTATGACAGCTAAGGATTTTGATCCTGTTAGATATTCTGGAAGGTGGTTTGAAGTAGCATCACTCAAACGTGGATTTGCTGGACAGGGTCAAGAAGACTGCCATTGCACTCAGGTAAATATTAAAAGGTAGATACAGTACTAATTTGAAGTGTGATAATCTTTTTTCAGGGTCACTCTTTACCATCAGAAAGAATTTAATTTCTCTTGCCTTCATATAATGGCTACAGAATTTGGCCTAAAGCATTCAAAAAATTTTAATTTACCACCTATGGACCTATATTTTTGAATGACAGAAGCTTGAACTATTTCAATCATCGTAGGCTTCTTGATTGTCACTATAATATGTTTGCCTATGGCTTGTCATAATATTAACATTTTGATTTTCCATTACAATTTGCACTTTACCATATGCGGTTGGAGTAAATTTTGTCAGAACTGGAACAAGCACCAGTTATTTATCTCATCTTCATTTCTGCAGATTCATCCTGTCAAAACATTTTTGACTCGCAAAATGTAGTTGCTAAAACTATGTTGTAGTAATCAATCAATTTGCAGGGTATTTATACTTTCGACATGAAGGCTCCTGCTATCCAAGTTGATACATTTTGTGTTCATGGAGGGCCTGATGGATATATTACCGGTATAAGAGGAAAGGTTCAATGCCTTTCAGAGGAAGATTTGGAGAAGAATGAAACAGATTTAGAAAAGCAAGAGATGATTAAGGAGAAGTGTTACCTTCGTTTTCCTACATTGCCTTTTATTCCAAAAGAACCTTATGATGTGATTGCTACTGACTATGACAATTTTTCCCTTGTTTCTGGAGCAAAAGACAGAAGTTTTATCCAGGTAACTGGATGGTATATTTGTGGAAGTTTACTTTAAGTATTCACCTAAATCATTAAGAAATTACTGTAAATTGTCAGTTCAGCGATACCTATGTTAATCTTTGTCTTGGTAGTACACATGCTTCAGATTTTGGATTAGAATCATATTACTTTTATCCCTCATAGTTACCCAATTCTTATAGTAATACCCCACTGGTTGACAATTTCTTAACTTAATGTTTCATATATGTAGATTACAACTTTATAAATATGACATTATTGTTTCAGATCTACTCAAGGATACCTGACCCAGGACGTGAGTTCATAGAAAAGTATAAAGCATACTTGGTGAATTTTGGATATGATCCAGATAAAATCAAGTACACCCCACAAGATTGTCAAGTGATGTCTAACGGTCAGCTAGCGGCTATGATGTCCATGTCTGGAATGCAACAAGCTCTAACAAACCAATTCCCTGATTTAGGACTAAAGGCTCCTGTTGAATTTAACCCTTTTACCAGTGTATTTGACACTCTGAAAAAGCTGCTTGAGCTTTATTTCAAATAGATGTTTAAACTTCCATAACCAGCATTGCTTTCTGTATTTCATCATAAAGTTATACAATACATTATAAATTAGACTATGTGTCTCCCATCAGTGTATGATTTCTTTTACTATTTGTCATATAGCTTATCTTTCTTCACACATTTCTCTCCTATCAAACACGGTGTTAAGTTTTTTCACAGATCAAGCATGAGCCAAGACATGGTAATGTAATGCATTGATTGTGAGAGGGTGATTTATAATGAACATAGAGTTAGGGATATCAAACAACAAAAACAATTTATTTATCATGATTAAACCACATACAAACTACATTTTTCAAAAACATTATATGTGTGATATAACATGTTCTCTAAGATAGAATAGGTTTATATTTAGTTTCTTACTAATAGAATTAAGATATTAGAGGATATTAAAAGAATGATTTTAAACAGTTTAAAATTGTAAATAATTGAATAATTTTTAAAAACGTAAACCTATTTTTTATTCTTCTTTTGTTGTATTTTATGATGATTATTGTATGTTATTATTTAAGATTAATCAAATATAGTCTTATCAATCTATAAATCATGAATTTTTTATCAAAGGTGAGTCTTTCAGTACTACAATTGAGAGAAGATCTAAACGACTATATAAGTTTGCGTTGTAAATTATAAATTTATCATCTGATTTAGAAAAGTTTGTTTGTCCAACTTGCAGTCCCTGATGATGAAGATGCTGCAGTATGTCTTCTAATGTTTTTCAGATAAGTGAACTTTAAAACAAGATGTTGGTTATGAGTGCTCATATGGTGATGAAAGACAATGGTGGTGTCAGTAAATTTCAAAACAAGATGTTGGTTATAAATGCTTATATGGTCAGTGGCAGATCTTCATATTTAATTTTGAGAGGTTAATTAAAATTATATATATTTTTTCATTTACTATATTACTTAAATTTGAAATGAATGTCAAAATATGTATTTAATACGAATATACACATTTTTTAAATTTTGTTCATATAATTAGATTTTTAACTTTCATACCTACATCTATTATATATGTATGGAATACAAGTATTTTAAGAAAAATAAAAAATCTAAACAATTAACATTATTATTAATTAAGGTTTTATCAAATAAAAAAATTAAAAACAGTCACAAAAATATAAAAAGATAAGTACAATAGACTAAAAAAAATACACTTTTAAATTTTGATTGAAAATTGAATCTTATTGAAAAAAATAAGAAAATTAATTAATTTTTTTTAAGTATACATGAGTATGATTTTATATTAATGATAAATTTATTAGTTTTAAAGATTTATGATCATAATTATGGATACAATAAATAACAACTAATAATATAATTAATTTCTATTAAATTACAATGCATAAAATTATATTAAAGATGAAAAATAAAATTAACAAATATCAATTTTAATGAAAAAACCAATTTCATTTAATAAAATTATATAAAACAATTATAATATATAATATACATATATATATATATATATATATATTATACGTTAAAACGGTTTGAAAACTTTTCCGTCAATGGTGGTGATATTAATGGGTGGAGAAGAAAATGATGATGATTATGACTTTTTTGCATAACTAATTATACGGGATGGGAAGAAGATGTGGAATCCCTAATTATACGGGACTTCGAGGAACGTCAAGCTCTCGCTTCTCGTCTTTCCAAGTGGGCCCGCCCTCCTCTCTCTGATGCTTACATTTCACAGTCTCGTAGCATTGTTAAGTTTAAAAGTGAAATTCTTTGCTGCAAATATTTGATTTTCAAGGATTGATGTGGAAAAGTTTTATTATTATTATTATTATTTTTTTTTTTTGGGATTTTAGTTTTCCAGCTATTGGAGATTGATTATGTGATTGGAGAGAGTAACACAGAGTTGCTGCCTGATTTTTTTTTTAAAAATTTTTTAAGTAGGTTTGGATGCTAAGAATGCTAAGTACATTTTAATATCATTGTCAATTTTTGTTATTTATTTGAAATTCTGTGAAGGCGAAGGATTGCCACATTTGTTTGCTGATAAAACAAAATGATATTGTTAGTGCTGAATTTGGAGTTGAGGGCTAAAACTTTGAAATCACAAGAGAGAAAGAAAGCGATTAAAAGCAAAGGTAAATCTCCGTTTGTATTCGGATGTTTAAATTAGAGATCGAAAACAAAGAAAGTCAGAAAGAGAGGAAAATAGGAAAGTAAAGGAAAAAGATGGATCCCTTGATAGTATCTAAATGGTTTTATTTATAAACATAAGATAAAGGATGAGATAGAATGATGATGAAGCCGATGTGATACTGTATATGTCATGTCAATTTAAAAATCAAAAATATTTTTAATTATTTGCCGATAGCCTTTAATGAGTGAAAAGACCAATTTAACCTCTGAATCCAAAAATACCTCTAACAGATATCACATTTGAAAAACAAAATCCTAAAATGTACATTTTGTGTCAATCTAATGAATTGCTTATGTTGGTGATTTATAGGACACTGTTTGTTGTCTTGTTCATGGATTTGAGCTATATTTCTACATTAGCTGTCCTCGCGGAATGGGTCCCGATGATATATCTTGTTTTCATCAAACCCTTGAGGTATTTGGTTTTACCACTTCCTCAGATTATACATTTGCTTTTTGTGAGTGGCTTATTAATTTTGTTAATTACATTGTTTCAGGGGAGGATGAAGGACATGAACAGAAATAGTAAGGTACCAAAGTTTGTTTGCCGAATTGATTTGGTTCAGAAAAGGAGTATTATGTCTTACCAGCAACAAAAGTCTCAACCTTTCTCCTGATTGTAGTGGCATTACCAACGATGGTTACTAGCTGTCATGGTAAAATTCCTATGCTTTTGTACGGTATATATTTCGTTTGATTTGCCTTCACTGCATGTAACGCATTCACTACAAAATTTTTATTTTGGTCTCTTATCATGGTTTGACTATGTTTTAAGCTAGCGGTCATCCTATTGCAACCCTCCTCACTTTATCCAGGCTTGGGACTGGCAGTGCGATAACACAAAGGTGGAGTTATGTAAAGCATTTACTGTAGTTGAAATTATTTTTTGTTTTTAATTTTCTTTTTCTTGATGTTAACTCTTAATTATGCACATAATTGAACATCTAGAAACCTGCATGATTCCTTTTATATCTGAGGGCTTGTTAATCACTGATGATTTGCAGGCATTTTTGATAGAGGCATGCAAGTTGATGGCCTTGGTATGAAGAGCTTCATGACATATGAAAACAATATTCTTTTTGCACTTCGTTTCATGACTGATTGCAATACCGGCTGGCAAATATAAGAAGACAGCAAAGAATATGCCCTACTGCCTGTTGGAGTTTGATTGCTTGTAACCTCTTCTTTAATCTATTTGAGAGCATTTCAACTGTTTTGTTATTGATTCTTTATCCTCCTGGTTTAATTCCCTTCCCTGTTGTTCTTAGGTATTCAGAGTTGAATAGCCATGCCCCTGAGGGGGAATTCTCAAAGATGGCTCCATTTGGCATATTGGGTTTTCCCTCAGCAATACAGATCAAACGCTCTGTTCACATTGCAAGTGGAGAGAGGCAGAACTTTACCATAAAACAGTTTCTCAAGGTGGGCATCTTTTCCCTTACTGTTTTTCTGATGTTAAATAACATGATTGAGCACTGGAGGAACCAAGGTCTTTTGACATTAAGATAGTCTGGAATGACTGCAATGTCAGAGCTAGAGGAGCTTTTTGGGAGGCTATGGACACAATGCCAAGAATGCCAAGGCTCTCTTCACCAGGATGTGCTTTGCACTAGGTTTTACCATCTCCTTTCTCTTTGTGACTTGTGATGAACAATGATAATGCTGTTTCATAATTAGAGGTTTTTTCTAGAAAATGCCTGCTAATAGTGGGATTTAACAATTCCTCAATATTGTGTCTGCTCACATACAGATTCCAATGTAGGACAATGCAGATTATGTGATTTATTTGGAAAAGAAAGGGAATGACGGGATGTGTAGACTAAATGTGGCAGCAGTTGATTGCCTTCTTGTCATTTGTCTTTTATTTTAGTTGTAAACAATGCTTTGTCATGTTTGCAGTCGGGCTTGTCCAATATTTTACTGGAGAAAGAAAGCACAGAAAGACATGGTAGAAACCAAGCAGCAGTTGGACCGGTGGAATTTCTAAGTCTCTTGAAGGTTGTTTTCTGTTGTCCAATAAATGCATTTTCCTCCATCAATGAGCATTTCATGACCTGTGCTTGGATAAGCAAGATATCGCAAACACTTTTGTCAAGAACAAGGTGACACCAGAGTGAACTATCCTGAACTTAGAAGCTAAAGATTCGGACCTCGAGGGAGATGGAACTCTGGATAGACCATCCCTTGTAATGGTCTTAAATTTCTTGTGCATCTAAGCGTGAAATCTTCATTAGCTTTACCACTTTTGAAGTCAAACATTAGCTTTTCCGATATGCAAATAGAAACTGACAGGTGGCCAGATCTTCTGAAAAGCTCACTTGAAGCTTCTGTTCCTCCAGTTTTCGATACTTGCAGGTTTTTCTTTGTAAAATGTTGAGCAATGTAAACATTTTCAAACTTGCTTTTCAATTTTCATGCTACACTAATACAGCACGCATACTGCTACTTCTTCATGGACGATTACTGGTTTTGTAGTGATCCATGTAATGTTATTGTAAATTGTTTTTGTTAGAGTGCACTATTAGATGAACAAAAAAAAGCAATTTCCATTTTCCAATGCTTCTCAATTTTTTAACACAACTTAACCATGAAAGCATTTAATACACTCAAAACCTAAACATTACAGTAATAAGGGGTAAAAAATTGGGGTGGGGGGGGGGGGAATCTAGTGTATTGATTAAAATAGATTGATTCATCCAGATCAAGTCTTTTGCACAGAAAAACCAAGAATGAAGTCTTTTATTTCTTCATTGACAGCCCTATCAAGGGCAGTACGCCCATCTGCATCCTTGACATCATAACTTGCTCCAGCTCTCAACAGCTCTTCAATTTTCGGCTTGTCACCTTCCGAGGCAGCCAGCATCAACAAGATGTCTACTGGGTGGATGTTTTGGTTCAAAAGAGCTTCCATCTTATCATACGAACCTTCAACAGCAAGCATGCCCATGTAATTGAAGTACTGCAAGACGAAATAGCTTTGTCCATAGAAGCAATAAGGAAAGCTTCTCGATTTAAAAGAAAGACAATTTTGGTTTATCATAATGAATTCAAACCAGAAAGCAAAGATTTTCTCCCCTTTCAACAATCAACACCAACTGCTTCATAACCATAACCAATACCATCTTCTACAATCGCAGATATTACACCAAAGAACAGAAATAGTAAAGTATAGCAGCATTGATGGTGCTTTTGTCATAGGAATTGACATTCATAATAAAATTACAATGATATTGCAATGAGCTTTCTTACAGGCATGTAAAGTATTTTATAGTTTTTCCAGTCAACATTTACAAGATGTTTCTGTTATTTTTGACAATTAAACTTGTTCTGTCCTTTAATACACTACCTATAGCATGGCCTTTTTCATATTCAATACATAAAGGGTTATGATATTCATGCTCATATCTTGACAAGGTTTATGAGTTTATTTTTTTTTTGCATATCTTTCAAGCATAGAAAAGGGGGAAAATGCAAAATGCAAAATTGATTAAAAAGAACGTCATTTTAGGTCTTCTCACAACAATCTCTTATAGCTAGCTCAACCAAGAAAATCCTATATGCTAATAACTCCATATCAAATAAAACTAGTAACATAAAAAGGGTCAATGAAACACTAGAGATTTGTCTATTAACATCCACATTTCCCTTCTCTGGTAATGATATAATTGCTAAAACCATTTAATAAGTTCATATTAATATGAATCCTCCATATATGTTTGTGATGACCAATGATCATGGAAACATCACAAAGCATAAAAAGATACATGTTTTCAACCCTTTTATCTAGCATATGATATCCTACATTTCCAAGAAGTTGAATTGATAAGAAAGTAAGAAGTGGAAAAGAAGACATACCAAACAAATGGCTGTAAAACCTACAAATGTTACATTCATTGACCATTTGATATTTAAAAAATACTTGCCCATATCAGCTTTTAAGAGCTTTGGTGAACAATTAGATTCTTTTCAAAGTGAAATTCATTTCTATCATGTAATGTCCAGACCTATCCTGGCACTGGTTCCCAAATGGTTTGGGGCTTGAATTCCCTAGCCCTTTACTTCATTACCAACAAGAAAAAAAGCATTAGAAAGCAAAAAGAACCCATTAGCCAAACAATGTCAGCCTTTTAACCTGAACACATTGAAGAAAACCAACCCTGCTCAACAAAGAAAAGAAAAGTCTAAAGAAGAACCTGCTCAACATCATCTGTGTCAAAATCATCTCTAGTTTGGCTGCCATAAATGCCAGCGCCTTCAGCATCAACACCATTCTTACCAAACTTGAACCAGCATCGAATTCTTAAACCATTAGAGGGTCTAATTCTTGAAGGCCTTGACCAAGATATAGAGTTTTGAGCACCCAGAAACTTGGAACGAAATTTTGGCAAAGAAGGAACAGAATTTATGGGTTTTGAACTTAAGGGTATTGGGAAAGTACACGGTATTGAAGCCATGATTCTTTTGATCTTTTGTTTGCGAGACAGAAAGTGAAGTAGATGGAAGTGGTTTTGTATCACTCAAGTTTCTATCCACTCATGTCTTGAAGAAGAAATGTTTGAGTGTGTTTTGCTTTTTTGCATGTTGTCTTGCATGAGTGTTTTTGGCCGTCGATTTATTTGACTTGCTTAAATAGTAAGATGGTCAAACTTATAATATTTAATAATAAATTTAATAATTTAAAATAAAATATAATAATAAAATATGAATATAATATAAAAATAATATATAAAATTAACAAAATTTAAAATTATAATAATTATTATATATAAATATAAT
Source organism: Durio zibethinus (assembly GCF_002303985.1). The sequence continues at coordinate 2,159,111 of NW_019167993.1, read as the reverse complement.
AAAATTAAAAATATATTTTTTATATTTTTATATTTTTATATTAATATAAATTATAATACATAATTTTTTTAAAAAATATAATATATATAAATTTAATATTTTATATTACATAAATACACGAAATCTATAAATTTATTAAGCAGTCGTTCAGTGAACATATGAAAGGGACAGGACCATTTTCTGGTCACGATTAGATTGGCCCAACAACGCCACAGAAAGATAGCACTGTAGGCCACTGGCAATTGCCAGGAGGCAACACAATTTTTTCCAATAGTATTGAAGCCGAAGAAAGAAACCCACAGGCCTATTATATTGGCTCTAGGGTCTTGTTTTGCTCATTAAAGAACAAGGCCTAGGTTTGGTTTAATTAACCAGGAGCATTGGGACCAAATACGTCAGGCTATCCATTCTAGCCACAGACCCACAGCTCACAAAGTCAGAGACATGATCCATGAAACAGGGATTTCTGCCTAACTTCCAAGATTTCACCTTAGCATGAGAACAAAATTTATGAAATCTATTGGCCCGTGAATTGAACGGGGCAACCTGATTATCTGTCACTAACAGTCTTACAATCTCCTTTCTGAATCATTAGGCCATCGCTTGTTGGCATCTAATCCAACAGCTAACTTTTATTACATGGTTTACATGACATGGCAAGTTGTAAACCAGCTTCTTTATGTTCATTGACTCTTTTTCCTACCCGAAGAGGTAAACTTGAACATTTTAATAAATCTGTTTCACATTGTCCGTCGGTTATCAATAATGATGGACATCAGTTCATGTATTTCCCATGACTCCATAAAATCTTATTCACGATACAGACAAAAGAAAGAATCAGAAAAAGAATTCACTTCCCACAACTGCTTGTCTGCCTGCATGCCTGAAAAGCACTCAAGTTGCTCACCAGACCACACCCAAACAAGCCACCGGCCACCCTCTTCTAATCCCATTGCCACTCTTACCATTAAAGACATACAGATACTTTCCTTTTCTAGTTTCATGGCATCATTTAACCAGTTACTTGACATAATACCATGAGATTATAAGTCGTACTGCTCCAACTCTTCATTTCCCTAACATAATTGTGTCAATAAGCATTCAATTGGAAAGGGGCATTAACCAAAAAAAATTGTTTTGTAATTCATCGTGTTAGCAGGAATTATGACACAAAAATATAAATACACGAATTATCATGTTTAATCGGAATGTACTCGTGTGGGACACATATTCTGTTTCCAATTCTGAAACCTATATATGAGCAGAAATGGTGTGTGAAAAGGGCTACATAACTCCCACTATTAAATCCTGATGAACAGTGGTAATTGTCCCTACTGTGCACCAGACAACATTAAAATAAAACCAATGTAGTTAAAAGAAAAGAGGAACAGTAGTTAGAAGCTTAAATGTTTTAACCGCAAGCACATGCATACAATGAACAGGCCATCATTTAATCCTCCAACCAGGCAAAAATCTAATGCTGTGCACTTTAGATATAGAATATGAGGCAAGGAACTAATTTGGAGATACTAGGCATAAGGCCAAACACCAAATGGCCCAGTTTCAGAGAAATTTCCCTATCAAGACAACACCAAGAGCAACCTCTTTTCATCTACAACCTTCCTTCAATCCTATCAAACAAAGCATGCTTAGATCAAAAACCAGTGCCAAAAAAGTTTCAATTGAAATGGCTGCACATCCTCCTGTTGAAATTGGCACCAGAGGCACAGTGGGATCCTTGGTAATGCAAGAGATTGAGTACTTCAGCCGGCTTGAATTAAGCTGCCAAGATAGCTCAAAGAAGCCTCATCCCAATTCCAGAGATGTTGCTTCCTCTACTAGTCATTCCAGACCTATTGTTGGGCCTGCTGTAGCAACTCAGAAGAAGAAGAAAAAGAGAGGAGGCAGTAGCAAGTTTCTACCAAGCATATGTTCAATGGTGGAAATTTCAGAGAACAAGCCAGCTGGGATTTCAGGTTTCAGTTATAGGAACCTGAAATCTGATGTGAAGAAGTTACAGGTCTAGACAATGCTCTCGGAAAGCTTAGAGAATCCAAGCTTCTTGAGACGATTTGTTATAGGGCTAGCCCATGCTTTATCCGGATTCCCACATTTTATGTCCACAACTTCAACAATGTTAGACACTTTTTTGTCACTTTTCTGTCTGCTAGGAGTTCTAACTAAAGCAATATCATCAGAGCCAAGCATTGGAATCTGATGGATATTTTTAGGGAAGCTTTTCGTCTTCTGGGCAGTTTGAGGGCTTCTATAACTTGTGTTGTTGCTGCTACTGCCACTGGTGCCTGCTCCATCCAATGATTTCCTCAGCTGCAATCTTTTAGATGTAGTAGAACCACAGGCAACTGATACAGGACCTGTCTGATGTTTGTGTCTGAAAGATACAGGTGTTTCCAGTGCCGATTTCATGGAGTCCAGTTCCCTTGTCATCAGGGAACTGATTGTCCCAGTAGTCCCTACCTTAATTGATCCTCCACCGCCCTTGATAGCTTCTAGTTTTCGAACCATGTTTCCTCTATAATTTCAAGATATTGTTAGCCGTCCAAAGCCTGTTTTTCTAGATATTTCAACGAAAGAAGTCCAGGAGCCTGTCATACAACGACAAGAATGAATCAACAAATGAATTATAGTAATTTCAGTCTATATGTAGCTCATATTCTTCATTTTGTAGTAGCCATTTTCCCAACAAGTTTCTCCATTCAAGCTCTAAAGATGTGTTGTTTTTTAAACAACATCTAATAATAGTAAGAATGGAAAAGAAAATTTCCAGTTTTTTAATGAATTGAGTGCTACCCATCAAAATTTCAGTTTAGTTAATTCTTCAAATATGAATAGGAAACTGTAGACTGGGACCATGAATAGGAAACTCCAAACCATCTTCCAGATTTTGCTTCAAATCCTATCACAAAATCAAAACCATGAATCAAAAAAATAAACATTGATCCCATAAAAAATCAAGCAGAAACAGCTCCAAGTCCAGAAGAAACATCAGCTAAGTATATATATCTAACCACACAGCAAGAAATTTTACTTAGCTCCAGGCAACCAACAACCAACAAATCATGGAATCCAAAACAAAAAGGAAAATCACCAATTTTTCAAGAGATTCAACATCACAATGGAAGTTTCAACTACCAGAAATCATTCTACAATAACATCAGACCCCAACAAGTTAAACACTTCAGCGGATCATAAAAGATTAAATTAAAAAGCTTACCACTTTATACCAAGTACGTTAAAGTTTGAACTCAGCACATTGAACTGAATCTGACCCCAACACAACCAAAAAGTGAAAATAAACTAAAAAGAAAAAAACAAACAAACAAAACAAAACCTACCAAGTTCTCAGACCTTAGGATTAGGATCTTTGAAAATTTTTGTTAAGTAAAATTCTCACATGTGTTTCTTGATAATGTCACCTTCACAACCATATCTAATATTTCTTTGCATTTGAAATCTAACTTTTTGCTAAAGGGCTCTGTCCTATTTCTATCTTTGTCAGACCAGTCAACCAACACCAATCATGGTGCAGTAAAATCTGACTCAACGTCCATGTTTCAATAACCAATGGCAGTTTGCCACCTATAAATAGTGATCTTTTAAACTCTGGATTAAGATATTTTAATACACATATATATCATAACTATACGATGATGTACACTGTTTACAAGATTAAGAAAACTTTCTGGATTCTAAATTAAAAATGCAATTGACTTTTTACCCTAAAATATTGGCTTTAATCAATAAAATGTATCAATCAAATCATTTTTTTTTTATTTTTAGTGCAGGGCCTATACCATTACCATAGCAAAATGAAGATTTTAGCTCTATAGATAAATGTGATTTGATAATTCAACTAATTACTTAGAAATATAATTTATTTTGATAGAAAATAGAGCCATTTCATCTTCAAATTCATGACTTTCAAGATAAAATCTCAAATTTTAATTGTGGAGATGTTCTTTTGAGACATATATTAGAATTTCCTATATTAATGTTTGGTAAATCATTGCATATAAACAGACAGATCATAAGGAAACATCAAGTAAGTTTGAAGTTAAAGACTTGAGATTTTATGACAAATGCAAAAATAAATTCTTTATTTAAATGTTGGTCCACCTTGGGGTCCAATCATCATACATCCCTGAAATTTTGTACTTTTATAACAAACTGCATAAGATTACCAGCTTTAAGTTTTTGGTTGGTAGGCAATGCTGGAATATGCCATTTTTTTAGTGACATTTTCATATGTCCTATAAAAAAACATGTTTTTAGTGACACTTTCATATTTCCTATAAAACGTAATAGCAATAAAGGCTTGATCTTTCTTAATTTTTTAAAATATTTTAAAGACTAAAACGTGTTATTCACACAAACTTAAAAGGCAAATCACCGATAAAGGTGAGTAATCGATCGATCCAATTTAAAAAAATTAATAATTAATTTAATTAATTTTTATTTAATAAATAATCGATCAAATAATTTTAAATAATTGATCATAATCAAATCGATTAAAATCAGTTCAATTCGATCGATTTGATTAAATAATCAATTTTTTTATCATTTTTTTTCATATTATAAATAATTATTTAATTACATATTCAATTTAATAAAATTCAAATTCAAAGTATCATTCAACTAAATGATTAAAGGATTTAATAATTTCAATAATATTTTACATAAAAAAATAAATAAAAATATTTATCTCAATTTTTTTTATTTTTACTTATTAAAAAGTCAGTTAATTCGATTAATTCGATTATCAATTTTAAAAATAAAAAATCGATCAAATTAATCAATTTAATCGATTTAAAAAATCGATTATAACTAAAATCGAATAAACTGAACTGATTTAACTGAATTCACTCAATTTCAATTGATTTAATCGATTTAAACCGACTTTTACTCACCTCTAATCACCAAAAAAATGCAAACGATTAGTTTCAAAAAAAAATAAATTCAACTAACAGCCACCAAAAAGAGGCATTTTTATTCTAATCTTAATCTCTTGATGATCAATCATGTGTTATCCTATGCTAAAAGGGTCCGATTTCTCATTAGTGGACTCCACACCTTTTACATTACAAAAATTGATTCAAACGCTAACACCCCTCCTTAGGGTTGGCATTGGGTCGAGTTCGGGACGGATTTTACTCGCCTGAACCCGACCTGATTTAATCTTTATTAAACTCGAATTTGATCTTATCTAAATATTTTTTTGGTTTTTCATATCCGAATCCGACATCATGTAAATCGTACCCGATTCGATACGAAATTAATAAAATATTATTTTTTAAAATATAAAATATTTTTTTAAAAATATAAATATTTAAAAATATCATTATATAAATATATATAATAAAAATTTAAATAATTAATTAAAAAATAATTTTTTATATAATTTGGGTCGGGTCAGATTTTAGGTAAATCCGACCCGACCCGACCCCGATTGTTTCCTTATTTTACTCGAATTTCAAAAAAAAAAAATCGACCCCATAAGATCGAATCGAACCAAAAATCCGTCGAAAACGGGTTAATTTACCGTCACTTTCCCTCTCCCAAGTTTACCCTCCAAAAATAAATTAAAACGTTCCAATTATCAAATTTAAATCTTGATTGGTCCCTTAAATCCTCTTTCTCACCGAATCTTTAAAAAAAAAAACGTAGTTTTTTATTTAAAAAAAAATCAAAATCCCTACCTTATTTTTTCTTCACTCTTTTCAGAACTCAGCTTTCTCTCTCCCGTAACTCTTACTCCATTTATGTTTCTCAAAACTCTTTCTTTGAACTCTCAAATCTCTTTTTCATCAACTTTTCTTTCAATGTATGCAAAATTCATTCTTTTTTTTTTCTTTTCAAGTTAGAGAACAATTCATTTCCTAAAAAATCCCATTTTTTCTTTGTTTCAGTCTCTAAAATCCCAATTTCCTCTTTAGAGATTCCCACATTTTCTCTCATTGAACTCCAAAAATCTCCTTAGTCAACTTTCCTTTGATTTTATAAAAAACCCATCTTTTTTTCACTTCAAAAAACTTTCCCATTTCCTGAAAATCCCATCCTTTCCTCATTGGTTAAATCTGTAAAATCCCATCTTTTTTCTTTTCCTTTGTTTCAATCTTTGAAATCCTATTTCTTCAAAAACCCAAATTTTCTTCTCATTCTGTTGAAAAATGAGTAATTCCCAAGCACCCAAATCAACAAAACCTTCAAAGGTTTCAACTTTAACTCCTCCTTCAAACCCTCCAAAACTCTCTTCACCTTCTTCTCACCTTGCAATGGTAGAGCTAAAGCAGAGGATTTTAACCTCACCGTCCAAGCTTTCTGACCGTGACACTTACCAAATTGCCGTTGAAGATCTTGAAAAGATTATCCAATCTCTTTCCCCTGACTCTCTTCCCATGTCACTCAATTGCCTTTTTGATTCTTCCAATGATCCAAAACCAGCTGTAAAAAAAGAATCTTTAAGGTTACTTTCAATGCTATGTGATTGCCATGGTGAATTGGCAGCTTCCCATTTGATTAAAATAATTGCCCACATTGTTAAAAGGCTTAAAGATGCTGATTCTGGGGTGAAAGATGCTTGTCGTGATTCAATTGGGCTCTTTCAGGGCATTATTTGAAAGGGAAGAGTGGAGGCACTGTGGTGGGATTGTTTGTAGGGCAATTGTTTGAAGCAATGGGGGAGCAGAACAAAGGGGTGCAATCTGGTGCAGCAACTTGTATGGCTAAAATGGTGGAATGTGCAGCTGATCCTCCTATGGCTGCTTTTCAGAAGGTGTGTCCAAGGATCTGTAAACTGTTGAATAATCAGAATTTTATGGCTAAGTCTTCCCTTTTGCAGGTCGTGGCGAGTTTGTCTCAGGTTTGTGCAATGTAGTTGTTTTTTGCTTGATTTTGATCATGTACATTGTCTAATTCATAAGGATATTGATGATTAATATTGTTAGTTTTGTGGACGTTAAATGGAAGCTTAAATGAAAGGCTTGTAGTTTCTTAATTGTTTATCATGTGCTTGTTTATCTGGCTGGTAATGCACATCTTGTTATATTTGATCGTGGAAATTAGGTGTCTAGGTGGGAATAGATTTTAATACTTAGAAGAACTGTACAAATAGGATCAAATTGAAGTTCCGTGAAAATTATGATGACATTGTTGCAGGTGGGAGCAATTGCACGTCAGAGCTTGGAAGTTTTGCTGCAAAGCATCCATGAATGCCTCGGGAGCACAGATTGGGTGATGCGGAAGGCAGCTGCTGATGCTTTAAGTGCCTTGGCACTGCATTCTAGCAACTTGATTGCAGATAGAGCAATTTCGATGATAACAGTACTGGAGGTTGCCGCTTTGACAGGGTAGCTTTCTGGAGCCATTTCTCTTTCATACAATGTTTGTATTTTTACACTCAATGCCATTCATATAAACTGTGGTTATTGAATTTTGATACTTTTTTTGGGACATCACTGGTCCAATACCATCTACTTCTTTTCTTCTTTTCATGAACTGATCTGGTCTCTTGACTTAGGCAAATTATGTGTTATCTCTCAACATAGATTTCCTTTTTTATAGGAACTTGGAATAATTACAATTACTAGGGTTAATTGTGTGGCAGAAAGTGTTTAGGGTTAATAGATGATGTGGGTTTGGACTGGATGAATTCATGCTTTCTAGATTGGTTTTGAAGGGATTTTCAGTTGGTGCTTTATGATTCAGGAATGCAAGTATTTGTTTCCTTGCTAATCAATGTAACTTCTGCATTGTGGTCCTCTAAACATGTTGCTTCTAAGTTTTAATCCTTCACTACCATCTCTTCTAAAGGTGCATATATGGATGATGTATGGTTGTCAACACTGCCTTAAAGAATTTTTATTGTGTTGTAATGTCAAATCATTGGTTAAACAGATGAAACCTGTGAGAGATAGCATGACAGAAGCATTGCTATTATGGAAGAAGATAGCAGGAAAAGGGGAAGATGGAGCTGAAAATGACCGGAAAGCCTTGTCTCATGGTAAGCATGTTAGTAATGTGCTTTTAAGTTTTAGTCCTTTATTCTTATTGGATAAATTTGTTTCAATTAATGCTGTAGATGGTGACAATGCTCAATCAGCTGAATCATCAGAAAAGAATGGTTTTAAAAATCCAAATGCTGGTGACAAAAAACAGATCCATCAGCAAAGGATTCATCTAATAATCTGTCCTCTACTTCAGATTCTGTTTCCAAAGGCAAAGGTGGAAGCATTCCTGACAAAGCAGTTGTAATTTTAAAGAAGAAAGCACCTGCATTAACTGACAAAGAGTTGAATCCAGAATTCTTCCAGAAACTTGAAACAAGGGGTTCTGGTGATTTGCTAGTTGAAGTAGTTGTTCCTCACAGATATCTTAATTCTACAAACTCAAAGAATGAGGAAGAATCAGAAACAAATGATCCAGACTCAAGAAGAAGGTCAAATGGTGCGGGAAACAGCCAGACAGATGATTTTCATGCATCTTCTAGCAGCAAAAACCTTAATATAGAGAGAGGGGCTGCTGGTACGAGAGATAAATGGCCGGAAGAGAAGATAAATGGAAAAGACCTAAGAACAAGGGCATTTGATGCTGATGACAGGATAGATGTAAATCAAAGTGAGCCATCTGGAAATCATTTGGGTTTCTCAAAGGTGGATGGACAGTCTGAAGGGTCCTTCATCAGCAACAAAGGAAATCGGTTGGCTATCCAGAGGCAGTTATTGCAGCTAGAGAGACAGCAAGCGCATCTCATGAAGATGTTGCAGGTATTTCTCAATTCTGCATTTAGTCATGCTTCCTGTGACTGCTTTTCTGACTGATAAGATTCCTTGTTATATTGTAGGATTTTATGGGTGGTTCTCATGATGGCATGGCAACTTTGGAGAGCAGAGTAAGGGGTCTTGAGAGAATTGTTGAAGACATGGCTAGGGATTTAGGCAGGAGAGGTGGTAATTTCACAGCAGAGTTTGAAGGATCTTCTAATAGACCTTTTGGGAAGTATAATGGTTTCTCTGACTATAGTTCCAAATTCAATGGGCGAATTCCATTTGGAGAAAGATTCGCCCAATCTGATGGAATTGCTCCAGGTGTGAGGGGAAGGGGACCTTCTTGGAGATCTGAAGTGTCTGATATTTGGGATTTCCCTGCATTCAGTGCCTCCAGAAATGGGCAAGTGGCATCGGGAAGAGCTCCAGCTAGCAGCAGCCTGGATGGTAGATCACCCAAATCAGAGCACGAGAGTGATCAGGTTGGTGGCTGGAGAGCTTGGGATAAGGGTACTGCACCTGTGAGGCTTGGTGAGGGGCCTTCTGCTAGAAGTGTCTGGCAAGCATCGAAGGATGAAGCTACTTTGGAAGCAATTCGTGTAGCTGGGGAGGATAGTGGAGCATCTCGAACAGGACTTGTTCCTGAATTGACTGCTGAAGCTGTTGGCAATGATAATGTTGAACCAGAGCGAGATCCTGTCTGGACTTCGTGGAGCAACGCAATGCATGCCGTTCAAGTGGGTGATATGGATTCTGCTTATGCTGAAGTTCTTTCTACAGGGGATGATCTCTTGCTTATAAAGCTAATGGATAGATCGGGCCCTATGGTTGACCAACTATCAAATGAGATAGCAAATGAGGCCTTGCATGCTATTTTGCAATTTCTTCTGGAGCAGGATTTGTTTGATATCTGTCTATCCTGGATTCAAGAGGTATGGGATCTTAATCTTTGATTTTTTCAATTCAAGCCGCTTTATTTAGATATTTTGTCCTAAGTCTCTTATAATTTTTATTTTTCCTATAACTTTTCAGCTGGTCAAATTGGTGTTAGAAAATGGACGTGATGCTTTGAGTATTCCCGTGGAGTTGAGGAAAGAGCTTTTGTTGAATTTGCACGAGCTGCTTCCACAATGGATCCCCCGGAGGATTGGGAGGGTGCAGCACCTGACCAACTTCTATTGCAGTTGGCATCAGCCTGGGGAATTGAGCTGCAGCAGTTTGATAAGTAATCTGCTGGTTTTGGAATGGTGTTTTGTGCTGGTAAACTTTTTTGATCAGCTTACTGGTTCTGTACATTTATCTTACATTTAAGTAAAATGTAAGTGAAAGAAAAAAAGTTTTCAAATAGCTATGATGGCATTGTGCTAAAAAATATTGATTGATTCAAGCCTGGCAAATGCTACTTGCACATTTTTGTTTAACATGTAAGATAGTGGCCTCTGATGTAAATGTAACTGAGTGATATACCTTTTAGTCAAGAAATTTGTCTTGAAAAGATTATTGTAAAGAGTAATATTACATTCTCAAAAGCTTGCAAAATGCACTTGGTTTCCAAATTTGACCAAAAGTTGAAAATGTTTGGAGGTAAGACTAAACTCTATCAAAACAAACCTAATAGTTACTTCAATGAATTGGTAGATTCTGGTTGAGGCAATAGCTTAATGGTTAGTCGTGTCTTGAATTAAGGGGAAAAATCCTAATGCTGGGACTGGGATCAGGGTTTGTTTGAACAAGACTAGGCCTCTAGACATTCTATTTCAAATATTTTCTGGTAACAAGATCAGTGGTATTGGTACGGTAACAATACACAACATCCCTCTAAAGAAGTAGAAGCAGAGCCTGGAATTGTGATCAATGTCATGATATCACGTGCAAAATCCATCCAGTCAAACTTTAGCATTTCCAGAGCTTCAGGCCGTAACAGTTCACATAAGCATCAGTTCCATGCTGATTGCTGCCTTTCTAATATGGTTGAGCCTAAATCCTAGGTATCAGAAAGGCTAAGCAACCAGTTCTTATCAGGTTTTTCTTCTATTTTCCATATTTTCCCTGATCAACACAAGGCAACCAGGCACAGATGTGGCATTTTACCAAGACAGGCTGTTCTAAAGGTTGAGGCTTTACATTTCTATTAACACTCAAGACTATCCAGCCTATAAAACTATAGATAAGAATTACATAGAAGGAAACGCAATCAAGCTTTACCTTCATTTCTCACTTAGGAGAAGAAAAAAGAATCAGTACTGTCAGAATTTTACAAGGAACTAACCAGAGAACAATAAATTTTCTATACACATGGCCCTACACTCCCTAGGCCCTCAAAAAGGAACTACAGCCCCAAAGCATGCCCATCCACAAAGAACCCTGAGGGCCTCATCATTGAACAGAAGAGGAAATGCCACACAGCTCATGCTTACCTAAGTAAGAATCCCTAGATGTTTCATTAATGCAGCAGAGGATTCGAGCACCAATATACCTCTTCAAGGGAAAAAAGCATCTTGCAACAAAGTGTTTGAAATCAACACTTACATCCATCTGAGCCAGAATCACTATCTATTTGGCGGCATACCAGTTTTGAGCACACTTGGCATCAACCGCTAGATCAACTTTTAGAATGTTCTTTCCTCCTTTGAAGGGTTTTGACATGCACTCAATAATAATTGCTTTTGCAATCTCAGCTGACTCACTTGGTCCTTCCAAGATTACTTCATCATGAACCTGTTTTTTTGAAGGATGTTATTTCCAGAGAAATTGCAGGATAATGACTTTATAAAGAGCCACATCAAAATAGTGACTTAAGAAATGAGATTGTGAAGTTTGTACAAGACAAAGAATAGTGAATAAAACTTGTGAGATGTTTATGTTAGATGAAGATCAACCAATGCATGGGTAAACATCAGTATCAGGTTCTTAAGAAAATTCTAAGCCTTCTGCCCTCCTATGTGCTATTGAGTAAAGAAAATGCTTCAGTCAAACAAAAATCTTCTCAAGGGTAACATCCAAAATAGGCAACAACATGCAAAGACAATATTGTTTACAAAATTTTTGGAAGCAATGGAATGCAAAGACTCTAGTAAAATCATAAGAGAAACAAACTTTGAGCTCCAGAAAGAACAATCAGACAGCAAACTCAAATTGGTTACTTAAAGGAATAAGGTTTATATAGCCTTGAAATCACTAGGAATATAAAACATAGGTAGAGCACCGTGAGAATGAGACCACCTGAAATATAAAGAAATATAAAAGGCATAACCTGTAAAAGAAGCCTCCACCCAAGCTCCTTTAGTTGTTCATTTTTTAATATTTGTAGCATGGCGCACATTGCAACATCAGCAGCACTTCCCTGTAACACTCATCTAGATGAGAGGATGTGAGAGAGAGAGAGAGAGAGAGAGAGAGAGAGTTGAGTGCATGAGAAAGAAAAGAAAACCTGCACTGGAGTATTGATAGCAGCTCTTTCAATATGACCCTTTTGGGCATACGTACACTGAGCAAATGGTGGGAAGCGGCGAGTCCTTCCAAGCAATGTTTTAACACGCCCGAGCTTCTCAGCTTCATATTTACGCTGTTTCTGCCATTCGAGCACTTCTTGTCTTTCTTTATACCAGAGATTAACTGTGTTCTTTGCTTCTTCTACAGAAACCTGAGAATGGTGCAATCATCATTACCTTGGAGGCTTAATGGATTTTAAGTTTTAACTGTTCAATTAGGTTCCAAGGATACCTTCCAATCCTTAGCAAGCCCAACAGGAGTTTTTCCGTAGGCGATGGAAAAGTTGAGCATTTTAGCTTTTCTTCTTTCAGAAGCAAAGGCATCCTGAAAAAACAATTCTCAACCAGTTGGATTCAACTATCAAAATCAATCTTAATTACAATCAGAATTAGGAAATAATATCCCAACATCTGCACATTTTATACGAGCTACTCCATAATTACATTTATAAATGAACTATGTTGAGCAAACCAATGACAATGACAAAATGATTTCAAAGCAAAACATCAAATACTTGTAACTTTCAAATTGCAAAAGCAAGTTAGCAAATTAGGTCATATTTGAATCAGTCATGGATATGGCAAGATATCTAATAAAAATATCCAGGATAAAGGTTACAAGTTCAATATGTTTAGATAATTTTTTGGACAATTTCCAGCCGAATCCCTGTCATGAGATCTTCACCACTTTCTCTACATATTCATGCAAAGTAAGAGGTTTGATGCATCTGTTCTTTAAGCGATAGCAGCAGGTATTTTAGTTTTGCCGAAGGCTTCGGTTAAAAAATAAGCTCAGATTCTTAGGCAGCATAAGGCAAGAGAAGTGCTACCTCTCTACTTGAGAGAAAACTTCAAGTAAATTATATTTCCTAGGATATCTCTGTCTGTTATCTATGTACTATTAACAGATCCAGAAGATTCTACCCCACCAGGATGGTACATTTCTTACAACCTAGCTTGGAGGACAAAAGAAATTGCTGATGACAAATGAAAATCTTCAAAAGTTTCAGATTTTTACTTTACCTTTAGAAGTGGAACTGGTGGTTTCTCTTGGCCAGGTTGAGGATGCCATTCAAGAAGAACTTTTCTCTTTTCAACAGCTTCACGGATATGAGAGTACATGTTCATTGCAGTCCTTGAATGGAAATCTCCACCAGCTTTGAAGGCATCCAACATGCTTTTACAGTCAGCCAGATGTGCAAGAATTCTAAGTTCCAGCTGTAATATAAATTTATATTCCAATCAATACATAAAATGACACGAAAAAGGAAGACAGTTGAATTAACTTACCTGCCCATAATCTGCAACAACAAGGGAATTTCCGGGGGCAGCTATAAAGGCCTGACGTATCTTATACCGGTCCTTCTCTAGAGCAGGTTGATTCTGATTTAAAATTACAAAAAAAAAATGTTAAAATCATAAAGTTCCCATCCCAATCTGGCAGGCAAGAGAATGATATGCAGAGAAATAACAAAATTATCTTTTTTATTTTCTTCATGTTTTATTATGACAACTTTGTGGAGGAAATGACCACACTTATGTGGTAGAAAAGTAGAACTAACTATTCTGTGATATGGATATTGCAATTAGAAGCTTTCTTTCTAAGAGGGCTTTAATGCCATATTCTATCTAAAGAAAAACATGGTCCACAGCATTTCATCTGAAGAAAATTCTGTTCTTGGCTGTCCAAGTAATACAGAAGTTATAGGCATGTATAGAACCTTGAGGTTCTAATTATTCAAAACCTTGCTAAATTAATGGCAGAGAACAAAATAAAAGAAAAAGGAACCTGCAAATTTGGTCTCCTGGCAGATAACCGCCCAGTCTCGGTATTAATATTCAATGAACAATGAACACGTTCACTCTTGCCTGACACATTACTCCCCTGTGGTAAAGGGATCATTCTCATTATAAAATATTCCAAGAATTTTAAGGTACAAAATTAATCAAGGGCAAGGAAATAATAGCTGAAGTTAAGGAAGAAATTAAAGCAATGCCTTGCTGATTTTCATGACTTATTCAGACAAAGAGAGGAATTGTGCTTCAAAGACAAAAGCTGTTAAACAAAATTCTGCTTTTCTTTCAGCCAAACAAATATTCACAATAATGTACTGCAGGTACAAGACCACTTAGCACATATTTTGAGTTTTGTAACTGCCTTTATCATCTACCCTTTAGGTTTTAGCTCTTTACAACACACATAATATTATAATTGACAGGAAAAGACAGGGTACATTGATGTTGTCACCCTTATAGTAATATTGCTAGACGTAATGCATCACATTTTGGACATATGCACAGCCCTCATCATTCAATAGAAAGTTGGACAAATAAGCCCCAGCATAAGTCCTCAATGAAAAAATAAATGAAACTAGAGAGGAAAAATAAACCAGGCTGAATAGTAAACTATAAAAGCTGATCAACAAGTGTGACCAATTAAATGAGATATCAAAATCACCTGCAAGGGGAGAATGAAATTGGATATTAAAGAGTCAATAGAGCAAACTTCACATAATGAAGCGATGGCATGGCATGCCTCCCTCCCCTTTTCCTCATCCTCAAATGCTGCAAAAGCGGTTCCATATGCAGATGTATCAACATCAGTCATTTTTTCAGGAGAATTATCGATATCACCAATATCACCATCATTGGTATCATCTGTGAAATCATATTCTGCAGAAACCTTCCCAGCTAAGGTCTTCAAAGCATCACCACTAACGGAGGGCCAACCAGTGGCAGTGTAAATCTCAGCAGGGAGCTTAACACCCAGGCTACACAGCTTAATACTGCGAAACTTAGTGGGAGACTTTTTGCCTTCTTCAATCACTTTATCGACATTGGGAACTCTAAGAGTTTTCTCATCAGGAAGACTCACATTTGGATCCTTACTGTATCAAGTAATAAACAAGTTAATTTTTGAGAACTTTACTTTCAAAATTTTCAACAGACTCTATATGTGTGTGTCCCCCCCCAACAACAACACACACTTCTTTTGGATAATGAAGAGTGATGGTTGATTTATTGATGCTATAATACTTCAATAAATTACAGGAAATTAATATTCATAAGAAACATCAAGTTCTGCATTTCTTGCGCTGCACCCATGCAACCAGCAATAACAGTTTGTAAGGACTTAACAGCAAGAAATTTGAAATCAGAAATGCAATTACAATATTAACTGTCTTTCTGATTTAGGATATGATAAAATGTATCTCGCCCACTTATATTCAATATAATGCCTAAATTTCAATGCTATGCACTGATCAAATATTGATAAGGAACTAGTGTTCTTGTACACAAAATATAAAATTCATACCGGTTAAGGATCCCACCATAAAGAAGCTGGCGGAGCTGACTATCACTTCCCACATTCATATACTTGGCATCAGCACAATATCTAGATGCCCAGGTGCGAAACCTATTAGCAATAATCTCTTGCTCTGCTTTAGCAACCTTCTCTATCTGAGCAAGATGCATCCGATCAACCAACATACCCTCACGTTCCATTTTAACAAGAAGCTCACCAAATGGTCGCCAGTACTCTTCGTAGAAGTGATACATGGACTTTCCAGAAACTGGTTTATCATTAAATACCCAAGACATGCTCGATAGTTTGTTTTTCAAGCTCTCATAAAGTCTCAGTGTGCTTATTGCATCTAAGGCAGAATAACAAATCCATAATTTGCGTTCTTGCCGCTGTAGCTCTTCAACAGGGGCAATGGTGATAATTTTGCCCTCAGATCCATCTTTTTTCAATTTTTTCTTGCCAAAAATGGTTTTCATTGATGTTTTACCAATCAATTCCTTTTCTTCTTTGCGCCATTTGGTCCTCTGCATAATGTTTCTATCACCTGTAAGTGCTTCAAGAGAATAACCACCAGATGTTCGTCTTGATGAGTCCCACAACCGTGCCATATGAATTGTGTCAGCATGAAATCCAGAAACCTCAAGCCCATAGTTCTTAATAACATGATTATCAAAGCTATAATTGTGCCACACCTATAGAAAACGCAAGTGAATATATCAATATCAAGTTTGTTTCAGGACTAATGATGATGCAGTGCTCCAATGGACTAGGCAATTACTAGCAATAAAATGGTGAAGCAGATCAGGAGAAACACAAGGAAGAAAGAGAAATTAGTCAGTGCAAGGCATACTTCACCTTTTTGATAGATTGATCTTCGAAAAATGGAGCAAATTCCTTCAGAAGATCCCTGCCACCACCATCTAGAACATCTACCCAGATACAGGACTTCCCATTTCCAAAATCTGCATCTGCTCCAGAATAAATACTGAAACATGTTATCTCACCATGATCAACAGGAGTCTCTTTCTTCACATCAATATTAGATACCTGCAAAGACTCTACATCAGAAAATAGGCAGTAGCTCATTTACAACCAAACTGGATAGTGCTTGGAGAGAAAGCGAGCTCCCTACAGCATGCACACAGCACATACATAAGAAAATGGTAAAAGGGATGTATACCAAGCAGAATTTATACCTCAGTATCGCATGCATGAACAAGATGCCTGTATTGAGTTGTAAGCATCAGAACAACTTCCTTTGCAACAGAGATATTATCTACAACAAGAACCTGGTCATAAATCCCAGCAAGCTGTTTGTGAATATCTTCTCGAAAAACTACATGAGTTTCTTCATTACTAGCAACCCTATTTTCATCGGCTTGGTCCCTTCTGGTTACATTAGGATCCATATGTCCTGTGTCTTGGTTGTCATCTAAAACTGCCCCTTGCAACAAGCCATTACTTAAGGCTTCTGTTTCAGTTGAACCTTTCAACTGTTTGGAACCATTTATTTTATTGGCAGATATATTGTTGGCACTAGAAATTTGTTTACTTCTAGTTGGATGGCACGGAAAATGATCCTTGGAAAGAAAATTACTACCTCCAACGGCTCCAATGCCTTGGCGGTCATCCAAGGCCAGCCCTGCCAATGATCTATTACTTGAAACTTCAGTCCTAGTTAAACCTTTCAGCTGCTTGGAACCATTTATTTCATCAGTAGCTATATTGTTGTCTCTGGACATTGGTTTATTACTGGTTGGTTGGGGTAGACAATGACTCTCAAAAGGAGAAATATTGTTTCCACTATTTCCAGAAACCGATTCTTCTTTATTAGTTGTTCTAAACAGTGAGCCAGTAAGCTTCAGATTCAAGTATCGTTGGTCATTGGAAGAAGAACTACTACCTTTAAAACTCTCCTTTGTCATCTCCTTACTTTCCCTCATCCTGAGGGCTTCGTTTGCCCATGAATTCTCAGTGTTGGGTATGCTAGTACTTTTGGGTGTAACCATAAAAGCATTTACTTGAGAAGATGTCACCATAGACTTTCCATAACTTGCTGGCCTTTCATTGTTTCTCTGGTCAACACTCACTCCTTCACACTCATTGTCAGAAAGACACTGATCTGGGTCAGGATGCACCATCCTAGCATATTCAGAAGCAGCGACCTTAAGTCTCATATGTTTGGGATGATGGCAATGAGAGGAACTACTTGACATGGTTGCTTTAAGAAAAGCATAGTGAACACTCTGCATTGTGCACATTTCTCGCCTACAACGTAAAGAAAAGCAAAAAAGAGCAGAAATACGGATTAATTCGAATTAAGCATTTATTCTAGCATGTCAGCTATTTAAAAATAAACAATAACAGGAAAAAGATTCCAGACTTCATGCATATCACAAATAGCACTCCAATCAGCAGAATAACATCAACATATAGAGTTCCTTGGCTCTACTTCATTTGTCATTTCCTTAAAGAAACTCACATTCTAGAGGACTCAGGCACTACCAAATTTTCATTCCAATTTCTTATGCATATCTTATCTCACAGTTTACCATCACATTCCATCATTAACCCCAAAACTCTCTAAAAGAGGAAACAGCAGCTATGACATAATCTAAAACAACCCAGATAAAGTGTAAAAAGCCAAAAACAACAGAAAAAACATGGCAGAAAATACACACAAAAGCAATAAAAATGGCACCTTTCACCCGTCGATAACCCAAAGCCCTCTAAAACAGGCAAAAACAGCTAATGAAATGAAAAATAATAATAAAAAAGATATATTCTTCAAAAAGACAAATGGATATCAATAGTCTAAGAACCAGGTAAAAGACCCCCTCCCCCCCCAAAAAAAAACCAAAAAATCAGCAAAAAAAAAGGGAATTAAAGAGTAAAACCTGTGCAAGGCTCTAGAAGAAGCGAAAAAGAAGTGCCTCGAACTAGACCGGGAAACCCAAGAAGAAGAAGGGCAAAATGGTCGACCAAAAGGGGTAGCAGCAGTTTGTGAAGTAGAAGACAAAAACCCCATAGCAGTCATGATGTCTGCAAGTTTAGCTAGCTTGCTGCTAGTGTTGTTTACCATACAAGAAGCCGTTTTGTTTGCTTGTTGTTGGTGTCTTGGAGTGGCAAAGACGGTAAATTTCTGGGTCTTGGAGGGGCAAGATATGGGGGGGTCTTGGTGGGTTTCTCACAAGTGGGAGAGACAGAAACGAAGGGAAGAAGAGGGAAAGAGATGAAATGCCTAAAACCCTTTTTTTGAGAGGGTAAATAAAAACCCTCCACATGCCACAGCCTCATAGTCCAAACTAAACCATGACACTAACGGACCATTGTTATTATTTTTTTTCTTTTATGGCTGGTATTTTGGCAAATGTTTGTCCTTTTTTGTAATTTTATTGCTGAATTAGGGATTTGGATATTGAAAATTTTCATATTCCCGTTATTTTTTGGATGAGACAATTTTAAAAAATTAAAAAATTGAACATCCATTTATCATAGTTCTTTTGGGAGATAATTAAATTATAAGTTTTATTAATATTTAAATTTATATCTTATTTATGCACAATAAAAGACAATTAAGAATGTGAAATTGATGTTATTAAATATATTTATCGAACATTACGTAAATAAATAAAAAGATGAATAAAATTTTCTAAATCATTTCTTTCATTCTAAGTTACCTCATACAAAAATGAAGGGAACAATTTTTACAAATTTTCAGCTAATGAAACCAGAAAGGAAACAAAAACAAAGTTGAATGGTAATGAGGTTGGTTGGACATTGCAGCCTAGGCAAGAACATTGTAAAGCTCCTTGAAATTGAAAGGTGCCATGATCATGAGCTCTATCAGCACATTTTACTTTCCCTAGTAGCCATTAGAAAACAGACCTTGAAAGGATTTAAAAAAAAAAAAAATGAGATTTGAGTTTGACTCCAAGGATTGTAGCTCAGCTGCTGCAACATGAAATGAAAGAGTTTGATATGCTCCATTAACCCTCTTCTTGTACCTTCATTTTATTCTGAGGTTTTCGATATCTCCATCACTTTGCCTATGTCAGGAGAAATTGATTTCTTGTCTGTCAACTATTCTTCCCTTCTTCTGGTTCATTGCTTGTAGTTAAGTACTCAAGAGCTGTCACAACATCACTCATTATAGGTCGGGCAGTAGCTTCTTCCTGCAGACACATTGCTGCAACAGCAAGTGCTTGGTGGAGATTCTTAATGGGATATTTTCCATCCAGCAATGGATCAGCGATTGATGAGAAATTTCTTCTATCTTTGAATAAGGGTGTTGCCTGCAAATGGCGGTATAATCAGTGTACAAAGCGATATGGTTTCATGATTGTTTAGAAGAATAAAACAATCCACACTTACCCAAGTGACAAGATTCTGTTCTTCTGTTGGTCTTGAATTGTCTATTACTCTTCTTCCTGTGATTATCTCCAAAAACACAACTACAAAGCTGTAAACATCGGATATTGTAGTCAACTTGCCTATTAGTGCATACTCAGGTGCACAGTAGCCATAGGTTCCCATAACCCTAGTGGATACATTTGACTTATCTCCAGTTAGACCAAGCTTTGCAAGTCCAAAATCTGAGAGCTTTGGATTGAAATCCTGGTCCAGTAATATGTTTGATGCTTTAAAGTCTTGGTATATCACCGGGGGATCAGCTGTTTCATGCAAGTATTCAAGGCCTTTAGCAGCACCTCCTGCAGCTTTTATCCTGTTATTCCAATCCAAGGGCTTCTTGTCTGGAGGTAAATCTGAAAGGCAAAGTTACAAACAACCAAGTATGTTCACCAAAACAATAAAAATGGACGATCTAAAACTGCAAGCAAGAAAATTGCATTAATGAAACATTTCAATTATCAGAATCTGATGCAAGAAGGCATTTTCAGTTAAAAAGTTTAAGTTTTGAATCACATCAGCCATTTGAGTCTAAAGTTGTGTGCTAGTGTTATGTCAGTAATGCAAATAACTAAAAAATGTCAAAAATACCTAGAAGGTGATCCTCCAAGGAGCCATGAGCCATGAATTCATAGAACAAAATCCTTTGATCCCCTTCGGCACAATATCCAACCAAATTAACAAGGTTAGAATGGTGAGGTAGACTCAACATCAAAACCTCAACCAAGAACTCTCCATTTCCTTGATATCCATTCGTGTCAAGTTGCTTGACAGCAACAACCTGAGTATGATGGAACAACAATATGAAAGCTACTAACCGAATATCATGAAAACTATATAGTTTTTTTGTTAAAACCTCTTTTGAGGAACAAAGAGATAAGATTTCAAATAGTACTTGATTTGGGTTTTCAACATGCCCTTTTTAGATCCTCCCAAAACCCCCTTCTCCAAGCTGATTGTCAGGGTTGAAGTTATTAGTAGCAGTGCGTAGCTTATGGTAGTTAAATATCTTAGCAGTTATATTGCCTTTTCCCCTTTTTGTTATTTGTTGGGTAATGTATCTCTTTTTGCTGCTATCTGCAAAAGAGAAAATTTTGTTCAAACATGAATCAATCACCAGAAGTTTTCAACCAAAAGATAAAAAACTTTGTTGTGGCCAAGTCATAGCAAGGTTTCAAAGGATTAACCTTTGTCATCTCTGTACCATAACCAAAATCTAAAATCAACATAATGATTATTGCAAGAACAATGGAAGCCTTTGTCATGATGATATGAGGAATGAAGTTGATCATGGCTTGAGAATGGTTGACATCTGTTCCATTTCCAATGCGCAATTCATCAATTAGATTGTTTTCGTGAGTTTAAAAGAATCTAGAGAATTGAAGCACACCATCTTTAAACTAACATAGTTCTGCCATTTCATGAATTGAATAAAAAAATAGGGTCAACAACTATATATGCAAAAATATGCTCCTCCATTACATGTTGATGGACGACAAAACAAAGATATGGAACCATTTTTTATACAAGAAATATATAAAAAGGGAAGGGTATCAACAAAACTAAAGAAAATAAAAAATGATGCATATTCTGAAATCCAATCAGGGTTTTTGTAGAATTAAAGACGATCTACAGGTTGAAAATTGTACCATTCTTGAATGAAATATTGGCAAATGAAGCCATAATTTTTGTGTCATGGTATTCCTTGATGCTCTTCTTTAATGACTTTCTGTTTAGTTTTCTCTTCTGACATGCAACATGAAAAACAGTTCATTTTGGTCTTGTCAGGACAACAATCAAATTCTAGAACCAAATTTATAATATGGCTCAAGTATTAAGAAAATTGATAGCTGAGCTCTGGAAAACTTTAACTCCTGAAGGAAACCAAATTCTATCTGGCCCTTTAGGAGGGCACAAGGAAAATTTTCTCACAATGTTTGTTTTGCTTCTACTCTGTCCAAATCCATTGAGCTAGATAGCCAAAAATAACTTAGATTTGCTAAACATGGAAGCAGACAGATTTTTTTGCATTTCTTAACTGCCTCTAACATTGTCAGAATTTCTCAAGGCTAAGTGATTTTCTATACTTCATTTTATTTAATTCTTATTCTGCCACTTGTCAGGTCAGTTGCAAAAACAAATTTCATGAGCTAACTACAATATGATCAGGGATATTCTAAACTCGATTTGATACATTCAAGATTTTACCCTAAGAGTGCAAGAACTTAGTATTTTAGATAATTTTCCTTTTTTCTTCCTTTCTCTTTCTTTCCTGCTAAACAGAGTGTTAGATAACTGCCTATTTTACCTATGCTAATAAGCAAGAAACTGTGGCAAATCCAAACAGCTAATTTTTGTCTTCCCTTAATCCTGCTTCAGTACATTGTTTTTACGATCTGTTTCATATAACCAAAAATCAAGTTCTAAATAAAACTGAGAGACCTAAATAGAAGGCAGCAAAGAAGATTTCATGAAATGAGGCCATTGTTAAAAGAACCATCCATCATTAATTGTATTTCATTTTAGTATAGCACTGTTAAAGGACAGCATGTGAAACCAGATTGAGGAACTTGATTTACATGAAACTGAATCAATGAGGGAGATAATAAAGTTTTACATAATGTAACTAATGATAGAAGCTGAGAGATGTATTACATCTCACTTAAAACATCTATAGGAGCCCAATTGACAAATACTACCTATGCAAATTAACCAGGGTTAAACTATATATATATATATATATGTATGTATGTATGTATGTATGTATCATATGTATACATACATACATATATATATATGCTGAATCAAATACAAAGGTCATTTATATACATATGTATGCATAAATATATATATATATATTTATGTATATATATGTATATATATGTATATATGCTGAATCAAATATAAAGGTTAGCTATGGCCCAGATTTTGTTTAGCTGCCTTCTTTGGTTGGATTTCTTTCAAGTTTGCCTGCTACTTTTTCAGCAACTTCTCTCTCTATCCTAGAAACCCGAGCTTCAAGTCCGGATGCAATCATGTAGACTGCCATGGACCTGCTTTCACTATTCCTGCTGATGTTCTCTTTACTATATAGTGGAAACTCCAATTCACTCTCATTTGCTTCTCCCATCACTCTTGCTGATCCTCCATTCTGAGCATTGATATATATGGCCTTTTGCGTTGGTGTCATAAACAGCCCCTTCTTTATAGATCCTCCATAATCAGCCACTGAAGATGAGAGACCTTGAGCCTTAGCCAGAGAGCATTTGTCATGACAAAATGGTCTAGTGGTAATACTAGCTTTCTTGTTAGACACTTCCAATGCTTCAGGTTTTACTTCATGAACAGAAGGCTCAGGTTTCACACTATTATTCAATTTGGGGGGGAAACCAGGAGGAACGCAGGCATCATTCTCCCCCTTTCTTGCTTTCACCCATGGAATTCGTTTTGGCCTCTTCCTTGAACTCCTTTTTCTTCGCACTATACCCTTTATCGCATCTTGCTGAACCACCATTGACAGCTTCTTCCACCACTCCAAGTATCGGACGGTAATGCCAGACTCAAAGAAACGAGATCGAATATACAATTTTCTATCATTGATTGGCCTCAGGTAATTGTTCCAAGCAATTTCCAGAGTCTTATTAGGCCGAGCAACGTGACAAGGTACATCTTGATCATTTCCAAACTGCATTGCTACTCCATGTGGCAGGTACTGCTGTATACATCCTGATCCTAACCCAACTAACTCAGAAGGCCTCAAACATAGAGCAACAGATATTAAATCTTTACTCAAGCTTTGATCAACTGATATTCACTCTTCCTTCTCCTTGTAAAATTCATGACTCTGCTGGTAATTAACAACTTTAGCATAAGGCCTCCAAAGAAAAGTCTCGCCTGCTGAGTCCAAAATCATCCTCACATTTTCAACTTTCACAATTTTCACATTGCTCCATCTAGCTGATCTGGGGTCAAGGCAGTTGATCATATTAGGTTTTGGCTGCAATGCTGGGAACCT
This sequence comes from Durio zibethinus, assembly GCF_002303985.1. Next base: position 2,135,105 of record NW_019167993.1, on the reverse strand, counting down.
TTCCCATGCCCAAAGTTGAACCAAATGCATTGGTGAGCAAAGTGTAATTGCCAACACAGAATCGTCGACCTCAGCATCCTTAAAGTTAGTCGAACTAACAATGGTTTCTTTCAACAAAGTTAAGTCCCTATAAATACTAGCCAAAACTGCTGGCCCTAGTGCCATAACTTTCCCCCTAGCTAAAAGACACGCAATTGGAAAAACTCTCTTCCTAATTATTCCATCAAAATCTTGGAAAACAAACCTTGTTAGCCACAATGAAAGAAATGCTTCATGCTCAATATCTCTCCCACTTCCCTTAAAATTCTCCATCTACTCTGTTTGCCTGATCCTTTTCCCTGTACCCCCTCGGATTTTCCTGCATTCTTCAAGAGTTTAGCTTCAACTTCCCCGAGTTCTAGGCTATCAACAGGGTATATAACAGGGAAGCCTATAACAGAATAACCTTCCAAAATCATCATATCCTCTAAAGAAATTGTTGCTTCACCCCAAGGAAAGATGAAAGTGTTAGTCTCAGGATTCCATTTCTCCGCCAAACCAATAACCAAGTCATCATATCTTTTAATCAAGCAAGTTGAGCTCATTATTGCTTCAAAGATACCAGCTTTTTCCCATACAGGTTGATACTTGGAACGCAGGATATCAACCCATAAAAGCCAGCTTTTTTTTGGGCTTCTCCAACGCTTAAAAAAGGCCTTTAGGGGCCACTCTTTAGGCTCAAAAGTGTGGGGCAGAAAGGAACGGCAGAGTAAAAAAGGCTTTGGGATTGGTTCATCAATGGAAGATAAAGCTGGTTTCAGGAAATGCGCAGTTCTTAAATTTGGTTTTCCATCAGCAAAAAATGAAACCATCAGCTCTTCCCTTTCTCCAAATATGGTTTCATTTTCTGTTGGGTCCTCCATCTGTTGTGTATCAAAGGATTCTCACTAGAAAGTAGAAATGGACTCACTTTATAAAAGATAGTATCAGGCAACTCTTTTATTTCATATTTTTTTTCCCATTCCACACTAAGTTTTGGTAGAAACCCTTTTGTTCAGATTTTGAAACTATAAATTTTTGTTGGTTATTAGAGAAAATGGGGTAACCAATCCTCTGTATGGTTTGCCATCCCAGGGTGTCAGAGAGCTTTAAGCCTTTTAACAGCTGGAGGGTATTTTCATGGTACAACAACTCTTCCGTTTTAGTTTGCATCTCAATTACAATCATATGAAAGAAAAAGAAAAATGAAGGGTCTTGAAAGCTGCAATGCTACAAACATTACAAGCAAAGGCTCATGTAAACCCTTTTTTTTTTTTTGATTCATAATTATCTGTGAGAGAATAGAGTGATGAGCTGATCACACCCCAAATGACAGGCATTTCTTTCGCAGAGAAATGCTGAACTGTCAGTCACCATAGTGGCATTCAGGTAATAAGTTCTGTCTGTCAAGGGTTTTCTTTGAGGAATTCCAGCTCGTAGCTAGAAAAAGTGGCATTCTCTTCAACTTCTAGAAGAAACAAGAAAGAAGAAATAGAACCCGATAGCATATTTTTGCAGTGGATGAATGCTCCACTGTAACACAATACAAATGAATAATGCAAATATAAACTTTTTAATCCTGTGATTAGTTAGACTGACTCTTTTTGTTTTGTTATTAAATTTATACTAAAAATTACCTGTTAGCTTCATAATCAGCCAACATTGACTTTAAGGCTTAGACTCGATCCAATCGTAGATTATTATTTCATTAATAACTATTTTTATTTGAATTTATTTAAAATATATTACTAGAATATCTATGCATTATTACGGAAATTCAATATTAAATATATGATGACGGTATAATTTTTTTAAATATTGTATCAATTAAATTATAATGAATATATAAACCACAAAATTTAACAATTTTTTAGGTTAAAAAACACTAGCGTAAGCAAGTAAATTTGCAATTCCAGTGTTTAAAAGCTACTATAATTTCTTTCTCTTTCCTTTTCAGATTGGTGGACAATAATTCATAATTTCTCTTTTTTTTTTTTATCACTAAAAAGTTTTATCAAATAAATAATGGTAAGAAGCATCAAAATAAAATATTTGAAAAAAATAAAATAAAATTGGTTAATTGCATTGTGTGATTTTATTTGTGTCATTCTTTCATATGATATTGCATGCTTTGTATTTGTCCGTAGTAAATGTGAAATAGTAAGATAATAATTTTAAAAAAATTTTTGAAAACTTTGCTTAAATGTTAGAAGAAATTTAAATCATTAATTTTACTGAAGAATATCATATTTATTTTACCACAAATTAATTATGAGAATTTCTTGAGCGAATTATTAATTTTTCTAAATTCTATTTATATATTGAAGAATTAAAGATATTTTTTAATAATAAATAAATAAAAATTCTTTTATCATTAAGTATTTTAAAAAATAATGATGAAAAAAATAAAAAGAGATAAAATTAAAAAATTTTAAAGATGGAATTAAATTGGACATTTGCTTTTTCTAATTTATATTTACATTATTCATTTGCTTCATGTGACATTGCTTGTATTTTATTATTGTCAAAAAAATATATGAATTAATAAAATGGTGATTTTGGAGACTTTTATTGTAAAAAAATAAAAATTAATATTTTTAAATAAAAATAATTTTCAAGACCTTATTTAGATATTAAATGGATTCTCAATAATTATTTTTTAAAATTAATATTATGTCAAATTTTAATGGTTATTATGAAAATTTCAAGTCGAGAAATATTTTTTAAAATTTATTTAAATATTAAAAAAATTCAAAAAAATTTTTATAAATAAAAAATTTTCATTTTATTCTTAAAGAAAATATCTTAAAAGGATTTTCTAAAAACAAATGAAATTACGAGAAATACTTTAAATATTAAAGTTAAAATCATTTTTTATCGATATTAAAGATAATATGTGATCAATTGATATTATTTTTAAAATAGACATTATAAGATGTTAATTTTTTTCTACATATAAACTGTATTATCGAATTTATTTTTGATTTTAAAAATTAAAATTATCTTTTTTATAAATTTTAAGTCAATTTTAAAATTTTATTAAAAAATTTATTTTCTAAATAATCAATACATCAAAAAAAATTATTGATAACAAATCTGATCTTGCAATGATCAAAAACAAGTTTGATTTAATCGAATATGACAGAGACTTTCCTTCTTTCCCTCCATTCTTTTCTCTTTTCCCGCCACTCTTTTTCCTTAACCTTCTATTATTTTCGACCCCCACATCTCTTCTTTTTCTAATTTTTATCCCCACACTTCTTTTTCTAACTTTTTTTAAAAAAATCGAAGTCAGTAACATATCGGCAAACAAAAGGGCAAAAAGTTTGAAATGTGTTTGGAAGGTGAATCTGACAATGAACAATGACTTTTAAATATAATTTTTTATTTTATTTATATATATATAAAAAAAAAAAGAAGAAGAAACGAAAAGCGTAAAAGATAATGATGTGATGTAAAATTTATCTTTTGAATTTAAATCATCTTATATTATCGTTGGTGATGTCGTTTAATTGGACAATTTTTTTTTTTTTTTGCAATCTCAAACGATATCATATATCTTTTCATGTTGAGGTTCAATGGATCGGATCAAGTATGCTTTTAGATCGTTGGCTTTTAAGATCATTCTTGTATTTAGTTCATGTTGTAATATGGACAAGTTGAGTCAAGTTTAAGTTTTATATTTTATATTTTATTTTTTAAGAAAAATAAAAATCAAATAAAAAAAAAATTTAATCAATCAATTTTATTGACAATTCAAAAATGGAAAATGATTAAGATATAATTAAATATATTTGATATCAGCTTCTTTTGGAGGGTTCATAGCATGCAGGTAATGCAACACTGGGTCAAATCATACCAATGGAGAAATATTAAGTGTGATTTAATTTCTAACAAAAAAAAAAATCAATTACATGAACAGTAAAACCTGGAAGCAATTCATTCAATAAAGGGGTCGCTCTTTCATATTTTCAACAACTGTGCCGGTTCCCTTGGCTGCTGCCTCATATGGTAAAGCTCAAAGTCCTTTCTAGGGATGGCAACGGATTGAGTCGGGGTAGATTTTTACTTATTTTGAATCTGATTCGATTTTAAATATATAATATTTGAACTCGTATTCGATTTAAAATTTTTTTTATTTTTAATATCTGAATTCGATCTAACAGTATATAAAATTAAATTCGATCTAATTCGAAATTAATAAAAATATTATTTTAAATATAAATATAAAATTAAATATATATAATTAAATATAAAATTAAAAAAATAATTTTTATATATATATATCGGGTCTGATAAGATCGGATTTACCTAAAATCTGACTCCGACCCGAACCCAAAAATTTTTTATCATATTCGATCTTATCTGACACTCAATTTTTTTTTTTAAAAAAATCAATCCTAAAAGATTAGGTCAAAATCCTATAAATTCAGATTTTTTTACCTTCTCTATTTCTAACTACAAAATACAGTGGAGTACTACATTGGGTTGCAGAAACGATCAAGAAAGTGATTAGACGTGAAGAGGAGACTAAATGAACCCGAACTTGGATAACGTCTGAAAATTTTGAATATGAACCCGTCCGAACTTGATTTGACCAAAAAAAAAATCAATGATTCGAACCCAAAAAATCCAAACCGGAAAAGAATGTATTGAAATGGTTATTGTTGGTGCCAAGCTCCAAGTAAAGAGTCAAATTCCCGAATAACAACAGAAAAATAGAATGATTAAAGATAAATATAGAGAGTGTTCTTCATCTATATTTTGATATTCAAATAAAAAATCAACTATTAAAAGTTGGAGAGAGAGTGGAAAATGGGAATAGTAAAAGAAAAAATAAAATAAATAAATAATCTCTAAATAACTTTACTTATAAATAAAAAGTAAAGAATTTGTGAGATAAAATAATAATATAATCAAATTGATGTAACACTATAAATGTCAGATCAATTTTAAAATAAAAAAAATCTCTTTTGATCTGTTAACAATTTTTAATAAAAAAAAATTTTAATTTATCATTTGGATCCGAAAATACCCCTAATGATTACAAATTCTATAGAATCTAAAAAATTATATTACTAGCATGAACCCAAATCCAATCCAAGTTTGAAAGGTCCAAACTTAAAAAAACTAAATCCGAAATAATTCAAATTCAAAATGTACTGAATCCAACATGATCCCATACCAACTTACTAGAACTTGCCTGTTTGTTATATAAGTACTGATTACTTACCATATAATTGTTGTGATGCTGATTAAGTTGAGTACATGTATGAATTAGCCTCGGTTGTGGTGGCAAGGAAAGAAGCATGGCGTAGAATGGAAGTTAGGAAACGGATGCAAGAGTTCCAGTCTCTGACTGGAATCCCTGTCACAAGTCAGATACTATCCATAATAATAGGAAGTCCAGAGAATACGGCCAAAGCGAGCAGGTTTGTTCTTTCTCACCCTCTAGTCAATATCTCTTTCTCTATCATTGATTATGTTCATTATCACTATACAATAAAGCTTCTAACAGTGTACATAATGTCATCTATTGTTCAGGATATTGTTAGAATCTGGTATCTATGTCGTGACAATTGTCGGACCTCCCAACACTGGAAGGTTTCATATTTCATTTCCTTTTCACTTTACATACATGCTTCCATGTTGAGTTTTGCATTGAAATTGTTCCATGTTGAGTTTTGCATTGAAATTGTAGCAATGGTCATTTTCTTGTCCTATTGCTTTCAATCTTTTTTCCCAGTTAATCCTTCTAATTTTATGTTTTTTTTTTTTTAGGTTACGAGTGACTCTTACTGCAGCACACACAACACAGGATATAAAAAGGCTTGTAACAATACTATCCGACCACGTCAAGTTTCCAGTTACCAGAAGCTATAGCTCCAATTTACCTGCCAAGCTTTAGAAAATGTGCGATTATTTTGGATCATAAACATGGATATTCATCATGTTTGCTATCAACAAAATAATGGTGTCATGACATTTCCTGTATCATTTTTAATTTGGATGGCAATGGCTTGACCTAATTGCTTGTGTTTGAGTTTCTCATGTGCTGTATTATCAACAAAACAATGGTGTGAATGTTTCCTGTATAATGGAAACAAAATAATAGTTTTAAAATTTCAAGGTTTTAAAACAATATGCACTTATTCCCCTCTTACTTCTCTATCTCTTATATGAGGGACATCAAATTCAAAGTTTACTTGTATAATGCAAAAAATTTCATATTAATAACCTTAAACATTTTGACATAACAAAGTGAGAGCTATGCAAATGTCATAAAAGATGAATTAGGAGTGGTGTCTAATAGATCTGAGATTCAAATCTTAACACCTACATTTTCTTCTTTTATCTCAGGTTGCAGTCAAAATGTCATAAAAGACAAAGGCAGTAGGACAATTTTAGAATTTAACACTCGAATAATCACTGTCATGTAAGAGAAAAATTCATTACATAAACCAGGTTCAAGCATGATAAAACAAGTAAAGACTGGAAAAATGACTATACCAGTTCTAAACAATGAAGTTCTGATTCCACTTCATTAACTATCGGAGACAAAATGGAAAAGCACTATTAAGTTTCATCTGTTAGTTGTTTTCTTAGTTCTTCATTTTTGGCCTTCCTTCTGACTCTAGTCCAAACTTCTGAATTGAACCTGATTGAAGTTAACATTTTTAAGAGTTCCTGGCTTGCTTTCTTTACCAATATTTTTAAAGTGATTCTTCAAATCTTTTCTTCTGTTCAACTCTGGAGGAAGCTTAGAAACTATTCTCTTGTTTGAGGTGGCAGTTGGCTTCTGAAAGTGGGCTTTTCTTCTTGTAGGGTGTCCATCAGTAGCTGAAACAGTGAACTCTTCCCTCTCTTCAAAAATGGTGTCTGATTGCTTCTCCATTGTTGCTGTTAGAAATTTCTAAAATCTTTCTCAAAGGGATAAAAAGTTGGTGCCCACGTTGTAAAAATCACATTTTCTTACTGGCATACTTCCATTGTTGTTAACCTGTTGGCTGTAGCCTTTATTAAATTACTGATTTGTTTGGTTCACAGCAGAGAAGGGAGATTCAAAAGGCAACATGAAGCCTTCATAGTTCAGAACTTTGATTTTACCTACTTTATATTTAATAGGATGGCTTCTTTATTGGTAGGGATAAAACCCCACAAAATGGCAAAAGATTAAACAAAGATAGGATAGGAAAGGAATGGGCTAAGAGAGCACAAAATAAAGAGAGATTATTATACTCCTGAGCCTCCTTTGAAACAACTTGAGAGCGTCAACATGGGCTGAAAGCCTAAAACTTGATGCTTCTATGAGTTTTACCAATCTGCATATGGTTTGGTAACATTACACTCAAATGATGGTATACACATTGCTTGAGAACAAATTGTTCAGTTTCAAATTGCTCCTATAGAAACAACTTTGTACAATAGGGGTTTTAATCTTCATGTTAAACTTGCATACTAACTATTTGTTTCTACAAAAATCCAGATCAAAGAAATTGGACAATAAAATTTTGCATGTGCTGCCTTTAAGTATGCAAATCTGATCGTAAAACATGTAAAAGCAATGATGTGGAATAAAAAAATCTAACCCAATGTGCAACCACTCTAAATTAATTCTAAATGTAGTCATTTTTATTCTGTGTTACTTTCTAGGCATTGAATGCTTAATTAACCACTTTGGTTAAAAACATCTGAACAAGAAAACAGTCAATATGATTAGATCTTGACATCTCACATGAAAGTTGCCTTTCAAGTGGTTTATCAGCATCAAATTCTAAATCTACTGGCATAATGCAATAAAATATTTCATATTAATAACCTTACACATTTTTTACATAAAAAGAGAAACAGCTATGCAAATGTCATACAGTACAAAGGCAGTAGGATCTTCTAAAATCTTGCACTTGAATGATCACTGGCATGTAAGAGAAAAACTTATAATATTAAACAGGTTCAAGCATAATAACAAGTAAACACTGCAAACTGACTATATTAGTTCTAAATGATGAAATTCTGATTCCACTTCAGTAACTAGAGAAAAAAATCAAATGAGAAGAGCTTAGCACCTAGACAAAAATCAGTGAACTATAAGTTTCTTCTATTACTGGTTTTCCTAGTTCTTCATTTGGGGTATCCCTGCCAGTTTCTCCAATCTCCTTAGCCTGCCTTCTAATTCTAGTCCAAACTTCTCAATTGAACCTGTAGTAGTAGTATCTTTGAAGGTAACATTTTTAGAGTTCCTGGGAAACCCTTCAGCCATTCTTGCCTTCCTTTCTTTACCAATACCTTTAAGTGATCCTAAAAATATTTTCTTCTGTTCAACTCTCGCCTCATGCTCGGATCTGTCCAATGGACCATTTGTGTGATCAAAAGCCTTCGTCCCTTCTTTAATAATTCTCTTAATTTTTTGGTCAGAATCACCAGCATTGACTTGTCTTCCAGCATTGCCATCAAAAGGCAGAGTGGTTGCTTTCCTGCTTCCGGTAATTGTGAGGGAGAACTTTCTCTTTCTCGGATTTCCATTGAGAACTCTTGAAGTTGGGGAATCAGAGGTTCGGAATTGGTAGCAGGGTGAAGATTTATACAGGCCAGCTCCTTTTTTTGGGGTGCCAGAAACATGCTTCATGCGTTCTGAAAGAGAGATATGATCTGTATCACTGTGCTCTTCATATGCCTGTCCCTTCACCTTAGAGGACAACTCAGGCGCAGCTGAGGCATGGCTCTCTTCGCTATTGTTATCAGCATAAACTTGAGCAAATGTATTATTACTTTTCAGACTACACATTGCTGCTGGATCTTTGGAATCAACTTTGGTCCTTTCCAACTGAAATGGTGGCGATATGATCTTCTGGCTTGAAATTGTTGCCGGATGCAGTGAGTACATTGGATGGTCAAGCTCAACATTACAATCCTGAATCGTATGAGATCTAGTTTTGGCTGCATAATCATTTGCAAATGAGGAACAACATCCTTCAGTTTCAGCTTTCATTGAAACCTTTGTTTCTAATTTCTTAGGTTTCTTCACACCAAACTCATTTGAAGGATGGCGACTTTCCACATTTCTTTTAGCCGGAACTGATGTTGGGCTTATATTCTGATTTCTTTTGATATCCCCCAAAGCCGCTTTCCGAGCAGAGTTAGATCTAGCCCACCAATTGAAATACCTGACTGATACACACGGCTGAAAAGACCTTGGTAGAAGAGCAAACCTAACATTTTCCCATGAGATGCTAGAAACAGGAAAGGCAGCAGGAAGATCTTGATCGTATCCAAATTGCATTGCCACCCTGTGTGGGAAATACTCTTCTTTGCAATCTATTCCAACTAACACAGAAGTATGCAAGCATCTAGCAAAAGACTTTAGATCCTCATCTGGGTCATTATAGTGAAAAGCTAAAAATTTAGTCTCTTGATAATAGGATGGATGTCCCCAATTTTTCAAATCAGCAACATATGGACGGTACCTAAAATTATCCGATAATCTAACAACTGATCTAACCAGTGGCAGGCTGATTTTGGCATTCAGTCTATGAAATCGAGCAGCTCTAGGTTCTCCAGGCTTGAGGGCATTGGGAATACTTGGACCAAGAGAAGGAAACCGCTCAAAAGCCCATAATTGTAAAAGTTTTAATGGACCTGAAGCAGTAATTTCCTCGGGAGAAGACATTGCTTGATTTTGCAACAATGTCAGGCTTTTGTAAAGGCTTGCCAGAACTGCTGGGGCAAGTGCAATTCTTGTCTTCGAAGACAAATGAATAGCAACTGGTAAAACTTGCTTGGCAACAATTTTCTCAGGCAGAGAAGGGAAAACATACCTTGACAGCCAGAGTGACAAGAATGCTACATGTTCAAATTCACTTTGCTCTTCCATAAAATGCTTTATCCAACAACTATGACTAGCCTTTTTTGACTTGTCTCTTGACAGGATCAAACGTTTCTTGTTCATCTCTTCCTCAATCTTCACCAACTTCCCTTCTAGAGGTCTCCTCACTGACTCTCCAAGTGTTGAAAACCCTCCAAGAACCATCACATCTTCAAGGGTGACAGTTGCTTCTCCCCATGGAAAAACAAATGTATTAGTTTCAGGACACCAGAACTCAACCAACCCAAGTAGCAAATCTTTGTTACACCTGATTTCATATCTAGAACTCATAATAGCATCACATATGCCTGTCAGCTTCCACAAGGCACCATATTTTCCAGCCATCCTATCAACCCATTCTTCCCAACGTTTTTGAGGAATATGCCAGCCTTTTATATCAACATTTTCAGGCAACTGTTTAAGGTTTTCAGAGAAGAGTTCAAACAGCAAAGGAGTGTCGGGAACAGTTACAGCTTGTGCCACTGTTTGGACACATGGTTTCAGGAACCTGGCAGTTCCAAAAATGATTTTCCCTCCTTTGGGGGATACCAATTTTTCATCTCTACATATTTGAAAAATGGAATGAAGGTGTTCATTTGCCATTTTCTGAAACACAAGACAAAAAAGAGAGGAGTGAGAAAATGCTGAAAGGAAATGAACAGTCTATAGGTTAAAATATTGCTATAAAACCAAAAACAAACCCTCTTTCATCCGTGAAATTAGGCCATTACTAGCCAAAAACACAAATTTTGGATGTTGCTTTGCGTGTGAATAAGAGTGCAACTGAAAGGACAGAAATTTTGCTCTTTTCCCTGTTAAACAAAGGACAAGAACATTAACCTTCATACACCATATAATTAGAGTAATAAAGTGGCCATTAATGTACATTTAACCTTCAAACTAAACAATTTCTAATCAAAATTCATGCTTCAATTTGGCAAACTTTAAGTAAAGGGTCACACTAAATTCATGATTTCGAAATTCATGCTTCAATTTAGCCACTTGTCTTCAACATTTTTGTCCCAGATATTGTACATTATCACATGGAATATTGTGTGATTGGGTAAATTTAAATGACCAACATATTGAAAAGCACTAGAATTCTCCCAGAAAAAAATGGTTTTCCTATGGTCCCTTTGCCTTTAGTCACCATTTTCTTTCAACATTCTCAATCTTCTCTTCATTTTCCTGATAAATTGGTTTTCATACTTGGATTAGTGGCATGATTACCATTACCTGCCTCAAATTTTGTGGATTAGTACTAGTGGGGAGCTAAGGATATAGCCATGCAGGTTAATGCACTAGCATACATGTACCGAGAAGAGAAAATGGGAAGGAGGATGAGATCATGTGAGAAAGAAGGTTATAATAATCTTTTTTTTTTTTCCCCATTCTCTTAAATAAAAAATACTTACATAAATTAATTTATTTATTTATTTTTTTTTTATAATAAAAAATTTAAGATTGACAACGAATCGTGTCGAAAAGGATTTTTGCTGTCTCGAACTCGATCCAACATGAAATTAATAAAATATTATTTTTTAAATATAAATATTTAAATATAAATATATATAAATAATTTAAATAAATAATTAAAAAAATTAATTTTTATATAAATATCAGGTCGAGTAAAATTGAGTTTACTTAAAACTTGAACCTAACTCGATTTCAAATTTTTTTTAATAATACATGATTTGATTTAATCAAAAATTTAATTTTTTTTAAAAAAATTAATCATAAAAAATCGAATCAAATCGAATCAAAATTCATCGAGAACAACATGAGTTGATGACCTAAACAAAATATCACTTTCAACATTTTTGTCATTTACCCAAAATTATTTTCAATATTGGAAGTAATGATTATGACTTTATGACTTCCAAGTCACTTGTCACAAAATTTGTTTTATGGGTTAATCAAACATATTAAGCTTTTAACAGCTATAATAAGTATAATAAATCAACGTGTTGATGATAATTGATCTTTAGTTTTAGAAAATCTGATCAATGCATTGAAATAATGATGCAAAGGACTCAATAAAATATCATAAACCAAACTGTATCGTATTGCATCCCACATGGACTGATTCAGAACCTACCTAAATTCACTCTTTAGAAAAAACCATGATTCATGGTGTTTGCCAATATGCCACCCAACTGGATCAGATTGTATTTTTTTATCATTGTTTTTCTTTTTTAGTATTAGGAAATTATGTCCTTTTTTCTTAGGTTAGGTTCTGATTGGTTCACTTTGAAAAAGGCGGCCTTAAGTACGGTATTTCTCTTCGTGGTTAAGTTACTTCATAGTTTAAACCCTTCAGAAAACTCCCCCTTGTGAAACTAAAGATAACTTTTTGCCCAAACAATCTTGCTTTCTTGGTTATGGAGGAGTCCTCAAACGCCATTGTTGAAGAAAGATTTGAGCTTATGGCTTCACCAGCTGGTAAGAACCTTAAAGTAAGAATGGCCCATTTCATCACACCTTCCATAGGCTTAGGTTGCATTGATGAAACACCGGTTGCTAACCTCACAAGACGTTGTCTTTCCTCTTTGCCAACCACTTTTGAGCCCAAAAAATGGCCTTTAGAAGTCAAATTCTGTGGCTGGAGATGTCCACAAAGGAATTGGAAAACTTGGGTAGTCGAGATGGCTTCTTTGCACGAATCTACATGGAAGAAAGCAGGTATTTTCGAAGCTATCATGAATTCTACGTATCAGATAAATAGAAACAATGATTTGGTGTTTGGGGTTGCTGAAAAATGGTGCCATGAAACCAAAAGTTTTCTTTTTCCTTGGGGTGAAGCAACGATTACATTGGAAGATGTCATGCTCTTGGGGGGTTATTCTCTTTTGGGGTCTCCTGTTTTCACCCCTGTTGAAACAGAAAAAATGGAGGAGACAAGGGAGAAACTTAACAATGCAAGGAAAGAAATCAACAGGAGTGCATCTAAAAAGGTTTCCCATAACCTATGGATGAGGAAATTCATCAACAGTGATAGCGAAGTCGAGCATGAGGCTTTTCTTGCATTGTGGTTATCAAGGTTTGTTTTACCGTCTTCTTTTGATGTTGTTGCTGAAAGTGTTTTCCCTATTGCTATACACCTTGCTAGGGGGACTAGAATTGCGCTTGCACCTGCTGTTCTTGCTAAAATTTATAGAGATTTGAGTTGTTTAAAACAAAATATTGTTGCTTCAACACTGTTAGAGTCCAATTGTGATGATGAAAATGTTGCACTAGCAATTTCCCTTTGGTCACCACTTCTATTAGTCCAGGTTTGGATCTGGGAGAGATTTTTGGACTTACGGCCAAAGCCTAATTTGATTGAAAATGGTAAGCCAAGGTTGGCTTTGTGGGATGGCCTAAATAGCAAAGTGCAAGATGTGAGGTCAGTTCTAGACTCATCCAAGGAAAGGTTTGAGTGGCGTCCTTATGTTCGGAAAGTAACAAACTGTGATGGTGCTAAGTTTTATGGAGACAAGGCGAAATGGATATTAATTGATTCAAGTTTTGATGATGAATTGCTGTCATTTGCTCGATGCTTGAGGGCGTCGGAGCTGGTCGGACTTGACTGTATAGAGCAGTACCTTCCACAGCGAGTAGCATTGCAATTTGGAATGGATCAAGATATTCCTGGTTGTGTTTCCCGTTCAAATGATAGTCCTGAGATTGCATGGTCTGATTACATTAAGTCTCCTGGTGGTGGGAAGTTATACATTCCGCCCACGCATTTTGAGGGAGATGTTACTACTCAGTACTTGAAATGGTGGACGCAATCAGTGTTGAGCCTGCAAGAGCAAAGAAGTTTCACAAACTTCAGCATAACACCAAATAGAGCAGAGGGAATGAATGGAAGTAATGTGTTTACCAGTTGTAAGATGATTCCGAAGAGCTTGAAACGACCAAAGCAAGATGATACTTGCATTGGTTTTAAGAGAATGCCAAAGAAATTTAAAGGGATGAGAAAAGGTAAGGGCTTTTCTGGATCTAACATAAACCCAAAGAAATCGAAAAGAGCAAAGGAAGGTACTTCTGCGTCAACTCGACCTGATTTCCATCTCAAGAGTTTGAAGAGATCATGCCAGTTTTTAAAACAAAAGGAGAAAGGTAACAATGCCACTTCTGTTCTTGGTTCTCCACTGAAAAGATTGAAAAGGTTATCACAAAATCCAAAATGGAAGAAGGAAGTTCATAATGCAGGTTTTGTAGCTCGAAGCTCAGAAAGAAAGAGGAAAGGCAACACTACACCAGTACCTCATGTATTTCCTCCAAGGAGTTCAAAAGGTCTAGCACTTGGTTCAGAAGTAAACAGTGAAGATAAGAATGAGACTACTTCAGCTACCTCTCATTCTAAGCCTTTAAAAGAACTAGCGCTTAGTTTTGTAATTCGGAAGGAACTTAATAATTCTGCAGTTCCTCCTGGTTTTCCTCCTGAAGGCAATATGTTGCAAGCCAATGGTTCTGTTAATGAAGATAAGGTGACTGCCCCAGTTCTTCCTGGTTTTACCCCCAAATGCAATGTGGTAGAAGCCAAAAGTTCTTTTAATGAAGAAAAAGTGACTCTTTCATTTCCTTCTGGTTTTCCTCCTAAAGCAAACATGCTGAAAGCCAAAAGTTTTGTTCATGACAATAAGGTGACTGCTCCAGTTCCTCGTGACTTTACCCCCAAATGCAATGTGGTAGAAACCGAAAGTTTGATTAATGAAGACAAAATGACTCCCTTGATTAATCCTGATTTTCCTTTCAAATGTGTTGATGAAGAAGTGACTCCATTAGTTCCTCCTGGTTTTCCTCCCAAATGCAATATGGTGGAAGGCGAGGGTTCTGTTCATGAAGATGAAGTCACTCCCCTACTTACTCCTGGTCTTCCTTCCAAACGCAGTATAGTTGAAGCCAAAGGTTCTGTTGATGAAGCCGAAGTGACTCCCCTAGTCCCTCCTGGTTTTCCTCCCAAATGCAATATGGTGGAAGCCAATGTTTCTGTTGACGAAGACGAAGTGACTACCCTAGTTGTTCCTGGTATTTCTCCTAATATACTTGAAGTCAGGGATGTAGTCGAAGATAAAGTGACCGAGAAAATTGCAAGATCTGCTAGCAGTCGTGACAATATGGCAAATAAAGTGGGTAGATATGATGAGAAGTCAGCCAGTCATTGTCGAAGTCTTTCTTTGGGTTCTCATGATGAAGATCAACTGACAGTAGCAGAAATGTTGAAATCTAATGACAAGCTTGACAATGTTGACTACAGAGATGCTGGAGAGAACTCATCAGGTCAATATCAAAGTTTTTCCTCTTCAATCGCAGATAATGAACTTCCAAGATGTGAGCTGATAACAACACTTGAAGCAGCAATGGTTATGCCAGCTGAAGCTGCAAATGGAGGTTCAAAGAGAGCTACCATTCAAGATGCAATTGAAAGTAATGATGGGAGGCCTGCTGATAAAACGATGGGAAACGATGATAGTTCAGATGATAAAGCTGCAAGTATCCATGACATTGAGGGTTATGGTAATAGCTGTCTAAATGAGATATCAAAGCTACATCTCGAAGCACGAATTAGCAGGCTGGAAAGACTGGTTGCTGAGATAAAAGCAGCAAGGAAAGTTAAAGTCATTAATAACGGCATATGTTAATTCAGTTTTGTCATTTTTTGGCAATTTCTGATCATCAGTTAGAAGTGAGCTTGCTGGAGGAAGTAGACGCTGTGATCGAGAACCAGCTAGTTATGGAAGACCATGCTTTGAAGCTAACTGATTTGTTTAGTTAGCATTCATCTCTGCCAAAAGCTAACTGTAATTACTTTAAGCTTCTCTACAGTAAAACCTATGCAATTGTCTTCTTCCTAGCCACAGCGAATGAATGGTAGCTCCATAGGCAGATGTATAGTTTGAAAATTTTCATGATTTTGATGCTGTTCTATTTTGGTGATTCGCGTTTATTATAAATTCGGAAATGACTTCGCCTACCATGCTTTGTTCATGCACTTGATGGATCACTGGTGATCTAACATGGTTTATAATTATCTCCAACTTGATAATGGAGCTTTAAATGATATTCATGTGCATCCACCAGGCTGCATAAAATTGATCATTTCAAAGAGATCTTTTTCTTTTTTTTTTTTTTTTCATAGCATTGTAAATATATTCCCTCAAAGGCTAAAATGCATAACTACCATACATTTTCATGCTAAGGATTGAATGGCTTTCATGGGAGCTTTTTCAGCTTCAGTTGAGTTTTGACTCCAGATTTTACCCCCTTGAAACTGTATTTATACTGACATAACAGGAACTAACCAAATAAGAAAGGCCGTTTCTCAAAATCGTTTTGCATTTCCAATCTTTCACAAATAGCATTCCACCAAACAATTTACTAGGAAATTTACAGCTTCAGGGGTTTTGGAGCCTGAACATCAGAGACGATGGAAGAAAATATAATAGGAACCAATATTCTTATTTCAGTCTATACATTTTCTCCAGCTTCTGGATCCTCAAAGCACTTTCTACATTTCTAACATCATACATCCCATTCTCAGGCAGCAGCCCTGAGTTTTGAGATGCTTTCTTAATCTTTTGCCAATTTCAATTTCCCTGTTACCAACCTTACTCTTCAATTATTCAACAATCAGTACACTTGTTCAAGCAAATTGACAAGTCTCTGTTTCCCAAATGGCCATGTCTGTCCATTTCTACAGCCTGCTAGCAAAACAAATAGAATAAAGAAAATCGAAAATTAACCTCATTAGACCTTAGCATACATCAGTCAACAGCCTGCGATACCACAATAATGCCAATCCTAAATGTTGAAAAGGTAATCTGAAAAGCTAAGACCCTAATAAAATACACTGCTATGGCAAAATCAGCAGGCCTGAAACCATAACACAATATCAAAGATAAATTACATGACACTAATTATGTTAACAAAAAGTATTCGAGGAAGGTCAACAACAACTCAAGAAGAAAAATTACGCATCCTTCAAGATGGATTTATCATCAACTAATTGTTGATCGATCAGGCACTACTTTTAACATCCATTTCGTCATCATTCGGATGCAAAATTGTAGGGCAACTATTAAAACACATGGCTGAAGTATTTAATCTAAATGATTTTCCAGGTTCACAAACACAAGAATCACTTAGAAAAAGAAAGCTCATAACCAAGCATTTCAAGGAGAAAAAGAAACTCAAGGAACAAGCAAGCAAACAAATGAATAGAAATTGAATACCCAAACCTTTGTTTTTGCCTAGTAAAATTAGGAGCATGCATCCCTCAGATTCATTACTTATCAATTAATATCGGTCCACTACTTTAAATTTTTTAAAATGATTCTTCACAAGGATGCAAGTCAAGTCAAATTCCAATCAAAAATTGAAAAAGAAATCTTCTTTCAAGAAGCATTTATCACTGAATATAATTAGATTATCTAACTAATTAGTAAAAGTAAGAAAGAAGACAAAAATAATCTAAAAATATCACAATAAAAAATGAGATGAAATTACAAGAAAAAAACCATCCCTCAAAATTATCTATTCTTCAATGCAAATCAGGCCTATCAACTTTTAAAATCAAATAAAAATTCATCATTGGGATGTAAAACGGATCACCATAAAAAAATCACTTCTTTTATTGAAAAAAAACCATTTTTAATAAAAAAGAAACTTTTTTAATCAACAAATGAAGTTAAAAAAAAAATAGAGGGAGATTATTCAAGAAAAAACAATGAAAACCCACAAAGGGAAAGCAAAGGGGCTGCTTTTAAGTTTTAACATTAAAAATGTGCAACATCATTGAGATGCAAAGATAAATATTTTAACTTCCAATTTACCCCCCCAAAAAAAAAGCAGAGAATTGCAAAAGATAAAAAAATAGAAACCCATCCCTCGGAATTGGATATTCGTCAATGGAAATTGATCTGTCCTCTACTTTTATTTTATTTTTGGGATTGCTTCTTCATAGGTATATATTTAAAAACAAAAAAACCCAAGAAAAATGGGATGAAAAATCTTCATTGAAAAGAAAAGGCCTTGATTCCATGATCGACGAATTCCGAATAAAAAACGAAAAAAATAAGCGAAGAATAAAAAAAACACAGAATTTGGTGTTTATTGATGGATATTGGATACACTTTGATTGGTGATTATGGGATGAGAGTTTTCGACTTAGCTGCTTTATAGAATGAGATTATAAATGGAAATTGCCTAATTGGTCCTTCAATTATAATGAAATTACAATATGCCACGAAACTTTTTTATAAGATGTTTTCGATGTAGCAAGCTGGGCCCGTTTGGAAGGAATCCATGATTAACCATTGACAAATAACAAAGCAAAATGCCGAAGTTGGTTTCAAAACAAAATCGGATGGTACACGACTGGTAATGATATGAATATTATATAAGAATAAATTATAAAAATACAATAATATAAATTTTAATAATAATTACACATAAATTTTATAAACTATAATGCATAATTTTTATATAAAATATTATATCAATATATAAATTTTAATATTTTAGATTAGGCGAATAGAGAAATCATCGCATCTAAATCCGGCCATTCAGCGAAGTTGAAGAGGTCAAAGCTAAGGGGACCCACTATATCCCACAGAATACTAAATTCAGTTCTACAAATCTACAAGTCTACGTACACACACGTGTCTTGTTAAAAAAACCGTTGTTTGTTGTCCTTTCTGGTTACACTTCTATTAGCTCAACTGAAAAAAAAAAAAATTCCACATCCCATGGCCATGGAATCAAAGAAGGAGAATCTGGTTCTGTGTTTTGTTGTCTTAGCTGTTTTCTTAATCTCAGGTGTCAAATCTTGGACTGGTGAGATTCATGGTAGAGTTGTATGTGAGGTTTGCGCTGATTCTTCCATTGGTCCTGAGGATATGTTTTAGAAGGTTCCTCTCTCTCTCTTTCTCTTCTATTCTCTTTTTTTTTTCTTATTTATAATTTTTTTAATTATGGCTGTTTGATTGGTAAAGCTATGTTTTCTAGCTGAATGTTGAAGTGGTTTTTGTGCTGGAATTATGATTCTTTAATGTGTCAATGTGTTTTAAGTTTCTGGGTAGTGATAAAGTTTGCTCCATTCTTGGTTTGGTAGTAGTTATATGCTTATGAACTTGAATTGAATTTGGATTAAATCAGGTGATAGTTGGTTTTGTTCATATAATTCCATTGGATTGATTCAATTTATGCTAAGATTCAACAAAGAAAAAACAAGTACCTTTTGATGGAGTGATTAGTTCACTGCATTTTGCAGTTTGTCTGTGGCAGTGGTTTTCCTGATTACTTTGCTTTGTGTAAATTGATTCTATGATTGGTACTTGCTCGATAGTTTTACCGGTGGCTAATTGGGTTACAAACAGCTAATGCAGTGCTAGAAAGGTTCTCTGAGCTGACTGTTGTAGTCTGAATCCTTCTTGTGTATGGTGCATCCTTCCAAAAGTCTGTGTAAGCAATTCTGTTATAGCCTTATAGGCTTAAAATCACAAATTGTTGGATACGTTTTCGTCTGCAACTTTGATGGCTGTCATGTTGGCTTTTCTTCTTACTTTGTTGTTTTAAGTTAGTTTAAATTGTGAAGGACAGATCTAGGGTTCCAATGTTGTAAAGATACAACAGTGAGACCAACTCATCATGGTAGAAAAGAAGCTTCTTTTTTCTTTATGCTTACTTGTTGAAGTAAGTGGATTATCGATCCAAGAATGGGTACTTGCCAAAACTTTCTAATGGATTGAAAAAGGTGTCTGGTCTTTTATAAATAAATCCTTCTTCAATTCCCCAGTCAAGAATGAGCTGTTTGCAATCGATATAACTGCTCCCGAAGTTTAAGATCATACTTTAGTGATGGTAGAAATAGTCTTCAGTACTGCACAAATAGATGAGCAAACTTTGTTGAATTACTGATGAACCTTGATATTTCTCTTTTTCAATGGTGGCACTGAAATGTAATCTTTTGCCAGTTGCATTCTTTATAAGTCTATCTCCCTTTTGTTTTTCTTTATCTTAAGAAGGAGGCAATGCTCTCACATTTTATCACTTTAATTGCCATTGTTGGTGAGGGCCGATAACTCCATCTACGTTTTGTGTTCTTTTCATCTTTCCAGTTGTACTATGGCATTGATGCTTTAAAGGACAGAATTAGGTTCATTCATCCAGGTAATTCCTGATTACTTTAACCATATGAAGTTGGTGGTTTTTCTGTGGAAATCTTAACTGATATTTCAAACATTGTCTGGAAATGTATTAGTCATCGATGAGATTTGATCTGTTTATCTTATATTTATGTACAACAAATGTTTTGGTGCAGCTGCTGAGGTTGCTGTTCTTTGCATTACAAAATCTGGGGAAGTAGTAAACTATCAGGCTTTCAAAAACGCTAAGGGGATTTAGGCTGAAACAATGCCTGAGAGTGACCAGTGGGATGCATGCTCGGCACGACCCATCAGTTGTTTCCATGATCACTGCAACCATCTCAGGGAGGGCAGCAACGGTGTCAAGTTCACCTATAATCGTCCATCAGGTCATTCCCACGGCATCCGACCTTTCATTTATCGACCCTCCAGTGCCCCGACATACTGCATTTAGAATGTTAATTGATGTGTTAGTTCCAATCATGAATGTCTTACACAGAAGCAAATGAAAAAAATGGTATATAATGTTGTAATTTATATGTTCTTAATACCGAAAAGTTCATGTTTCTGATGGATCACCATGTTCTATGCTGTGGTCTACCTGCGACAAGCAAAGATTATATACAAAAAAAGAATTATAAGTAAGGTGGTATGAGCCATATGATTTCACATAATTCTTTTCTTCATGCTTGCAATTACTGTATCTTTTGACCTCTTTAAGTTGCATCTGAGTTCTGTATCATCTTCTGTTTTATCATCGATGAATCTAATCGATTTTCAATCAAACCTTTTCGAGGTTGTTGATATAGTCAGAGTGATCGAGCAATCTCAGGTCACTTTGTTCCAGTACAAATTTGACTATATAACCTGATCATTGAATTGGAAAAAGATGAACTTACTTTGGAAAAACAAAATCATGTGGCTGAACTGGAATTGCCTAAAAGCACAAAAATGCATCATTCATTTAGAAAGAAAAGTTTAACTACAAATTTTATCATCTATAATTATGAATTTTTTTTAAAATATGATTTAAGAACACGCGAAAAATAAAATTATAACATTATATATGACATCATTAGATCGAGTAATGTTTTAACGTCATTTAACCCCAAATAAAAAGTGATTTTTGTTTTAATTATTGCATCAGAAGTTTATCAAACTAAAATTTTGATTTATCAAAGCAAAAAGGGTAAAGTTTGAATAAGTGGCCTAATACAGAAGTTCGTCCAAAAAAGTCAAAGTCAAAACGCGTAACATGGCTGTGACCTTAACATATGCTGATGGTAAATTTTGGCGGGATAAGATGGCTTACGTGGCGAGACTTGGTTAGACCATATACGTGTTCACTACTGTATTCTTTAACTGACAAAAGTATCCCCAAACCAGTTGGTAGGCTCAACAAATCATGGGTATAAAAGTCATATCAACATTAAACGCAAATAAACCGTTGGAAAAAGAGAGAGAAGAAAAAAAATGAAAGATCTTTGGTGATACAGAAACAGAACAAAGAGAGGGAGAGAAATTCGAAGTTTTTTTTTTTTAATTTGTTTTCGAAGATGATAGAATGGATAAAGCAGCTCAGAACGGCATTTGGGTTGGCGTTTTTATGGCTTGTTTGTTTGATTTACTTCACCCAGGTTCCCTAATTCTTCCTCTCTTTTGTTTTTCTTAGTTTGATTCACGGGACGCCTAAAGATGTGAAATTTCATTGCTTTGGATTTCTGGGTATCTCAGCTTGTATTGATTTCTTATTGGGTTTTATTGAAAACTAAGAATTTGCATTTAAAGTTTTGATTTTCTTTTAAAAAAGATTTTTTTTTTGATTCTATAACAATGGCTTTTGATGCTACAGGAAATTGTAAATGACAATTTGGAATAGTTTTTTTGATAATTTTTTCGTTAAAAAAAGGCTCTTTTGGGTATTTGAAAGAAAAGATTTTGTTAATAGAAGTCATGTTTGATTAGTGTTGAATATTGATGAATGAGATATTTGTTAAGGCTCTATGTTCTTGTAATTCCTATGAATGTTCCTTTTTGCCTCTTTTTTTCCTACTTTGAGTTTGGATCTAAAGTAACTTCTTGACGTGTGAATGCAGGGTTTCAGATCATTTGTATGGACAGCAGTTTCCTACCAGCTTAAGGACAGGCTTAAGTTGTCACCTTCAGCTTCCCAATTTGTGTTTTCTATAGCATTTTTCCCATGGAGTATTAAGCCTATATATGGGTATGCATCATTCTTGTGATTAGTGCTTATGTTTGTCTCACAAAGATGTAGTTGTGGTAGATCTATTTATTGAGAAAAAGACATTGAGATTCTAAATAAATTTGGATTATAACATAATTTACTGATAAAGCAATCTTTAATAATGATAATAATGGCCTTGGTATATGTTGTAAAAGAATGTTATTTATGATTTAATCCATACAAAGCCTTAATACGATATGGTGACAGCTATCTAGCTGAAGAATATATGCTGTCATGGAAACTGCAGTATACTATCTCTTGATTGTTTGCTATAGCCTTACTGTGTTTCCACAAGCAGGATTCTGTCTGACTGCATTCCCATTAAAGGGAAAAAAAGGATCCCGTACTTGGTGATTGCCACTGTGATGTCTCTTGTGCCATGGCCTATTCTGGGTGTCAATGCAACCTCAAGGAGTTCCATGTGGCACCTCATAATCTTATTAACAGTGCAAAACCTGGGTTCTGCAATGGCAGATGTTGTAGTTGATGCAATGATTGCTGAGGCTGTAAGATGTGAGAAGTAAGTTTATCTTCCAAATTTACTGCATTTCTATGTGATAAACGCTTCTATGTTTTTTGCAACCAATTGTTTGCATTATTTTCTATGTTTCTGAAGAACGAATAACTTATAAAGTTGAACTATTTGGATCAGAGCCTTATTTGCTGGAGACCTTCAGTCAATATCGTGGTTAGCAATGGCTTTTGGTGGTGTGTGTGGGAGTTTGCTAGGAGGATATGCACTAAGCAACTTAAAGATAGATATCATTTTTCTTCTTTTCTCTGTACTTCCCGCCATACAGTTATTTTCCTGTGGTTTGGTTCAAGAGAATTCTACAGGCAGTGAAGTTTTATCTGAATTCTCTAATCCAAGTGATTCCCATCTTTTGAATGGGAAGACCAACAATTTGGATGAAGACAGTTCTTTGGAAAAGAAATCCAATGCTAGTGCCAGAAGAAGGAAGAAGGGCCAAAAGAAAAGCAAAAAGACACGACTTATGCCTAGAAAAGCGCAGACACAGAGTCCTGAGAAGGGCAAGTTCCTGGCATTACTGTGGTTTCAGTCTCTGAAAGATGCCACTTACAGTTTGTGTCGTGCTTTTAAACAGCCAATCATTTTTAGGTAAATATTAACTTACTTTCTGGTACTGAGAGTTAAATGTAGTGTCAGCTTAAAGTTATGAAATGCTTTGAATATCCAAGGCAACTACTTGAGATGATCATCACTCAAATAGATAATGGCTTATGGGCTTGAAAAGTCTGCACTAATGGTCAACATATCTGGTGGTTTCATCTCTTTGTCTATAAATGCAGATTTAAAACAGCATTTGAATATGCCTATCCAGCATTGAATAATCCGAACTTGTTCTTTGGTGTCAACTGTTAACCTAGTTGACATTATTGCTTGATATTGTTGCCAACTTTTATTTTACAGATTGTTTTGCCCTTCTAATCATATTTTCTTTTGATTTGATTTGCTCCTCGGAACTCCAGACCAATGGCTTGGTTTTTCTTAGCACACATCACTGTTCCAAACCTTTCAACTGCCATGTTCTACTACCAGACAGAGTTCTTGAAGTTGGAAGCATCTTTTTTGGGGACTGCACGAGTTATTGGATGGTTGGGCCTCATGACAGGGACATTTACTTATAATCAGTACTTGAAGAAAATGAAGTTACGAAGAATTCTCATGTAAGTACTTAGTAGTTCAGCTTAAAATTCATTTGGCAAATAATTTCGTTCTCAAAAATAATATGATCACGTTGCATCTCCTATTCTGCAAACATAATGCAGGTTGGCACATATTGGTTTGGCTTTCTTGAACCTCTTCGATGTTGTTTTGGTGTCTCGAACTAATGTTGCCTTCGGAGTATCAGACAAGACCTTGGTGCTTTGTGGATCTGCACTTTCTGATGCCATCAACCAACTAAAGTATGCTTGATTTTTCTTTTGATAATTCCTCATAAACTTTATATGACAATGTTAAACAAGAAATTCTTCATCAAGTGCCAAAGGCACATGCCTTTTGTGTGTGCTTGTTGCAGTTTAGTCATTCACTCTTCCTCTCATTCCATGTGAATGCAGGTTCATGCCCTTCTTGATCTTGTCCGGACAGCTATGCCCACCGGGAATCGAGGGAACTCTATTTGCTCTCTTCATGTCAATAAACAACTTTGGATCCACTGTAGGATCATTCGTAGGTGCTGGACTGGCATCAATCTTAAACATCTCTTCAGGATCTTTCAACAACCTTCTTTTCGGCATCATCATTCAACTCCTCTGCACTTTCATTCCAATCATGCTTTTGTTTTTGATACCCAAAGAAGCTACAGGGATAGCATCATAACTGACCACCATTGCTTTTTCCAACAGACAACCGAGGATGCCTAGATATTATCCTGACCATTTTAAATCCTTTCATCAATTTTGTTGCTGCTTAGGTGCAGATAGACAAATACAGATAGGCATACACAGAATTTCATAGCAATAGGTTCTTCTGAGTCATATGATTCTGGGATTTCATCCTAGAAATCATCATTCGATACGTACAAAACAAATTGTTGTATAAACAGTTTTGGATGATTGATTGTATACAAAACAAGGCATGTAACAGTCCCATCTATACCAACAGGAGTTTGGCTTAAATGGTAGGATCGTTCTTCTTGAC
Source organism: Durio zibethinus (assembly GCF_002303985.1). Next base: position 2,110,182 of record NW_019167993.1, on the reverse strand, counting down.
AAAAGTGACTTTGGCTTCGAATCTAGTTGGTGGTCTTTTGATAAGGTTATTTTGAACACATGACTTGCAATCATTATTTTTTAAGCTGTTGAGTACACATCTCATCTTAATTTAGAGGATTGAATAACTTATCTATTTTTAAATTTTTTTACAAAAAAAAAATTCCATCTATTAATTGAAAAAAATGGTTACCAAAAAAAATCCTATCTGTCGTAACGGTTGTGTCCTCCCAACGAATTTGGAAACAAAATAAAAAAAAAAACAAAAAATGGAGTCGTCACCAAATTTTTTTGACTAGGTGCAATTGACCACCTATTAAAATTTATCCTTCCAATAAGATTTTAAAATTAATTAAAATTTATAAAAAAGATAATTTCACGGTCTGCGAAACAGTCTGAGTTCAAGAGTCAGTTATGCGTGAGAAAGGATTAGCACCCCCACGACGCCTGTTTAAAAACGGTATCACTTAACTATGTGTTATCCTTTGATTTTGATTAAAAATAGTTTCATTCTCAGTGTTTGAAAAAATAATTTTCTTGATATTTTTATTTATTGAAAATTGGTTTGTTTTGTTTTATTTTTAAAAAATTATTGAAATAATTCTTAAAATATTCCATTCATTAGTAACATTAGAATAATTTTTTCTCACCTAGAGATTTCTTAGGCACCGTTTCTCGGAATACCTTAGAATCTCATCTTAGGAGGTCTGAATTTATTTTTTGTAAAAATTATGTCATGTATGCAATGCAGAATGTTATCATATTGATGTACACATTTTATTCTTTTTTTTTTTTTTTTTAAGAAAAGGAAAACTTTTGTTATATTGAAGATTTTATATAAATATTTCAATACACTCGTAATATTTAAAAAAAATCCTCTCACCTAAGAATTTCTTAAAGTATCTCTACTCGAAATACTTTTAGAATCTCTTCATCGGATAAAATTCCCTTTTTGTCTCATTTTTTATTACTTATTCTTAATTTATTAATTAGTTTTTATTTATTATTATTTTATAATAAAAAAAGAAAAATTTTTATTTTATTGAAAATTTTTTATAAATACTCCAATACACTGATAGTACTTAAAGAAAACCTTTTCACCTAGAGATTTCGTAGGCATCACTACTCGAAATACTTTTGAATCTCATCGTCGGATAAAATTTCTTTTACTTATTTTTTTTTATCAATTTTATATTATTAATTAATATTATAAAATAATAAAAATTTATTTTGGTAAATTTAAATATTTTTACATGCATAAATATCAATAATAATAATTAAAATAACAAAAATAATATAAAAAAATCTTTAAAAAAATTCTAAAAAATTTTTTTTTACCTGAACTGGACTGGTCAACGCGAGTCCAGTCGGATCTGCGGCTTGGTTCTATCTGACTGTTCAGAGACGATTTGGCCCGGCCTGGGTCAGTTCAGATGAATCGGTCTAGGTCTAACGATTAGTCGGGTAATCAGGTCGGTTGCACAGATCTCGAGTCGGGTCACGGGTCGATGCGCAGATCTCAGAGGCTAAAATGACGTCGTTTTGGAGGTTTATTGAAATGACGTTGTTTTACCTTTGGCAGTTTTTATCAAAGGCCCAAAAAAATTTTTTTCTCTCATTTTCTCTTCTCCCCCTCTCTTTCTACACTCAGACCCTCTCTCTCTAGACCGGTTGGTCGGTCACCATCCGTCGTGTCGATCGTCGTTGGTGGTTGCTGGCCGGTCTTCGGTCGATTGTCAAAAAATCTCAAAAGATGCTAAAACATTCTCTTCGACGTGCGCTTTCTGGATCCGGTATCCTTTTCATCGAAAACAGCCCAAATCGACGTAGATCGAGACTTAAAGTTTCGGTCTCTTTTTTTTTTTAAATCGACTGACTTTTTTTTGTTGGTAGCTTTTTTGGCGCTGGGTTCCTCCCTACGAGGATAACTGTGTGGTTTTTATTATTTTTTTTTTACAGAAAGAAATTTTTTTTTAATTCTGGAAACACTTTTTTTATTCTGAAAAACTCTTTTTTCGTGGGTCTCTCTGATTGTTTTTTTTAATCGATCCCCCCTCTTGCAGGTTAGAAGCTATATTTATAGAGCTTTCTGGGATTCAAATCCCATATCTTCTGGGATTCGAATCCCATTTTTTCAACTAAAAATTCATGCTTGCCACGCGTGTTAGGTAGCTTATCGATCGGCCACTGACAGCTAGCGACAACGATTTTGGACTTTAGGGATTGTGCATTTAATGCACTAGATTTGAACCGGATAAGAAAGAAGAAGAAGAAAAAAAAGAAAAAAAAAAGGAAAAAAAATAATAATAATGATAAAAAATAAAAATAAAAATGGTGTTTACAGCTGCCCCTCTTTGCTTATTTATGAGAATCAAGAATAAAGAATAAGGCAAAGATAAATAAATAACCATTTTGTTCTGAAAAAAAAAAAACATTGAGCACAAATTTTTTTTTTAAGGCTCTAAAAGTTCAACCACATTTTTGAAAATTTAAAAGGTTTTTCTAAGCAGAGGCTCAACAATTTTTGAAAATTTAAAAAAGCTCATCTAAGTAGAGGCTTAATAATTTTGAAATTCTCTTAAAAAAGCTCCTCTCAGTAGAGGCTCAACAACTTTAAAATTCTCTTGAAAAAGCGTCTTTCAGCAAAGGCTCAACAACTTTGAAATTTAAAAAAGCTCCTCTTAATAGAGGCTCAACAACTTTAAAAAATCTCATCTTGAAAAAGCTCATCTCAGTAGAGGCTCAATAACTTTAAAAATCTCTTAAAAAAGCTCATATCAGTAGAGGCTCAAAAACTTTGAAATTTAAAAAAGCTCTTCTCAGTAAAGGCTCAACAACTTTAAAAAATCTCATCTTGAAAAAGCTCATCTCAGCAGAGGCTCAATAACTTTAAAAATCTATCTTGGAAAAGCTCCTCTCAGTAGAGGCTCAACAACTTTAAAATTCTCTTGAAAAAGCTCCTCTCAGCAGAGACTCAACAACTTTAAAAATCTATTTGTTCTTGAAACTGATTTCTCATATTTGAATAAGTAAATTTCTCTCTTTTGAAATCTCTTGTTTGATTATTATCTTCATCCGAATATCAAAATCTGGTTTTCCATAAAAAAAAATAAAAAGTCTCTGTCTTGATTATAACTGTTCATGGATGCATGTACTAAGTGCTCTAAATGTAATGCAATCAAAATTATTCATTGCAGTAAAAAGGTTCTCGAAAATCTCTTACTTTTTGCTTCTTTTATCTAAATTCTCAACAATTGCTATATGACCATTATATTCTTCATTTTTTTTCTTTTAAAGTTTGCAACATCAATGTCTTGTCATGCTTTTCTCATCCTTTTTCATTTGCCTTTGTCAACTTTAAACAGTAATGCTGAAATCTTTCATGTTTGTTTTCCTTTTCATCATTTTAAGTTCAAGACAAATAAAATGCAATCACACATTTCTCTTATTCACTTGTACGATGAACAAAAATATCATATAAGGATAAAGGAAAGGATAGGCATTATTTTCAAAGGAAAGATAACGTATTTCATTAGGCTGATAACAAGGGCATGGCAAAGTGTTTGAGTTGAAACAAATGTGCCCAAATAATGATTACAAGATAATCAAGAACAAAATATTCCCAGATTCTTTCTCTAAAACTAAATCAGATGACTTCCTTAATTTTTCAAAGTTTGTCAAACTATATTTACCTCTATGTTATGGGATCTTCTTCTGATGATGCTTCTGCTTCACATCCAAGCTGTCTTTTCAGGTTTTCAACTTAGATAAGTTAACATGCTTTTTAAGTAAAATATTTTTTTATAGCATCTGAATTTATTAGAGTAGGTAAATCACCTCCATCTAACTCTACCAAAATCAATGCCCCACTAGAAAAAGCTTTTTTCACCACATACAGGCTTTTCCAATTCAGTGTCCATTTTTTTCGATTATCATGTTGATTTGAAAGGATTCTTTTTAGCACTAAGTCTCTTTCCTTAAAGCAACGGGGATGAATTTTCTTGTCATGTGCTCTCATAATCCTCTTTTGATATAATTGACCATGACAAAGTGCTGACAGTCTTTTTTCTTCAATGAGGTTTAATTGCTTAAAGCGATTCTAAACCCATTCTGCTTCCTCTAACTTTACCTCCATCAGGACTTTCAGTGAGGGAATTTCCACTTTGCCCTATAACACGGCTTCTATTCCATATACCAAAGAGAACCGGGTGGCCCCAGTAGATGTTCGGACTGATGTTCTATAAGCATGCAAAGCAAAAGGTAACTTCTCATGTCAATCTTTACAAGTATCAATCATTTTTTCTAGGATTCTTTTGATATTTTTATTCGCAGCCTTTACTGCCTTATTCATTTTCGGACGATACGATGTCGAATTACGATAACGAATTTTGAACTGAGTGCATACTTCATTCATCATTTTGTTGTTCAAGTTTTTGGCATTATAAAAAATAATTATCTTTGAAAGCCTATATCTGTATATTATCTCTTTTTTTATGAACCTACATATCACAGATCAGGTCACGCTAGCATATGATGTAGTTTTTACCCATTTGGTGAAGTAATCAATCATCACAAAAATTAATCTATGCTCATTCGAAGCTTTTGGAGTGATAGGACCAATGACATCATGCCCCACATAGAGAATGGCCATGAAAGAGCCAGAACATGTAATGTTGATGGTGGAGCATGAATCTTGTCAGCATAAATCTGACATTTATGACATCTCTTAGCATAATCAATACAGTCACCCTCTATTATCAACCAATAATAACTAGCCCTCATAATTTATCTAACCATCATATGACTATTTACATGTGCCCTACAAACTCCATCATGCACTTCTTCAATAATCTTCTTTGCTTCAGCTACATTTACACATCTTAAAAGTATTTGATCTCGACCTTTTTTGTAAATGACATCTCCATCAATGAAGAAACTCATAACCAATCTTCTGATAGTCCTCTTATCATTTTTTGTTGCATGTTCTGGGTATTGCTGGCTTTTAATGTAAGGTATGATATCATGATACCATGGCCTCCCATTAACTTCTTTTTTGACACCTGAGTAATGTGCTAGTACATCCTTCATATCCAGCTTGATGGTTAGATTTTAGTATTTGCATCTATTTTAATCATTGCAGCTAGAGTAGCCAGTGCATCAGTAATTTGGTTTTTCTCTCTTGGTAGATGCTCAAACTGAACTTTTTTAAATTGCTTGACCAACTTAAAGATGTATTTATGGTACCGAATCAACTTAGAGTCTCTTGTCTCTCATTCACCTCGTAACTGATAAATAACTAAAGCTGAATCTCCAAACACATCTAACATTTTGATCTTCTTTTTAATTGCTGCTTGTAAACCTATAGCACAGGTCTCATATTCAACCATATTGTTTTGTGTAATTAAAATTTAACTTGGCTGTGATGGGGTAATAATGTCTATCAAAAGATATCAAAATTATCCTAATACCATGACCCAAAACATTAGTAGCTCCATCAAAATACATCTTTCATGATTTTTCAACAGGTTCATTTTCTTCAATGGCCATCACATCCTCATCAGAAAAATCTAATTTTATTGGCTCATAATTTTCGACTTACGATCAGCAATAAATTTAGCTATTGCACTCTTTTTAATAGTATTTTGAGTCATATAAATAATATCATATTCTGAAAGCATAACTTACTATTGTGCTATTCTTTCTGTCAATGAGGACTTTTTGAAGATATACTTAATAGGATCCAGCTTTGCTATAAGCCAAGTAGTGTGATAAAGCATGTATTGTCTAGGCTTTCTAGCTATTTAGGTTAATGCATAACACATTTTCTCTAATGGTGAATATTTGAACTTGTAATCAATGAATTTCTTACTCAAGTAGTAAATTGCTCGTTCTTTCTTATCAGTTTCATCTTTTTGCCCCAGCACACATCTCATTGAATTTTTATGCACTGTCAAGTGCAAAATCAAAGGTTTTCTTGGCATTGGTGGCACCAACATAGGTGAATTTAACAAGTATTCTTTGATCTTATCAAAATTTTCTTGGCATTCATCATTTCATTCTCCAGGATCATGTTTTTTAAGAAGCTTGAAAATAGAATCACACTTATAAGTGAGTTGAGAGATGAAGCAAGCAATATAGTTTAATCTCTCTAAAAAAACCTTGTACTTTTTTTGAGGTATGAGGAGGAGATAAGTTTTGAATGGCTTGTATCTTATCTAGATAAACTTTGATTCCTTTTTCACTAACCACAAAGCCCAATAGTTTTTCTGATTTGGCTCTAAATGTACATTTGGCAAGATTCAACTTCAACTGAAATCTTCTCAATCTATCGAAAAGCTTTTTAAGATTGACTATATGATCCTCTCCTTCACGAGATTTTACGATCATATAATCCACATACACTTTTATATCTTTATGCATCATATCATGAAAGATAGTCACCATTACTCTTTGATAAGTAGCACCAATATTTTTCAACCCAAAAGGTATGATTTTATAACAGAATATCCCTCACATGATCACAAATATGATTTTTTTCATATCATCTTGAGCCATCTTGATCCGATTATAGTCTGAAAAACCATCCATAAAGGAAAATATAGAGTGCCTAGCAGTGTTATCTACTAGAGTATCGATATTAGGCAAAGAAAAGTTATCCTTGGGACTTGCCCTATTTAGGTCTCGATAATCGACACAAATTCTCACTTTTTCATCTTTTTTAAGAACTGATACTATGTTGGCTACCCATTCAGGATATTTTACCACCTCCAAAAATCTTGCATCAAATTGCTTTTTCACTTTCTATTTAATTTTCAATAGCATCTCTAGTTTTATGTGCCTTAGCTTTTGTTGTACTGATTTAAATTCTGATTTCAAAGGCAACTTATGTTCTACAATATCAGTACTGAGTCCTAGCATATCCTGATAAGACCATGCGAATACATCCACATATTCTCAGAGCAGCTCTTCTAGCTTCTACCTTTTAGTTGGTAAAAGAGATGTACCAACTTTGACCTCTCTTTTATTTTCACCATTTCCAAAATTTACTAATTCGATAGTTTTTTGGTAGGATTTAATTGGCTTATTTTCATGTTCCATTAATTTTAACAAATCAGGAGGCAATGTGTAATTATATGATTCTTCCTCATTATCAAGTTCATTAACATGAATTAAGTTTTCAAAATCAAATCCAAGATTATTGCCATGATTATCTTCATATTCATTATTTGGGACTCTGCAAAAAGGGTAAGATGAAGAGAATATTGGCACACAAAAATAGAATGGTAAAAAATGATGGAAAAAGCAAATGAAAAGCAAAATGAAGATGAGAATAATAGAAAAAATATGAATGCATCTTCTAAGTCTTTTATTAAAATGACAAACATAAAGACACCACAGAAGATCACCCAATGCTCATAAAAGCAATTAGAGATTTAAAGTTTCACATTACTTTTTAGAAGTTTTAAAGACAACAGGCAGCTCTACTACTTTTCAGTTATTTAGCTCAAAATTTATAGTACAAGGGTGCATGAACAACTCTTCATCTCGACTCTTATTTCTTTCGTCATCCATCATTTGAATGGCTAGCTCAAAAAACTCTTCCATGAATCTTGCATTTAGGCTTGTAGGTAGATCTGGGTAAATATATCCTTCCGAATGAAAAGAATCATAGAGATATGAAATGACCATGGGCTTTAACTCCAGCTCATATCCCCTAAGATTATCCATCATCTTGTTTTTCTTTTAATTCACCATTCTCACTTTGTCCCTTCTTGTTGGCTTATACTTTAAGCCAAATCTGTCTTTCTTGTCATGTATGGTCAATGGCTTCATGATTCTTTGTAGGTTCTTTTCAAGTCTGGCTCCAGGTTGCCATCCCATCTTGGTAAGCTATTTGACAACCATTTTAGTTATCGTAGATAAGTGTGACGAATATAGTTTAGATCCCTCAATCATATATGCTATATTAGTAATCTTGAAAGATCTATATGAGCATTCTAGGGCTTCATCCGTTGCTTCTACATAAGGAGTATTTATTGGTTGGATGACCAATAAATCTTCTTCTCCTATTGCACATATCAATTTTTTATCAATAATGAATTTGACTTTCTGATGTAATAAAGATGGAATAGCACCTGTCATATGGATCCATGGTTTACCCAATAAGCAATTATATGAAAGAAAAATATCCATAACTTGAAATTTCACATTGAAAGTGCACAGGCCAATCTACAATAGCATTTCTATGTCTCTCAATACCTCTCTTCGGGTAACGTCGAAGGCTCGAACTATCATATGACTAGGTTTCATATAAGATTCATCAACATGGAGTTTTACTAGAGTAGTCATAGTCATAACATTGATGCATGAGCCATTATCAATCAAAACCTTAGCCATTATATGACTCCTACATTTAATAATAATGTGGAGAGCCTTGGTATTTCCATGACCTTCAGGAGGAATCTCTTTATCACTAAAAGAGATATAGTTTGTAATTGTCAGATTACCAACAAGTTGTTTCACATATTCAATAGAAGCATTATGAGACACATATGCATGATTTAGCACTTTTAACAGAGTATTACGGTGTGACTCTGAGCTGAGCAATAATGATAATAATGAAATTCTAGTTGGCATCTTGTTCAACTGTTCTACCATACTATACTAGTTATGTTTTATTAACTTTAAAAATTCACAAGTTTTACTATCAAAGGCTAGCTTCTGAAATTCTTTTCCTGGGGTTATGACATGATTATTCTGACTTTTCTCTTTTTTTCTTATCTTTGCTTTCTCTTTTCTGGCTTTCTCTAAATCTTCTGAAGTATAACATATTTCACTTCGAGTCATGCCTCCTACCCCGTTATGTTTGCAATATCTGAATTGACTATGACATCATAATCATACTTTCATGGTATTACTTTATTATTCTGATATGAAAAAAGATCAGAAACTTTAATTATCACCATTGGTCGAAAGATGAGTTTTTCTAGCTTTAATGTCAGTTTTTCATCATAATAGATAGTTACCGGTCTACGTACAAACTTATTCTTTGAATCAATGGTAAACACTTCAGTTTTTGCTAACTCTTTTCTTTCTTTGTAAAATTCTATTTGGCCTATATCCATCAACTTCTATACCTCTTAATGAAATTGATGACAACTCTTAATAGAATGCCCCAAAGCACCTTTGTGATAATTACAGCTCTTAGTTGAGTTAATTGCTTTAGAGCGATTCTGAGATTCTATTAGCTTAAATATGCCAACTTTGACTAAGGCTTTAAACACTTTAGCCATAGGAGTTTTGACCTCTTCTATTTATTTTTTCACATAGCTTGTTTGCTTATCAATCAAAGCATTTATTGATGGCCTAGTATGAATCGGTAGAGGGTTTCTATTAACATTTAGAGTCCCTTGTTGGTTAGTATCAAAGTTTAACACTCTTTCATTATTAACCCCTGCACTTTACGCTTCAAAGTAGTACAGTTCTCAATGGAATGACTTGGATTCCAATAGTGATAATCATAATATGAATTAGGGTTATACCATTTAGAAAATGGAGGTTTCAAAGGTTCAACAATAACATAAGTAAGTAAATGTTTCTCAACAAGTCGATCATACAAATCTGTGTATATCATAGGAATGAGATCGAAAGTTTTTTTTTAGTATTTTTTGAGGCTCTTGAACTACTATTAGGTCTTCAGTCTAGTCTTGTAGGTACAGCAGGATGGTTATAGAAATAGGTGAGTGTCTGAAAAGATGGCTGAAAATGGGATGGATAAGCTAGTGATTGTAGTGGTTGGTATGGTTAATATGGATAAGGGATAGATGTAATATTATTTACGAAAAGGTAATGGGTTTGATAGACTGGTACAGAATAGGACGTGAAATCTCTAAACTATTACCCCATATAGTTTACTGCTTGGGCTTCATTTTCTTTCTTTTTGAGAGCTCCAACTTTCTTTATTTCACTTATCTCTCATGTATCGAGCTTGTCATTCTTTATGGCACTTTTGATAATCTCACCCGATATCACCATATCTGTAAACTTCTTGGTTGCATTGCTTATCAATCTATCATAATATGGTACTTTCAGAGTATTCATAAATAAAATAGTTATCTTTTTCTCGGTGAGAAGAGGCTGGACTTGTGCAGCCATGTCTCTTCATCTTTGTGCATACTTTTAAAGTTTTCAATTGTTTTTTTTTCCATACTTTATAAAGATAGACGATCTGGAACTAGATTCGTGACATGTCGTTATTTTGTAAGGAATGCCTTTATAAGCTCTTGTCAAGAACGAATACGAGTCTTATCTAATTAAACATACCATCTAGCTGCAGAACCTGTAAAACTATATTGAAATATGTGCATTAATAACTTTTCATCGCAAGCATGTACTGTCATCTTTCGATAATACATGGTGATATAGATCATCAGACATTTTGTGTCATCATATTTTTTAAATTCAGAGACCTTTAATTTATGTGAAATGACCACATCAGGGACTAAACAAAGCTCAATTACATTTGTGGAGTAAAAATTCATTCCTTCCACTACTCTAAGCCTTTTTTTTATTAACTTCATCTTTTTTTGGGTACTATTATATTTCACTTTTTCAGATATCTTTATCCATAGCTTTTCTCTTTCTTTGGGATCATCCAAATCAGGAACTAGGATTGGCTCGGGTGGTTTTTTCATCATAATAGGATTAACAAAATTTTAAAATTATCCTAGAGCAGGTGTGAATGTCATTCTTGGATAAGGATTGAGATATCAACCGAAAATAGAAATTTGTACTCTAGTTTCTTAAGAAGGTTGAGTAAGTTGTGACTCAAATCCTTGAGGGTAAACAGGATCCACCATGTCTGGCGATTGCTTTTGAAAATTGAGATTTTCTTCTACTGCTTTTTCCTTGTCAAGTTTCCTGAGCATATCCATTATTGTACTGAGATCCTCTCTTAGTTTTTCTTGAGCTTTCTCGATTCTCTCAAATCGACTGGTCTATTCTTATTTTATAATTCTTGTTTGAGTCCTCGTATTGTATGAATGATGAGTGGGTTGAGTTAAAATTTTTTAAGGGTGAGCTATTCTTGAACCTTTATTACCATAAAATTTTTAAAAAAAATTAGAATGGCATGTGTCAAAAAATTTTATTTTTTTTGAAAAAAAATAAAAATGGTGCAAATGATGCATGAATGTAAGTGAAAAATATTTACTTTTGGATAAATTTTAATACTAGAAATTTTCATTGATTTCATACAACTTTGATTACATGAGATTTATCATCCAAGAATTATATCCATAGAAACGTTTGACTTACTCGTAATGGTCTTTTACCTCGTCTAGAAAGTTTACTAGTCGCTGTCTATATTTTCCTATAGGATTGACTTCTTGTCTTAATGCTTCTACCTTTTCAACTATCTCTCATGCCTTTTTTACTGCTCTATAAACTTGACTGGTTATGTGCTCTATATACTATTACCTTCTTAAACTTTCTATTTTCTACATCATACGAGCATCTCTTTCTGAATCACATGTGAATATCCAATCTTTTTTTCTTCTATGTTACTCATCTATCATTGCTGAAATATGGTTATTGTGATCTTACAATTATAGCTCCAACTCTCGAATTATCCGGTGAAGTGATTTTTTCTTATTTAGTACTTCAGAGTACTTTTTTCTCTCTTTTGCAAGTATAACTTTCAACCTTTCTTTTTCTTTTTGGCATTCTACCAATCTTGTTGAGATTATAGAGTATAACCCCTTCTAATTCTGACATTCTTGAGAAATTCTAGTGGTCTCCTCTTACTTTTTTTGAGCTTTGCCTTTCCATTGGTTTATTTTTTCTTGAAGCTTATCCACTTCGTGTTATCAACTAAGGTAAGACTTAGTGACTTTTTTAATTTTGAATTAGATTCGTAACCTCTTATTTTCCTGGTGTAGATATTTCAAATCACTATTAGCCACATCTCATTCTATTATGGTTTTTTCTAACTTGCTCCCTTGTATCTCTGTTTCATATTTTAGTTGTCCCACCTTCTTACGAAGTCTCAAATTTTTTCTTTTTTTTTTCAGCTTCTAATTCTTTTTTCACAAGCTCAACTTCTGATAATTATACTTTTATTGAAAGATTAGCTGATTAGTGTGAGCTATCATCAGGATAGAGTACTATGTCTCTAGGTCACCTTACTTTTCAAATCTGGTAATCAGGAGTGATTTTGTCGATGAGAGATCCTAATCTCATTCTTTATGTTTTTTTTCATGCTTAGATTAATTGTTCCGAGGTTCTTGGTGAATTTAGTTCTCCATAAATGAATTCCACTTAGGCTAAGCCATGAGTGGCAGGAATAAACTATTTTACACCAAATTGCCTAAGCACCAATAATGAAGCATAACTTATAATGCCCCATAATCCTAACAACGGTATCCACCGCTCATTTTCTTCATGATACAACAAAGGCACTCTAGGCATCCAAGGTGCCATCCATTCAATTTCATCATCGGTAATCCTTCATAAGAAAAAGACCCACTCTTTCTTAATCTTCAATGTTGGCCATTAACTCTTGCAGAACTCTTTAATTAGTGCTTTGTTTCATAGATACGACTTTGAAAATATAATTTTTTCACATTTAAAATAACTTCTAACCCACACATATAATAGCGGTGCACTATAAACCATCTTTTTTCATTTCGTCGATAGAAATTCAATGATCGAATGATTTCTATTAAGATTGTTAGTGCGAGATTAATTGCTTGAGTTTCAATTTGTTAAAAAAAATCTACCACAGTTATCTCAATGTAACCCAAAGTCTTTGAAAAGATTATCATGCCATATAATGATAAAGTAAACACAGCCATACCTTTGTCATCATTTAAATGCTCCTAAATGAAGTTTCGTAGAAAGTCCCAACGAATGTCAAAATGTTCACCTTTAGGCTTCACAAAGGAATCAATGGTTTCCACTTTAACCCCTATAAGTTGGCCAACTTTTTACGATAACCTGATTTTGGCTTTCGAGTGAATACTTTATCTGGACACTGTAGTTTTATCCCGAGCAAAATTGAATACTCTTCAATAGTTGGCATCAAATCTTCTTGATTAAAAGTGAAGCATCTATAGGATGGATCCCAAAATTGTATAGCTGTCCTTACAATTGCTCATCGATCACTATTGAAATAAGGGATGCAAGCTGCCCATACTTCTTACAAAAGCTTTTTTTTCTTCATTTAATTATCCCCAGATAGCAGTTAAATTTTTTAAATCATTCTGTGTGAGATCTAAATGCACCTTTTCAGGCAACTTTGACATATAGTCGATAGGCAAGCAATCTTTATTATTTTGTTGGGCTTCTTTTGACCAAACATATACTTCATTATACGGCTCACATGAGACACTGACTAAGGATGAACAAATCTGAAGTTCTATGAAATTCATGAAAACTTCTTGGGAAGAAATATCTCCTAGAGTAAATATCTCGATGCAGAACTGTATGATATGATTTATGTAAAAAAAAAAACAAAATAGAGTTAGTGTGAGGATGGGGTTTGAAAAAAAAAAAATTTTTGAGATGTTTTGTTTTATTTTGTATTACACACAACTTTTATTCTTAGGTATTTCCTGCAAGAAGGTAAACGAGGCTGTACCTAAGGTTGGTTTCCTAGGCTTATTACATGCTGGATTTGAATTGACACGTTTCTAAAGGTTCTCAAATTATTCTTCACTGTCATCCACTCTGGACTAATAAGAGACCCCGATCTTTATCCAATACAGGCTATGAACGGAAATGGTTCAATTTGAGTGGATGTATTTTGCTTGTCATTGCGGAGGTTATCACCTCACGAGGGCATAGGTGCTTTACTTCCTCCTATAAGGGACAGAGCTCGGGTATAGAGCTCATGCATGAGATGCAGCATGTCATTGTATGTGCAAATGTATCCTAATTTATTGAGAGTAATATATACAAAAAAATAAAGTATAAAAAAGGCATAGTAAAAGAAATGTGTGTGAACTTTTTTGTTTTTGATTTTTTTTTTTTTTTTACTTTTTTTTGGTTGAAAATGAAAAATAAAAATCTAAGAGATCAATTAGGACTGTTTAAATCAAAATTTAAGGACAGCAAGTAGTTAATTTTAGCCTGACTCTTAAAAAAAATGTGTCTCCAACGGAGTCGACAAGCTGTCGTAACGGTTTTGTGTCCGTCCGACGAATTTGAAAATGAAATAAAAAATAACAAAAAATAGAGTCGCTACCAATCTTTTTTGACTAGGTGCGATTGGCTACCTATTAAAATTTATCCTTCTAATAAGATTTTAAAATTAATTAAAATTTATTAAAAAAATAATTTCATGATCTGCGAAACAGTCTGGGTTTGGGAGTCGGTTACGCGTGGGGAAGGATTAGCACCCCCATGACGCCCGTTTAAAAACGGTACCACTTAATTATGTGTTATCCTTTGATTTTGATTAAAATAGTTTCATTCTCAGTGTTTGGAAAAATAATTTTTTTGATTTTTTTATTTATTGAAAATTGGTTTGTTTTATTTTACTTTAAAAAAATTATTATTCAAATTTTATTCGAGAAAAATAAATTAGAACTTTTTTATTGAAATAATTCTTAAAATGTTCCATTACGTTGGTAACATTAGAAGAAGTTTTTCTCACCTAGAGATTTCTTAGGCATCGCTTCTCGAAATACCTTAGAATCTCATCTTAGAAGGTTTGAATTTACTTTTCGTAAAAATTATATCATGTATGCAATACAGAATGTTATCATTTTGATGCACACATTTTATTTTATTTTTTTTTAAGAAAAGAGAAACTTTTTATATTGAAGATTTTATATAAATATTCCAATACACTGGTAATATTTTAAAAAAATATTCTCACTTAGGAATTTCTTAAAGCATCTCTACTCGGAATACTTTTAGAATCTCTGCATCGGATAAAATTCCCTTTTTGTCTCATTTTTTATTACTTATTCTTAATTTATTAATTAGTTTTTATTTATTATTATTTTATAATAAAAAAATTTTATTTTATTAAAATTTTTTTATAAATACTCCAATACGCTGGTAGTACTTAAAAAAAATCTTCTCACCTAGAGATTTCGTAGGCATTACTACTCGGAATACCTTTAAATCTCATCATCGAATAAAATTTTTTTTCTTATTTTTTTTATCAATTTTATATTATTAATTAATATTATAAAACAATACAAATTTATTTTGGTAAATTTAAATATTTTTACATGCATAAATATCAATAATAATAATTAAAATAACAAAAATAATATAAAAAATTCAAAAAAAATTCAAAAATATTTTTTTTACCTGAATCGGACCGATCAACGGTCCAGTCAACGATGGTCCAGTTGAATCAACAGCTCGGTTCGATCTGACCATTCAGGGACGGTTTGACTTGGCCTGGGTCAATTCAGATGAATCGGTCTGGGTCTGAAGATGAGTCGGATAATCGGGTTGGTTGTGTGGATCTCGGATCGGATCACGGGTTGAAGCGCGGATCCTCAGAGGTTAAAATGACGTCGTTTTGAGAGTTTATTGAAATGATGTCGTTTTCGCTTCGGCAATTTCTATAAAAGGCCCAAAAAAAATTTTTCTCTCATTTTCTCTTCTCCTCCTCTCTCTACACTCAAACCCTATCTCTCTAGACCGGTTGGTCAATCACCTTTCGTTGTGTCGATTGCCGCTGGTGGTTACCAACCCGATCGTCAACCGGTTGCTGAAAAATCACAAAAGATATCAAAACGTTCTCCTCGACGTGCGCTTTTTGGATCCGATATCCTTTTCATCGAAAATAGCTTCGATCGACGTAGAATGGGGCTCAAAGTTTCGGTCTCCCTTCTTCTTCTTTTTTAAATCGACTAATTTTTTTTTGTAGGTAACTTTTCTGGCGCTGGGTTCCTTCATACGGGGAGGACTGTGTGGTTTTTATTTGTCTTTTTTACTGAAAAAAATTTTTTATTCTGGAAACACTTTTTTATTCTGAAAAAATCTTTTTTTTGTGGGTCTCTCTGGTTGTTTTTTTAATCGATCCCCCTTAATGCAGGTTAGAAGCTCTATTTATAGAGCTTTTTGGGATTCAAATTTCAGATCTTCTGAGATTCGAATCTCATTTTTTTAACTGAAAATTCATGTTTGCCACGCGTGTTAGGCTGCTTGTCAGTCGACTGCTGGCAGCTAGCGACGGCGATTTTGGACTTTATGGATTGTGCATTTAATGCACTAGATTTGAACTTGATAAGGAAGAAAAAGAAGGAAAAAAAAAGAAAGAAAAAAAAATAATAATAATGATGATGATGATAAAAAATAAAAATAAAAATGATGTTTACACCATCTATTAATTGAAAAAATAAAAAATTCTTAATTAACCGTTTCTGATTCACTAGCTCTTATCTCTTTTGATAAAAAGGAAGCAATAATACAATCAAAATATTATAAAATTAGATGAAATTTTCTATTCTTAGTCTTTTAATCTTTCTCAAGTATTTCAAAAATATTCAAAATTTGAAGTTAAAATTAATCAAATGATATCACTGAGTGACTAATGAAAATATATATATATTTTAAATTATGTATCTTTTAATAGATTAATTATGGGTCTCAGTCTCATTTAAATGTGATTAAAAATAAAAATTGGATATGCTCTTTTTTGAACTTGACCATTTACCGATTAATAAAAAAATTTCAAGTTTGTCTTTTATTATTTTTCTACCAAAAAAAAAAAAAGTCCCATCTATTAATTGAAAAAAAAAAAAAAGAAGGATGAGTGGGTGAAAGCTTATTGTCATATCAGAGCCAGGTTTCGATCCTGGGACCTGTGGGTTATGGGCCCACCACGCTTCCGCTGCGCCACTCTGATTTGTTGCCGTATATCCTTAATATATTTTATTTATTTACTTTCAAAAAATTTAATCTTTGACGATGACTTCTCAGCTAAGCTTTTCTCCTCTTCTGCAACAAAAAGCTAAAAAATCAAACTTTTCATCAGAAAAGCATAGAAAAGAATAATTTTTCAAATCAATTTTAAGGAAAATGAGAAGAAGACCTGGAATCGGAGGCTTACAAACAGCTGCAGCGGCTAGGGTTTGTTTCAAAAACCAATTCAATCTTAATTATGATTATCCAATTTAATCTTAATTACATCCTAAAATATCTACCTTTAATTACTTTTTTTTTTTTTTATCTTTTTAATTTCAGGATCAATATCGGTTACTGGGAGAAAATGTAGCCAAGTTAAGAACCGATCTCATGAAAGAACAGCTCGCTACTTTCCGTTCTCAACTCGAAGAATTCGCTCGAAAACACAAGGTTAAACAAAAAAAAAAAAATCCCTCCTTTCAATTTTTTCATGATTTTTAATTATTTTTAAATTTGTTATTTTTTTTTGGCAGAATATATTCGTAAAAATCCGTCCTTTAGGTCACAATTTCACGAAATGTGTGCTAAAGTGGGAGTGGATCCTTTGGCTTCAAATAAGGGATTTTGGGCTGAGCTTTTAGGGATTGGTGATTTCTATTATGAACTTGGTTGGTATCCAAAATCATCTCTTTTAGGGAAAAAAAAATTGGAGCATTTACTTTTGTTTTCAAGTTTCTTTTTTAGCTTAAATTGATTCTTTTTTATCTATATAGGGCAAAGTTATGAGCTTTATATCTTTTTTGTTTGGTATTTTGTAGAAATTTTTTAATCTTTTTAACTGTTTTTCGATTTCTAGCATTTTCTTTTAATGGAAGTTTTCTAAATTTGCTTACTGTTTTTGCTTTATAATAGCATTAAGAAATGTAACTATGAGAGTATTGGATTATTTTTGTTCAAAGTTCTATGATTGTGAAGTTTATTTATTTAATTATGCATGATGCACCTGCAAGCTTCTCTGCTTTTTGCATGATACATAAGCTTATGGTCTGTAAAAGTCTGTTTTTTAAGAGGATTTTCATAAGCTCTTCTTATACATTTTGAAGTTTTAACCTTAGAATGAAAGGCATCTGTGTTAAGACTTGGTAGAGTGGTAATAATGGGGTTTTGGTACTTGACTAGACAGGGGTGCAAATTGTTGAGATATGCTTGGCAAATAGGCCTCTTAATGGAGGTTTGATCGACCTGCTGGAACTATGCAAATTGCTTCGTCAGAAACGAAAACATGATCGTGAAGCTATATCTGAGGATGACTGTTTGCGTGCTATAAGTAAGCTGCAGGTATGGTAGTAAAGTTACTTCATATTTGTTTGATACTGATTATCGAATGAGTTTTCCTGCATTGCCACATTCTGTTTTCCCATTTTCCCGTTTTCACCCCAGGATGAGTGAGAGGAAAGAGCATTAGAGAGCAGATTGGTTTTCCTTTGTTTTGAGCAACATTGTTTCTTGAACATTTTTTGAATTGTTAGTGCCATTATTGCAGCTTGCTAGTCCTTTCTATTGCATGGTCTGTAATGGAGTTGTCTTATGCAACTTAAATAAAGTTTTTACACTGCCATTTTTAATGCATTGTGCTACTTGAATTTTGCAGACATTGGGTAGTGGATTTGAAGTGATATCTGCTGGAAAGAAAAAGCTTGTTCGAACTGTTCCAACTGAGTTGAAGAAAGACCATAATGAAATTCTGGAGCTAGCACAGGTTTGTCTAATTCCTTGTGCAACAAGTACCTAATGTAAGTAATTGCTTAATTGATATTCTACTTGTTTCTCTCTCAGGCTCAAGGCTATGTGACTGTTGATGAGGTAGAGAGACGGCTTTCCTGGACGTATGGACGTGCTATAGATGCTTTCATTTGTTTCTCCCTTTTCTATTTGCTCTGCTGTTTTATATTCTAATAATACCTGCAGATTCAAACTTCTTATAACGAAATCAAACCTCAAATTAAAATGAAGTGAAAGAAAAAGAGTGAGAATGCATTAATCATTTAAATTGAGCCTGTTAACAAAGAAATGTAAAGGGTATTAACCATCCTGACAATTATCTTGTGAAGAGTAGAAACAACTTAGAATGAACTTCACAGAAACTGTATGAATTTCTGGCAAAAAGTGATACATGTTTTTGGTACCTCTACTTGCAAAATGTTGGTTTCAAAAGTCTTTTCTGCTAACGATGTAATGCTGTTCCAGCAGAAGCCCATGATTGTCTAATAAATAAATCAATGGAATGTGTCATTTCAATGTTTGCTTGTAATTCTTATTAGATGATACTTAATTGTGATCATTACCATTCAATATATTTTTTCAATAGGAGACGGGCCATTAATTTATGTCCAGTACATTGCACCCACTGACATTAATTGTGATCATTACCATAAATTAATGATTTAATTGTGATCATTACCATTCAGCACCAGGGTCACTCCAAGACCTGGGTCTTACCCCGAGCTTGAAAAATATAAACTTCTCCAATGCCTCAAAAACCTTGTATTTGTCCAAAAGTTTATTCCAAACTCCACTGACGATGCAATAGTTACTGTTATACGGTGGCCTATGGTGTGCAGAATGTTGCGACCGCGACAAAAGGACACCGGCATCTTGTAGCGCCACCACCAATGGAGGGAGCTTGCTCTTGGTGGTATGAGACCAAGTATGAAATTGTTGGCTGAACATGATGCAACCGGCACAGATGCTGACAAAGCCTTGAATAACAGGTTCATTACAAAATATATCTATAGGAAGCATGTAGAGAGTTACGCTACGAGCCGGTACATGTAAATTTTTAGCAAACTGATGCCTGGTGAAATTCCAGGGCTGTTTATGGTGCCCCTGGAAATCTGCAATTTGTGAACCAAAAATTGGAGTTGATGCATCACCATAATTGTCAATAACCCAATGGTATATCCCGCTCAAAAGGTCAGCTAAAATGTACCCAACATAACCTGCTAGTATAGTTTCGAGCCACATATGTGAATCGGCTGCACCCACTATCGCCTTGGCTAGGGAAATCAACAGTGTGATGCACCCACTTGTCACCCAAGCCCGGTGAGGCCATGTTGATTGAAAACTTGGGTCATTGGCCAGGGGAGGACCAGCACTAGGTATGATGGGAGTGACCAGGTCTGGTGTAGTCACGAGCCGTGGGTCGATGAATAGCTCGTTCTGACTGGACCTAGGCATGGCTGTGGTGGTGCCTGAACATATGGGAACATGGGTTAGAGACATTGATGGGTTCTTGCGTTGAGGCATGATAGACGTTAAAGGGAGGCTTATGAGAAACTGAAGTCTAGTGCAATGGCAGGGCAATATTTGTAGAGGCTGAGTGTTACGGACTAAGCTTTCTTTCAACAAGTAATAGACCTTGCGGCACTTGAATGGGCACTCCCAATCAAGTCAGCCTTCAATAGATCGATATCTAAACAAATAACTATAAACTATGGTTAGTCACAAGCATTCACAATAAGGTACAACATATCGAGATCAATCTCAAGCACACACATAAGAAGGTATATCCGCATCAAGAAAAAGAAAAACACATCGAGGCAACAATCGGGACATTGAATCGGGATGAGTTTTATTATAAACGGGACTCATACATCGGGACCTCCCACCGTCACCAGGGCCAGGGGGCAGCCCTTGGTGTGTGGCCTAAGCTCGTATAGCAACCGGTGAGACAGCCCAACACTATGCTGCCCGCTCACCCCTCCTAAAGAGCCTTAGAGATTTTAAAGCTATACTACCAGTAACCGTTACAATGTTTGAAATGGGGACACTTTTCCTAGCACAAGGGATCTACCCGGCCATGGCCCTATACATGGGTGGCTCATGGCAACCTAAGTCCCGGTCATGGCCCTATACAAGGTTGGCTCATGACATCCTCCCCCACCTATTCTATCGACGTCCTCGTCGACTTGCTGGCTTGAAATTCTTCAATCTTCCTTTGAAATCTCTGGAGGTCGTGCTCTCTCTCCCAGCTGGTTTCTTCTAGTCCTAATCCCTCTCACTTCACTAAGTACTCCCGAACTAGTCTTCGAGATATCTTGGTTTCCCTGTCAGCTAAGATCTCTTCGACTCGACGCTCTGAGGGTGGCTTCATGGTGATGGCAGCTCTGGTTGGCTCCTTTCGGCTAGCATTTGTAGGATCTGCATGGAAAGGTTTCAAGTTGCTCACATGAAATACTGGGTGCACCTTCATCCACTTTGGTGGGTCAATTTTGTAAGAAGCATTCCCCACCTTGGAAAGGACCCTTACTGGACCTTCATATTTGCGCACCAGTCTACGATCTCTTTTTCTCAAGAACCTGGTTTGTTCAGGAACTAGTCAGACAAGAACCAAATCACCAGCTTGAAATTGTTGAGCTCTACGACACTTGTCTGCCCATTTCTTCATCCGCTTTGATGCTTTCTCCAGGTAGGCTTGCGCAATTTCTGTGTTTTGTTTCCACTCTTTACTGAGATTGAAGGCTCTCGGATTCTTTCCTCCATATTGTTCCAAGGAAGTGTGGGGTAGCCTTGGTAATTGTCCGGTGACCACCTTAAATGGGCTCTTGTTGGTGGAAGAGCTTTTGTTGGAATTAAAGCAGAGTTGAGCTACGTCCAATAATGAAGGCCAGTCTTTCTGATTCGCTTGAACGAAGTGCCTCAGGTATTCCTCTAATAATTCGTTGAACCGTTTCGTTTGACCATCGGTTTGGGGGTGATAGCTTAAGGAGATGTTGAGTTGGGACCCCAATATCTTGAAAAGTTCTCTCCAAAAGGACTCTGTAAATCTCGGATCTCGATCGCTGACAATGTTTTGAGGGAGGCCTCAGTATTTGATCACATGTTTGAATAATAGTCGAGCTGTGTCTTCCGCAGTGCAGTACTTGTGAGCAGGAATGAATGTGGCATACTTAGAGAACCGATCAATTACCACCAAAATTGCTCTAAGGTCACCAACCTTGGGTAGGCTCGAAATGAAATCGAGGGAGATGCTTTCCCAAAGTCTGGTGGGTACTGGTAGTGGTTCAAGCATACCTGCAGGTTTCCTCTTTTCAACCTTGTCTTGTTGGCAAATGAGACAAGTCTTCGTATAGTCCATCACATCTTGTCGCATGTGAGGCCAATAGTATCCCTGTTTCAATAACGCCAAGGTGCGTTGCCAGCCCGGGTGTCCCGCCCATGGTATGTCATGACATTCCCTCATTAACATCTGTCTCAGACCTTCTGCTCTTGACACAAATACTCGAGGCCCCTTGGTCCATAGGACCCCGTTTTCTTGCCAGAAGTACTTGGACTTCCCTTCTTCCACTAGCTTCAGGATGGCACAGGCTTGCGGGTCCTTCCTTAAGTGATCTCCAATCAACTTGTGAATGTTTGTAGTGGCTCTACTAGCCACCATTGGGGTAATTCTTCTAAGGGTCGCTAGATCTGCTCGCCTGCTCAATGCATCGGTCACTTGATTGGTCTTTCCAGCGGTGTGCTCAAAACAAAAGTCAAATTCCGCTAAAAATTCCTGCCACCTAGCTTGTTTTGCCGTAAGCCTTGGTTGGGTGAGAAAATGGCTAACGGTCGTATTGTCTGTCCTTACGACAAAGTGTGAACCCAATAAGTAATATCGCCAAGCCTTCAAGCAGTGAACCACCGCGAGGAGTTCTTTTTCCTAGGCTGTATATTTCCTTTCAGCTTCACTTAGCTTCCTACTTTCAAATGCTACTGGGTGATGTTGTTG